>CM055960.1:10713858-11273858 GCA_029490685.1 Schizonepeta tenuifolia
GCTTCTCCTGCCTAATCATGTACGCTCCTGCATTTTGTTGTGATTGCATCAGCTGTGGCTGTGATTGGACTTGAATGGTAATTGATGGTTGAAGTTGGCCGTACTTATTTGGTTTTGCCGTCCGAAGCAAGCATCGGACAACTCCTCCTTATATGCCCCGTCTGCCCACAATTAAAACATTTATCCGTGTTTGCTAGACACACACCGTCATGCTTCTTACCACATCTAAAATAAGTAGAAAATTCTCGTTTATGTTCTACTGCTTGCCACGGCTCAGGACAATCCCTCTTAACATGCCCCTTACGTCCACAGTTGAAGCAAACACTAGTTTTTGCTAAACAAACACCGGGGTGTTCCTTATTACACTTAGGGTAATCTGGAGAAAGGATCTTTTGTTGAGTACTTTTCGGAGCTAGGAGCTGATCATGCTGGTTGATTCCATTTGCCGTCAGTGATTCCGGGCAATTTCTCTTAATATGTCCTTTATGTCCACAGTTGAAACAGTTGTCAGTGCCTACCTGACATACGCCAGGGTGTGATTTATTACATTTGGAGAAACAGGAATGTTCACCCTTACTATGTGATTTCCTCCCTGATTTCTGTTCCCTTGCTGCCCTTGCAGCTGACCTAATGGATTATTACTCTTGCCCTGTCTTGATTGTTTATTCCTTTGTGGGTTATTTTTTTGCCTTGCTTTCTTTCCATAGTCACTTCCTTTTCCTGGCTGGTGGAAACCCTGCCGAGCCCTATTCTGTTTCCCTTGCTTGTTATGGCACCGGTAACAATCACTACTACTCCCTTCCCATTTCCTTTTTCCTTTATAGTTGATATTATTGTTGGGACGGTTTTGGGTTGAAGTCTGGTTTGGCGCTGATGTGGATTTTACCATCTTTCCTTTATTAGGTACTAACGCCTCTATTTCACGGACTCATCCTAGTAGTTCTGCATAACTCAGTCCCTCATGTCTGGCTACTGCCCTTCCCAGTTCATACTTAAGTTCTCCCTGAAGTTTCCTTGCTATTTTTTCTTCAGTTTCCACTTGGTTGTATACATACTTATCATAATATGCCACCTTAAAATCATTCCAAGTGGTTAGAGCCGCTTGCTCTACCGGCATAATTCTCTGTCTAGTCTTCCACCAATATTTAGCTGGTCCTGATAGCTGATACCCAGCACATGCTAGGCGCTCTTCATCACTAAGTCTAATCGGCTCAAAGATTCTCTCTATAGTACGTATCCATTGCTCGGCCTCACTCGGATTACCAGAGTCATCGAAATATGGTGGTTTACTTCCGAAGAATAAATCCTCAATGCTATGATGTTGCGGAGATAGGGGAAGTGAAAAGGTTGCTGGGTGTTTTTGCCTTTCCTCTCTTATACATTGTTCTTGACCTCTATCAGACTCTCTAGGACTATCAGGTCCTCTTTGATCGTTAACAGCTCTCAGCGACATTTTTGGAACTATAAGATACAAAAATTTTCTCATTAGCACTTGCTTTTAAGCCTTCATTTTCTCACTAACCCTTTTCTTTTCCTACTTAATACTTTCACGTAAATGAGAATAACAAATTAACTTCGACTCTATTTCTTTCAACTTTTAACCTCCAAGGTTAAATTAAACACTCGTTACACGAGTTCATTTGGCATTCTGGTTTAGTTATACGATTCATAAGAAACTTTTTTTTGTGACTCAAACCCTCTCATGGGTCATGTATATTACATATATACATCAAAAGGATGTGTTAGTTTTGCCTTTAACAAGGACTTATACAAAACTAGACTACAACAAGTCTAAGCTAGGCTAACTGCCTACGCGTACATGATGCATTAACATCTTGCATTACCGTACTACTGGAAGTACTAGAACGGAAACAATTCATAATTTTTGTATCCGATGGAGTACTACAAAACTATCTAGTTACTGATCCGACTATGTACAACAAAAGGCTACTATACTACTATGCATCTCTGACGTCTTGCTCAACAAACTTGCGGTCAAGTCACCACTGCCCACTATGGCCTAATCCTCCTCGGGGTCCTCGTCCGGATCCTCATCCGAATCCTCATCAGTGTCCTCTTCTGGATCCTCATCCGGGTCCTCATCATCTGACTCTGAACCGAAAGTAAACTGGAGTGCCTCGTCGACCCTCAAAGTAGTGCCATCTGCAAGTGTAAGTGATGGTGGGGCAGGCACATCTGAAACTGTCATCTCCGAATCTGAAACCAAGTAGCCCCAGCAAGTCACTGATGCCCGCTTCTTTGGAGGCAGCAGGTGGTCGGGAAGTGAACCGGACTCGTACTCCTTTCTGGAATGGACCCTGGACGGTCCTGCCTCAAACTCAGCCCGAACTCTGGCCAACTCCGCGCAAATCTCATCAAGGGGTCTGTATGAGGATGGTAACTGTAACAGGGCGGTAAGCCCTGCGTCTGTGTCTAAATACTCTGGTCCTGACTGAAATGGTCCCTGAACTCTCATGGAAGGCTCATGCTGAAAAGGAGCAGGTAACCCTAGGCCATCTGCTGTCTCTGCAACTAACTCCCCTGTGTCCACACTAGGTACCATCACCGAAGGGATCTCCAACTGCGCAATCATCTCTGGACCTGTCTCATCATGCTCTGACTCTGAATCCGCCGGAAAGTGAGTGTAGGGAGGATGCGCCTGAACAGGATATGCTGCTATGTGTCTGCTCTCGAAGAAACGCCTATGTACCTCTAAAGCGAATTAATTGTAATCACCTCTCGGCTCTATATCGTCGTCAAACATCCCAAGGTAGTACCACGCCGTATCGTGTGCCCAACCACGCCATCCCTCTGGTAGACGTCTAACCAAGTCAAGTATAGCATGACTCTCTGGAATAGTATGCCGGACTGGATAATAAACTGACGAAAAGTAACTAATCTTCTGTCCTACGTCGTGTCTCGGGTTTGCCTCAAAATCTCTATACCTATCCAATAACTGATCTGCCCAGGTACGCTGTGGCCGGGACTGACTCTCCGAAGCCGTGTCACTACTGGAAGTCATCCTACAAAGTTTTTAAGAAACACGGATCAGTAACGGTAAGATGATATCTTATCTTACGGAAAATCTTAAATTACAAAATGAATATTCCTTATTCAATTGTAATATCACCACACTTAATCTAACAAACTTATCTTAAACATCTAGCAATTTCACAGAAAATTGCTCTCGTATTCACAATATATAGAAATAAAATTTCAAGATTTTATTCCCATTTCTTATCCTATTCTTTTAATTTCTTACTTTATTTCATTATTATTTTCTTTCATTAATCCTTATCTCTTTCTCATGGAAAAAAATTTCTTATCGATTCTTATTTATTAAAACAAAGCACTTCCACTTTGTTCATGTTACTTATGCAAAAGTAACATTCATTTAAAAAAAGACTTTGTCGTTTACTACTCATAATACTCATACGTGTCGTATTCTTCGTTCAAGGACGAAGTATAAAAATAAAAATTCCCAAAAGGGAAATGGAATATATCCTAAGAATAACTTTTTAGAACAAGTTCTAGTCGTCATCGCTAAAATCGAGCGGTCGTTAGAAATTTAATCAAGCTTCGTGCTTGACTCCTAATAGTAAAACAATTCTCTTCGCAAGTTCGAACAAGGCGAACACTACCAAAAAAAATGAAACGAAAAGAAAAGGAACGACGTCGTTACATGTTACTTATACGTAAGTAACATTCGTCTCTTTAAACCACTTATACCATACTAAAAAGGTTTTGCTAGCGAGGCATAAGACCCATGTCACTGAGTTTCTTATTATGTGGGTTGATCAAGTCCACATAACAGTCCCTCAATCACATGGGACTTCTGTCTCGCTCTATCGTTCACTTCATACAGAATTTACTTTCCTAAATCGAGTAGCAATTTCTCGAATTGCACACACAACTACTTCTTAAAAAGAAATTTTTGGAAACTTTCCAATTTAGTTCGGAATACTCAATCTTCTCGAGGAAGATACAAATTTTAAGCTAATCGAATACTTGAACGGCTCCTAATAAGTAAAACAAAGTCATCTCCAAGAGACTTTATTCATTCCCTTACCACTAAGGTAACATTCGGCTCTTCCGTTTATTTCAATCTATCCTCCTTGTTTCAACCTTTTTCTTGAATAGTTTGGAGTCACGTTTTTCTCACACGTCTATTTGTTTCTTTCATTCCTTTCGTACATATTTACTTTATTTTATCAATATTTATTTCATTTCCCTCGAAGGAAATTCTTATCGGGTTTTAAAACAAAGATCGACTTTGCCGAGTCTTTATTCATGTCACTATACGCATGTGACATATCAATAGAAGTCCTTCTCGTGTTGTGGATCTCCTTTCGAAATCATTTGAAATAGCGTTTCTTAAAAACGTCTAAGTTCTCGGAGAATCGGAAAGATCTTAAGTTTTTCGTCTACATTCTCAATAACCCAGGAAAATCCCTAGACTCCTTCTAGGTTCTCATGCCATGGTAAAATAATAGAAATTATCGCGCAAATAATATCACGTAAGATAGTACTCGTACTATCACATATCCACATAACAAACAAAGTATAAATTAAATTATACTTTCATAAGATTCATAAGATCTTAAATTGCTCGTTTTATTTCATATATAACAGCCCACCTTTGTGATACAGAACTACTAAGCACTAGCTTCCGAACTCCTGATCTTCCGTCCTTTCCTTACTGATGGCTTCCTCCTTCATCGTAAAATAATAACACTTAAAATCGGGTTGCAAAAGATAATCGAACATTGAAAATCGAAATAGGGTTTTAGTCGTTTCATTTCTTTAGGCAATTGCACGCTTACTAGTTTCATTTTAATTAAACGGAAACGAGACTCGAACAATTCTCGTTTAGAACTCGAAAGGTCTCATACTCGACTCTTAGGTCAGTAGAGAGGGTAGTCGATAGCTCAATACGACTTAAAGGATCATAAGGAACTAAGTTGGAAAGAATCAACTTAGAAAAATTACGTTTTAGTTCGTTACGACTTATGCAATTTCTCGCTTAACTAAACTTCTTTACTTGAACGGATAAAAGGTACCAACTCTTCTCGGTTACCACTCAAGGCTCCTTTCTTGACTCTAGGGTCAGTAGGAAGATAGTCGTTAGTTATTACGGCTTAAACGATCGAAAGAAACTAAGTTGCGAACGAAACAACTTAGAAGAATGAAACTGAAATTTCACTGCGCATTACAGTAACTCTGGAGACTGCCCAGAACAGGGGATCTAGAGGGGATCAGCTATGTACCGTTTGAAAGTTTGGGATGTCTAGTTTACGCTCCAATTTACGGATCGCAAACCCGATAAACGAGCTAAAAATTATTACAGTTTCCGCCAAGGGTCGCAAAACTGCCGCGCTAACCCTAGTTGCTTGATAGAATCGACGTATAACGTCCTAAGTTCGTTCTAAGTTCTCGTATTCGATTTCTCATGAAACTTTACTCTTAAGGCAGTCATCACGCACTCTCGTACGTGATGAACTCCTTCTCAAAACTCGTCCAATAGCGCGACGTTCTAAACATCAGCTTTCAACTAACAAGTACTAAACCAAAACAAGTTAATAATTTCTCGTTCTACTTCTCGACTATCACTATGACTCATATTATAATAGCTCGAAAGCTCACGAAGACAACTACAAAATTATACCTTAGTCCATCATAAACAATAATATCAAGTTAGAATTCTTATTCGACTTCTCGGTTATTAATTACGACTAATTGTTCGTCTCTTACACAATTTTCAAAGTTGTTGGATTTCGTTCGTTTTCTACGTCATCAAACAACATCTAACGAGATTCATTTTCATGTATATAATTACTTCATATCAATACTATATCTCAACTTACGACGAGTTCTTCGTCTCTTACATTCCACAAAACAATTTTAGAAAATTCTCAATAATTTCCTATTATCAACTAACATCATTAGAAACCATATTCTATCATCATTTCATCAATTAAACCAAGCCATATCAAACCCCTAAATGTCTAATAATTTTCGGTATTTATAGAAAGATTAAGAGGGTGATTTTCTTCATTAATCGACACCATTTAACTCTTAATCATACTATAATAACATCAATTAAACAATTGAAGTTCAATTGCAACATGAATTGAAAATTCCCCAAATTCCTAACCCTAAACCCTAATCGGTTTCAATCAAACATGGGGGTTTCGATTTCTCTTGGTTCTAATCACTAATTAAACACTTCCTAAGCATGAATTTAACGTCAATTCAAGGATTCAAAAATCCTACCAATTTCCCCTAAATTTTCGGTATTCTCATAGCAATTAGGGTTCTTGATTTCATCAAATTTTAATCCCTAATTAACACATCTAACACATCTAATTTTACTAATCCAAGATCAAAACACCTAGTTCATCTTCCTCAATTTTCGATCCAAGAAGAAAATAAAAAGAAGAGGAATCAATTGGATAGAAACATGGAGTAGATGAATACCTTGAGGATTAACAAAGGAAGAAATGAAATTCGATGGATGGATGAAGACTTGTGTGATTTCTTGCTCAAGATCTTTGGAGCTTTCTTCAACAATGGAGGAAGAAGAAGGATGGGAGAGAGAGAGGAGAATGGCTGCCGTGATTTATGAGGGAGGGAGGGAGAGATGGTGATGACAAGGTTAATTAGAATAGTACTACCTAAGGTGAAAAGTAGGAATAGTTAAAACATTAGGTGTCCACATTAATACATTATAAAACACAAATATCTAACTAAAAAGAGAGAGAGAGGTCGGTCACTAGAGGGAAGGGAGGGAAAACACGCGCTTTTTCCGGCGCGATACGACGTTACGGAAATCGAATGATGAAATACGTAGCTCGGCACAAAATCGGCGAGATCCGATTCGACCATAAATCCTAACGTATTTAACTTATTCGGAAAATAATATTTAAAATTTTAATTTCGACAAAAACTCGGGACGACACAGTCCGAGTTTCGTCCGGAAAATCATAAAATAAACTTTCTCGGGCGAGTTCGTATCGCGATTTCGTATGAATGTAAAAATCAGATGGTTTTCCGTTCTGAGTTCTAGAACTAAATTTTTTCGTACGCGATATCGCTAAATACAGTAGTCGTCTAACCTGACTTCCGTAATTTATTTCCGGAAATGGATTCGACCATTAGTCTTAAAATTCAAATCGAAAACTTAGGCGTGCAAAGCCATTATTATTAATAACTTTAAAATTTTGAGATCGTAAGGAATTTCCGGGGCATTACAGTCGTGTATCATTCATCGTCCCCGAGTTGCTGTATCGTCCTATCGTTGGGTTTTAGGGATTTATTCGCCTAATTCACTTGTGAGAAATAGATACAGAGGTTTTGGGATACTCCATCTTATCCGGTTCGGTTTAGATTTGGTCTTGGGTGTATACTATTCACGTCGGTGTCTGCAACTCTGGTGAGGATCGTATCATTTGGTATCAGAGCCTGATCTAAACCTCTATCTTTTATTTGTTTTTGTCTTAGAAGAAAAAAAAGAAAAAAAAAATATTGTTCTTTTGATGCAGGTTTGAAGCTTTGGATTTGAGAATAAATCCCTTTCAAGAGGAGGGGAATGATGCAATCCAGATTGAAGATTTGAAGATTTTATTTATTTTATTTTAAATTTCATTTTTAATTATTGTAGGCAAAAAATAAGGCTTTATTTTAGTTATTTTGGTAGTTTTATATTTTATTGGGTTAAAGATTTGTTTCCTTATTAGTTTAGGATTTGTTTCCTTATTATTCAAGGATTTGTTTCCTTATTAGTTTAGTATTTGTTTCCTTATTTTTCAAGGATTTGTTTCCTTATTAGATTAGAACTCTATTGTACTCCACCCCTATAAATAAGTCTCAGTAGGGAATGGATTAAATAACGATTTGATGAATAATATTCTGTGAGTTTATCTCCTTCAGGTTCATTCACCGGACTAGCGGATTGGCCTGCATGCCACCATGATGTTCATATCGACGTATCGGCGGAGTCAACCATCCCCTCGTTCGTGTGTCATTTATCGTCTCCGAGTTTGCTGTATCGTCCTATCGTTGGGTTTTAACGGATTCAATCGCCTAATTCACTTGTGAGAAATAGATACAGAGGTTTTGGGATATTCCATCTTATCCATCATTCATCATCTCCGAGTTGCTGTGTCATCCTATCGTTGGGTTTTTAGGGATTTATTCGCCTAATTCACTTGTGAGAACAAATACAGAGGTTTTGGGATACTTCATCTTTATCCGGTTCGGTTTAGATTTGGTCTTGGGTGAATACTATTCACGTCGGCGTCTACAACTCCGGCGAGGATCGTATCACCTTTTGTCATGCTAACGGTGGTTGTGTAATTTTCAGGTCAAAATCTTCCTTCTCTTCAATTTTTATTTTCGAATTTGTTTTCTTGTTGTACTTCCGGTTCTTTTATAGCATTTTTCTTCAACTTGTTTCATCTTTCCTTCTCGCGGTCATCGTTATTTATTCATATTGTAATTAAATGGGTATACATGTTCTGTTGTTGGACTTCATATTCCTTTGAATTTTTTTTAGTAAATAATTTTGGGAGCCTTAATTATTAGTCATGTAACTGATTATAGATTAACATAAATGGATGAGAGGAAATGTAAGCATGGATTGAAGTGTGTGGTGAGTACCTCTTGGTCTGATGAAGATCCGGCCAGCAGGTATTTTTGTTGACCAAACATTGAGGAATTCAATTTTTTCTTTTTGCAGCACATTTTTTTTTTATTTTTTTGACTTTGTTGATCTCATTAGTTTCATATCCCCTAAATCTGTTGCAGCAAAATGTTTGTAACTTCGTTGATTGGATTGATCCCAATGTCACTGATATTCAACGTGATTATATCCTCCAACTTCGTATGGATAGGGATATTTACCATGATCAATTGCTTCTTTTGCTTGATGAGCACAGAAAAACTTGTTCAGTCTGAATCAATTTCAACAAACCTTGCTGCACAATTTTGTAAGGAGAGAGATGATCTCCAACATCAACTCCGTGTAAAGGAATTTGATTGCCGTCAGTTGAAAGAATCTGAAGATCACGCTGTTATACAAAATGCTGATCTCACAGTTTCAAATGTTGAATTGACTGAACAATTGGAGGCTCTGAAATCCGAGATATGGTGAAAGAACTATGCAATAGCAGCGTTGCTTATTGGGGCTTGTTGTTTTTCGCCATTAGATATCTGCGTTTTGTTGTTTTGTCGTATTGTATTAGATCCTCTATTACGTAGACTCCTTAGTTATTTATGTTAATTATGTATGTTACTCTTGAACTCTTATATATTTTGGTAACTTTCTTAGTGTTCTTCCTAGTCAACTTATTATGCTTAATTTTGTAGTTAATGTGTAGTTGTATTATCTTTCCTAAATGTTCTGTGTTTATAACAGCAGCATATTTTTTTGGTTCTTCCACACATGAAATCATTTTTCCTTTACCAAAACCTTTTGAGCTAACAACACTTTATGTAAATAAGTGTTACTTACTGGAATAAAATTAGCTTCTTCTCAAAAAAATTAGTTACTTCTAAAAAAAAAATTGTTTCTTAGCAAAAAAGATTTGTTACTTCGCAAAAAAAATTATTTACTTTTAAAAAAAATAGTTACTTCGCAAAAGAAATAACTATTTTTTTTGGTAAGTAACACTTTCTAAGTTGATTGGAGAGTGCTAAAAAAATTGTTACTTGCAAAAAAAAATTAGTTACTTTTCCTAAAAAACGTTACTAATCCAAAAAAAAAATTGTGACTTAAACTAAAAGTAACAAATTATGCAGTGTTACTACCTTAGTAACTTAATGTAAAAGTATTAAGTGTTACTCAAAAAAATTAGTTAGCTCACCAAAGAAGTAACTAATTTTTTTCAGTAAGTAACACATAGTAAGTTAGACAAAAATTCCTTACTTCGTATTAACGGTAAACAAATTATGCATAGTAACTAAATTTTAAAAATTTAGTTACTTTTCTGCGAAGTAACTAATTTTTTACTACTACTAACCACTTACTAACTATGTTGAATAAGTAATTTTTTTTTGTTAAGTAACACTTTCTAAGTCGATTGGAGAGTGCTAAAAAATTTGTTACTTCGCAAAAAAAATTAGTTACTTGTCCCCAAAAAAATGTTACTTATCCAAAAACAATTTGTAACTTAAACTAAAAGTAATAAATTATGCAGTGTTACTACACTTAGTAACTTAATGTAAAAGTATTAGTAAGTGTTACTTACTGGAAAAAAAATCATTACTTCGAACAAAGAATAACAAATTTTTTAGAACTTAGTTACTAAGCATAATTTGTTACTGCCATCCAATGTACCAACGTTGAATTCTTACTTACTCAACAAATATTAGTTACTAGGTTTGAAAAAAGAAAACGGACAAACATAAAAATTCCTCCTCCTAGCCGTATTTTCACAATAAAACAGATGAAAAGTTACTTCTTCTACATTTCCCCTAAATTAATCTCCCCCCTCCATGCGTACCTTTCATGTGCCCACATACATTGAAAGAATATACTGAAAGAACATCACACTCTTCTTGGTGCTACTAACTGTATTTAGGTCATAGTATTCGTGATATTGTGGTTTCTCATATTTGATTTTTTTTTGGGTGCTTTTTCAATATAATTTATTTGGTGCTATTCGGTTCTATTTGGTGTTTATTGATCAGATGCCTGTCACATCTGTGATTGTGCATTTCGGAGGGATATGGATGAATGATGTCTACAAAAGTGGAGATAAAGTGATGTTGCTATTGTCCAGTGACCATCCTTCCTTCGAATTTTTCCTAGCGAAGATTCAGTCAAACTGTTGTGGTGTTAACTTCAAATCTTCCAGTTATTCAATTACATGTTTGGTTGCTTCACCCGTTGATAATAGTGATTCTGTTCGTCTTAATGTAACCAGTGATATTGAACTTAATTTTGCTTTGGAAAATGGAGTTCGCAAATTTTTCATCACATTAATTCCTACGCCTTCGCCGTATCATCCTTCAAACACTCAATTACATGATCAAGAGCAATTACATGATCAAGAGCAAAATCATAGCATACCTAATGAAGGGAACGGTGGGGATAACTGTAACTTGGGTAACGAAGATGAGGATGACGACGATGAATATGATCCAGATGATTTTGCTAGTAGTGATAGTCTCGACAATGATGACCCTTTTGAATTTGATCCTTGGTATGAGGATACAGGTGATGCTACTTTGTTTCATCCATTACTTCATAAACGCAATTTAGTTCCTCCACTACTGTAATACCCCGAAAAATTTCTTCTGCGTTAAAAATTTAAAGTTAATAATAATTAAGGCTTTGCATGCCTAAACTCCCGATTTTCAATTCTAAGACTAACGGTGAAATCCGTTACAGAAAATAAATTCCGGAAGTCAGTGAAACGAATACTGTATTAGGGTTTTCGCGGATGAAAATTTTTTTAGTTCGAGAATTCAGATCGGAAAACCGTCTGATTTTAACATTCACGAAATTGCGATCCGAGTTCGCCCGAGAAAGTTCGTTTTTATGATTTTTCCGGATGAAACTCGGACTGTGACGTCCCGAGGTTTTGTCGGAATTTAGGTTTTAAATATTATTTTCCGAGTAAGAAAAATATTTCGAATTTATTGGTTAAATCAGAATTCGCCGAATACGTTTATATTTACGTGATTTTTGTAACATCGTAACAAGCCGGAAAAACATGTATTTTTCCTAAAAATTTTGTGTCTTGGCCGACACCATACATATACACACTTAGATATTTCATCTTTCTTACTTTAACCTTCATGACTCACAATATTTTATTAGTTCCAATGTTACACCTAATATTCTATTCTATTCTATTACCTTTCCACCTATGTATGTTAGATATTATAATAACATGTTGTCATCTTTTTTCTTCCCCATTTCTCATCAAAACCGTCACCCCCCAAATTCCATTCCTCCATTGTTTACTTCAAGCTTTTGCAAGGAATCATCTTCAATATCATTCATCATCAAACAATCTTTAATTCCAATCACATATTATTGAAGGTAATCATCTCCTCTATCATTCTATCCATTTGGAAATTCAATTCCTTAATTTTTATGCTTGACCGAAAATTAGGGGAATCCACAATAGGATGTTTAAAGCTTAATTTCTTGGATAATAAAGTTTAGGAATGGATTAATTGAGGATTGGTGTAAAAATAATTGAAATCCCCTAAATAACTTGATGATGACCGAAAATAGGGCTAGGGTTTGAGTTGGAAGTTTTCAATTGATAGTGAAATGGTGTTAGTAATTGATCAATATATGTTGTAGTAGTATTAGGAATCGATTAATGAAATGAATTAAGGAAGAAAATCAACCTCCCGAATTATATTGCTAAAACCGAAATGAATAAGAAATTGGGGGTTTGGTGTAGCTTGATTCCTATTAAGAAATTGATGATGGATTAGTAATTTAGTTGATATTAGATGATGATATGATTTAATTGGAATTTTTCTAAAATATAATGGAAATCGTAAGAGACGAAGATTTGGATATAGATCGAGTATGGATAATGATTTGAGGTAATGATCTATGTAGTAATGAATCTCGGTAGATAATGATTTATAATGTAGAATTTGAACGAAATCCGATAACGTTGGAAATTTCATAAGAGACGAAGACACGAGCTTAAGTAATGATAGAAAGGCCGAATAAGGAAAATGATCGGATATTAATGACTATTAATGATTAAGGAACAACTTTGTAGTTGGCAATATTCGCATTCGAGTTATTAAATGTTAAGTGATAGTTGTAAACGAGGAGTAGAGACGAGAAGTGAAATTGATTTGGTATAGTAATTGATTAATTTTGAAAGACGAGGTTTTAATCGTCGTATTAGTAATCGAGAAATAAAAAGGGGTTCGTCGCGTGTGAGGTTACGTGTTGACTGTCATGAGACAGTAATTTCGTGTGAAAAACAGAGGATCGTCATAAGTCGAACCTAGAAAGCCGTGCACCGAGTTAACGAGCCTTAGGGTTACACTCGGACTGTTTTGTGACGTTTCACGGAAACTGTCATATCTCCTAGCTCGCTTAACGAACTCGAGATCCGCAAATTGGAGAGTAAACTAGACATCCGTGGCTTTCCTTTGGTATAGGGCACATCCCTTGTTTCGAGATCCCCTGTTCAGGGTGGACTTACTGATCTGTACAGTTTGTTCCAAGATGTAGTTTCCTAAGTTGAATTCTTTTCAACTTAGTTCCTTTTGATCTTTTAAGTCGATATAAGCTATCGACTATCATTATTAACCGACCTCAGTGTCGAGTAAGAAACCGAGCAAGTTCTAAACGAGAAGAGTTCGGATCTCGTTCTAGATTAACTAAAAGAATCTAGTTAAGCGTGCAAATGCCTAAAGCTTAAGAACTTAAAAGATTAATTCGATTTCAGTTTCGAATTCCATTTTCTTCTATCGACTCAACAACTTATCGTTGTTTTATTATTTACGTTCAAAGAAGGAGGACGTCGAGGTTATAAGACAGGGCGGAAGATCAGAGACGGAAGCACATGTTATAGTTCTGTAAACGAACGAGGTGGGCTTTTCGAAAGTGTACCAATTACTGCCTTATTTATATGCGAGCGTTGCTTGAAGGTGTTTACGTTTTGCTTTAATAAATGAGTATTAAAGTATTCATATGCGAGCATTGCTCGAAAGTGGTTACGTATTGCTTTAATAACTGAGAATTAAAGATCTATCAGTGCTTAAATGATTTGTTTATGTGAATTCTTTTATGTCTCTCTGCGTTAGCCCTCAGGTGCTAACCAGAGTATTGGATTCTGAGATAGCCCTCAGGCTGCTATCCAGATAATTCCAACTAAACGATCAGATTCTGAGATAGCCCACAAGTGCTATCCAGAGGGACAGTTTCTGAGTTAGCACACAGGTGCTTTCCAGACGATCGGATGTGAGTTTAAAACCCACAGTGTGTCATTTAGAAATTAAGTGTTCAGCAGTAAAGGTTTTATTCAAATGTTTATGAAATGATGCATAATTAAATCAATACTCTTGTGAGTTGTTTTCGGCAATGTGCCCACTAAGTACTTTTGTACTTAGCCCTGCATGTTTGTTTTTTTTGAATGTGCAGGTTGAGTGACGAAGGCGGAGGAGGTTGAGAAAAGGTCATTATTAAGGAAGTAAAGATTAATTGAGCCTCGATAACACATTTTATATGTGTTATCATTTCTATGTTTTTTCGCTGCCAATTCTGTAAACTAGTTTCAGTTAGTATATAACTTTAGAACTAAGTTTCATTCCTTGAACTTAGTCTCTTCTAAGAACAGTTATGTCGAGTGATCCTTCGTGATCAACTATTTCTTTCATTAATTAAAGTCAGTTCCCTTATTTATGTAAATCCTTTCGGTTTAAATTGTTATTACTTTAAACCTAGTTTTCCTTGTATACAGTTTGACGAGCGATCCTTCAAGATCGACTCTCATTTATTCAAGTTCATCGTAATTAGTGTTAAGTTAATGTGTTTTTAATCATTTATCCCCCTTCTTTTCTGTTTCTTTATTCCAATCCCTAGTCGCACCCCGGCTTTGCTGTCCTTCGAGAGTTGGGGCTATGACAGAATGGTATCAAAGCATTCGTTCCTGCTCTGACCTTGGGTTATTTTTCTAGTGTTACCACAGAGTAATAACAGAGCAATCATTTCTGCTCTGTATATGAATTTCTTTCAAGTAGTAAGATAGAGTATCTGTATATACTCTATACTTGAGTCTTCTTTTGAGGAAGTAAAGTTTAGCTTGTATCACTAAACTTATGAATGTAGTAAACGACTCAACCTCCCGCTACGTCGACTCAACCAAGGAAGAAAATAAAGGTATTAAAAGTGTTTTCATTTTGAAAATTTGAAGTATTAAATATACTTCTATGAGAACCAAGTGTGCCAAGGATGAATTATGTGAAAAATATGAGTACTATACTTGGTGAAATATGTGAAATTATGTGAGTTATAATTTCTTTGATTAAGATGCTTTGTTGATATGAGAACTTAGACCATTGTTCTAAGGTTTCTCCCGATTCTATGAGAACTTAGACTACTGCTCTAAGATTCCCCGAGAACATAGATGTTTTATGAAGCGTTGATTCCAAATGATTTCGAAAGGAGATCGGAAACGAGAAGGACCATTATAGACGAACGTCACCAGCGTGTAGTGACATGAACAAAGACTCGGCGGAGTCAAACGTTGTTTTGTAATCAAGAGCCGATAAGAATTTCCTTCGAGGAAATAGTATAAGTAATGATAAGGTAATTTAATTCCGTATTAAGTGAACGAAAGAAACGATTTGACGTTTGAGAAGCGTTGGCTTCAAAATAAGAAAGATATGATCGAGACGAAGAGGACAGAATAAAGGGAATCAAAGAGAATGAAGAAACAAGTGTTACTTCCGTACAAGTAACACGAATGAAGTCGTCTTTCAAGGGGAGTTCGCTCCGCTATAACTCCAATAGGAGATCCATTTTATTATTAAGAATTGAGTATGAAAATTTTAGCTAATTTCCAACGATCGCTCGATTCCGACGACGACTAGAACTTGTATTCTAAAAGTTATTCCTTAGTTATTATTCCACTTTCTTTTGGAATTTATTTCATACTTCGTAATTGAACGAAGAATACGATGAATACGAGTATTAGGTGACGAGAACGACAAGTCTTTTATAAACGAATGTCACCTGAGTATAAGTGACATGAACAAGTCTCGTTGGAGTTAACTTGTTTTGATATTGAAGAACCGTTAAGAGTTTGTTTGCAATTTGAGAAAATTGCTAAATGATTAAGATAAGTTAATTCCTTATTAAATAGATGAGTGCTTAAGGCACGAAATTGACGAGAACTTTTTATTTCTTCAAGTTTCAAAATGCCGCCAAGTGTTGCGAATAACAGAGGAAGAGGACACGGTAGGCCTATAGGACCGGGAAGAGATCGTAGACAGCATGAGAGGGAGGAAGATCAAGGACGTCAGGAAAACCCTCCACCTCCACCACCACTACATCGTGACATAGAGCACCTATTCCTCAAGAGAAATCCACCTGTCTTTAATGGATCAGGAAACCCGAGCGATGCTGAGCTTTGGGTAAGAGCTATAGAGAAAATTTTTAAACTTCTCAAATGTACGGATGAGGAGCGTCTCTCATGTGTTGCGTTTCAACTCAACGGACCAGCTGATGACTGGTGGGAAGCTAGACAGAAGGTCATTCCGATAGAGCATTTGGCTCAGTTTACTTGGAGGAGTTTAAGAAAGCATTTAATGACAAGTACATTCCTAAAACCTATAGAGCAAGGAAGGAAGCAGAGTTCTACAGTCTGAAACAGGGGAAGATGACAGTGACTGAATACGATGCAACTTTCTGTGAATTATCAAGGTATGCACCTGAGCAGGTAGATACGGATGAGAAGGTAGCAAAGAAGTTCCGTGGGGGACTTAGACACGAACTAGGATTGGCACTGGCCAGCCATGGAGGACTAAGCTATACAGACATACTAGCACGATCTTAGAAATGGAGGCAGTTGTGCCTGATGAACGAGAGATTATAGCGCCCGTATCAGCACTAACCCAGATACCAACTCCAGACCATTCCAACAACAGAAACAACAACCATAAAGGTAAAAGGAAAAGAGAAGGAGAAAACCAGGGTGGAAATCAGCGTGGCTTTCAGCAGCCGAATCAGTTGAAACCACAAGGACAGCGGCAGGGACAACAAGCAGACGATAACCAAGGAAAAATCACTATTCCTACCTGCCCTAAGTGTAACAAAATGCACTTTGGTAACTGTTTGGCGAACTCCGACGGTTGTTATAACTGTGGTCGACAGGGACACGTGAGAAGGAATTGTTCGAAACCGTTGCTAACCTTGAAAGCTATGCAAGCTTAGCCACAGCCGCAACAACAACAACTACGACAGGAACGAGAATAGAATGCATGGGCATTTGTGAATGGGCAAGAAGCACAGGACAAGGGCAAGGGTCACTAGCCAAGTAATTGGCCTAACTCAGACTAGTAGTAGTCTAGTTTTGGTATAAGTCCTCGTTGGAGGCAAAATAATACTCGTTCAACGTATATGTATATATGACCCCGTGAGTGGGCTCTGACTTCGTAAAGATATTTTCTTCTAAATCGTAGGCTTAACGTAAGTGTTAATAAAACGCTTGATATAATCCATAGGATGGAAAATTATGATTGTGGTATCAATTACCATTCAGAAAGGGTTAACGTCATAGCAGATGCGACGAGTCACAATACTCCAACTAAATTCGGATGTATCTTTATCAAGGAAGAAGCACTTATACGAGAATTCGAGACGATAGATTTAGAGGTTCTCGATACACCTAAAATCGATAACCAGCCGAATAGTAGCACTCATAGCTACACCAAGCTTACGAAAGATAATCATAAGTGCCCCAGAGAAAGGGCGAGTAGATCGAAAAGCTTTGACTTAAGATAAGAACGGATAAACCTGACGATCATTCCAAAGAACTAGATGATGCGATCGTATTTAAGATAGACTTTGTATCCTGACGACAACGAATTGAAGAACGATATCATGAGTGAGGCTCACAATACGCCATAAGCCGCGTACCCAGAGAGTACGAAGATGTATCAAGATTGAAGAAAGAAATTATGGTGGAACGGATCGAAACGAGATGTTGTCTCGTTTATAGAACGATAGTATTAGATCGAAGTGCGAAATGGAAGAATACTTTGCCGTTGATCGAATTGCCTATAACGATAGTTATCAAGCTACGATAAGTACTGCGCCTTACGAAGCTTTGTATAAGGAGAAGTTTAAAGAAGACGAAAGTCTTACATTTACGCGCCGATCAGAACTTAATTCGAAAAGGAGATAAAGTTTTCTTTAAGATTTCTCCGTTAAAAGAATCTTTTGATTCACGTTAAGTATAAGCTTAAATGAAGCTTATTATGAGTATCAGATATCTCGGGAAAGATGAATTTAAAATGACGTATAGATTGGCCGTGTTGCCAAGTCTATGAAATGTTATTATATTTGCGTACCTCGTATGAGAAAGTACGTGTTCGATTCTAAACGCGTAACCCACCAGCAAGACATAGTTCTTGATTAAGATATAAGTTATAACGAAAGACCGAGACCGATCCAGAATCGAAAGGTACGAGAGTTGAGAAGTATGTCGATACGATTAGTAAAGTATTTTGGAAGTACCACGGGCAAGAGGAAGCTACGTGAGAGCTTTTTGCGAAGGAGGTAAGCAAATTTCGGGACGAAATTTTTCGTAAGGGGGGTAAGATGTAATACCCCGGAAAATTTTGTCTGCGTTAAAAATTTAAAGTTAATAATAATTAAGGCTTTGCACGCCTAAGCTCCCGATTTTCAATTCTAAGACTAACGATGAAATCCGTTACAGAAAATAAATTCCGAAAGTCAGTGAAACGAATACTGTATTAGGATTTTCGCAGACGAAAATTTTTTTAGTTCGAGAACTCAGATCGGGAAACCGTCTGATTTTTACATTCACGAAATTGCGATCCGAGTTCGCCCGAGAAAGTTCGTTTTTATGATTTTTCCGGACGAAACTCGGACTGTGACGTCTCGAGGTTTTGTCGGAATTTAGGTTTTAAATATTATTTTCCGAGTAAGAAAAATATTTCGGATTTATTGGTTAAATCGGAATTCGCCGAAAACGTGCCGAATACGTTTATATTTACACGATTTTTGTAACGTCGTAACAAGCCGGAAAAACATGTATTTTTCCTAAAAATTTTGTGTCTTGGCCGACACCATACATATACACACTTAGATATTTCATCTTTCTTACTTTAACCTTCATGACTCACAATATTTTATTAGTTCCAATGTTACACCTAATATTCTATTCTATTCTATTACCTTTCCACCTATGTATGTTAGATATTATAATAACATGTTGTCATCTTTTTTCTTCCCCATTTCTCATCAAAACCGTCACCCCCCAAATTCCATTCCTCCATTGTTTACTTCAAGCTTTTGCAAGGAATCATCTTCAATATCATTCATCATCAAACAATCATTAATTCCAATCACATATTATTGAAGGTAATCATCTCCTCTATCATTCTATCCATTTGGAAATTCAATTCCTTAATTTTTATGCTTGACCGAAAATTAGGGGAATCCACAATAGGATGTTTAAAGCTTAATTGCTTGGATAATAAAGTTTAGGAATGGATTAATTGAGGATTGGTGTAAAAATAATTGAAATCCCCTAAATAAATTGATGATGACCGAAAATAGGGCTAGGGTTTGAGTTGGAAGTTTTCAATTGATAGTGAAATGGTGTTAGTAATTGATCAATATATGTTGTAGTAGTATTAGGAATCGATTAATGAAATGAATTAAGGAAGAAAATCAACCCCCCGAATTATATTGCTAAATCCGAAATGAATAAGAAATTGGGGGTTTGGTGTAGCTTGATTCCTATTAAGAAATTGATGATGGATTAGTAATTTAGTTGATATTAGATGATGATATGATTTAATTGGAATTTTTCTAAAATATAATGGAAATCGTAAGAGACGAAGATTTGGAAATAGATCGAGTATGGATAATGATTTGAGGTAATGATCTATGTAGTAATGAATCTCGGTAGATAATGATTTATAATGTAGAATTTGAACGAAATCCGATAATTTTGGAAATTTCATAAGAGATGAAGACACGATCTTAAGTAATGATAGAAAGGCCGAATAAGGAAAATGATCGGATATTAATGACTATTAATGATTAAGGAACAACTTTGTAGTTGGTGATATTCGCATTCGAGTTATTAAATGTTAAGTGATAGTTGTAATCGAGGAGTAGAGACGAGAAGTGAAATTGATTTGGTATAGTAATTGAATGTCATGAGACAGAAATTTCGTGTGAAAAACAGAGGATCGTCATAAGTCGAACCTAGAAAGCCGTGCACCGAGTTAACGAGCCTTAGGGTTACACTCGGACTGTTTTGCGACGTTTCACGGAAACTGTCATATCTCCTAGCTCGCTTAACGAACTCGAGATCTGTGAATTGGAGAGTAAACTAGACATCCGTGGTTTTCTTTTGGTACAGGGCACATCCCCTGTTTCGAGATCCCCTGTTCAGGGTGGACTTACTGATCTGTACAGTTTGTTCCAAGATGTAGTTTCCTAAGTTGAATTCTTTTCAACTTAGTTCCTTTTGATCTTTTAAGTCGATATAAGCTATCGACTATCATTATTAACCGACCTCAGTGTCGAGTAAGAAACCGAGCAAGTGCTAAACAAGAAGAGTTCGGGTCTCATTCTAGATTAACTAAAAGAATCTAGTTAAGCGTGCAAATGCCTAAAGCTTAAGAACTTAAAAGATTAATTCGATTTCAGTTTCGAATTCCATTTTCTTCTATCGACTCAACAACTTATCGTTGTTTTATTATTTACGTTCAAAGAAGAAGGACGTCGAGGTTAGAAGACAGAGCGGAAGATCAGAGACGGAAGCACGTGTTATAGTTCTGTAAACGAACGAGGTGGGCTTTTCGAAAGTGTACCAATTACTGCCTTATTTATATGCGAGCGTTGCTCGAAAGTGTTTACGTTTTGCTTTAATAAATGAGTATTAAAGTATTTATATGCGAGCATTGCTCGAAAGTGGTTACGTATTGCTTTAATAACTGAGAATTAAAGATCTATCAGTGCTTAAATGATTTGTTTATGTGAATTCTTTTATGTCTCTCTGCGTTTGCCCTCAGGTGCTAACCAGAGTATTGGATTCTGAGATAGCCCTCAGGCTGCTATCCAGATAATTCCAACTAAACGATCAGATTCTGAGATAGCCCACAGGTGCTATCCAGAGGGACAGTTTCTGAGTTAGCACACAGGTGCTTTCCAGACGATCGGATGTGAGTTTAAAACCCACAGTGTGTCATTTAGAAATTAAGTGTTCAGCAGTAAAGGTTTTATTCAAATGTTTATGAAATGACGCATAATTAAATCAATACTCTTGTGAGTTGTTTTCGGCAATGTGCCCACCAAGTACTTTTGTACTTAGCCCTGCATGTTTGTTTTTTTTGAATGTGCAGGTTGAGTGACGAAGGCGGAGGAGGTTGAGGAAAGGTCATAATTAAGGAAGTAAATATTAATTGAGCCTCGATAACATATTTTATATGTGTTATCATTTCTACGTTTTTCCGCTGCCAATTCTGTAAACTAGTTTCAGTCATGTCATACCCCGACTTTTTATACCTTTAGAGAGCGTGTAATTAACCGAGTGAGTTAAAAGATGAGAATTTAGGAGTAAAATTTTTCTTTTCTAAACAAAGAGAAATGAGTAAAGCGTTTAAATTGCTTTGTGAGTTTTGTGTGAAATTGTCTACTTTATTTATCTGAGATGATAATGATGTGATATGCTTGTTGAATTATTTGTATGAAGATGAGTATGAGATAAATTTCTAAAATAATCCCGAGAAGTTTGCTTAATTGAGATAACATAAAAATTAATAGCCGAGAAATATAATTATACCGATGAACTTAAAATAGATTGAATTAGAATCTTCGAACTTAGAATTACTTTTAAGATCACTGAGATAGGGAAGGAACTTATCCGAGAATTTAGAAGAATAATGAGGAGTTAATCTTTAAAGGATTAATAAATGGATTGAGAAGTCGACTAAAATCCTTTGAAATTTAAAAGACTAAAATGATCGAAACCTTTAATCTTTTAAATTGAGACGTGAAATAGGGTTGAGATGCTTAGTATTGAAAGTGAGACGAGAAGAGGTTAGACCCGTTAATAGCATAAAAAGGAATTAATACGAATCGTTTTATCCGGAAAACCTTTACGACCGGGTAATTAACACTCGTAATGACTCGACAAAGACACGTGTCATCCACCTCTCACTCCCTCATGCCACCTCACACTACCTACAAGCTATACCTAGATGTCATCATAGCTACTCTCTAGAAATGACCAACATACTTAGTAAATTGTGAAACTAAAGTATGCATGCAATTAACATCACATCAACCTATCTATTCATGTCTTAATACAACTTCCAACATAACACTTTATTCCTTTGTTGGATTTCAAATGCATTCATCTAAGACAAGGGAGAAGACTTCATTCACTCCATCTATCTCTCTCTCATTCGATCTCTCCCTCTCTCCAAGCAAGAAAGAAAAAAACTCTCAAACTCTCCAAACTCTCTCTACTCTCTTGGCAATCTCCCTCACACACACATACTTTGATTTTTCTTTACATGCAACCATGTATTCAAGCTCCCCATCCATGGAAATGAAGTAGAAAGTATCAATCTCCATTCATCTCATCTATATTCTCAAGAAAAGGTAAATATTTTTCAAGTTCTTGAAGTTAAATTCAACAATCATCCAACACTTTCTTCATTTTGATATTTAAACCCTAAAGGGAATGGATGATTAATTCCATGTTATTTCTCTTCTTTGAGGATTCAAGAAGACTTCCTTCTTCTCTTCAAGTCCAAGCTTTGAAGCTACAATTTCCATCCAATTCAATTCCAAGAGCCAAGAGAAGGATTCCCATTTAAATTAAAGTATGAAAAATTTATTTGATTAATTATAAATATGTATATCTCTAAGTCCTAAAAGAAAAAACTATGCATGCATGTTATTTAAATTATGTTTAGGCAAGCTTAGGATGTGCATGTGATAATCGAGTGAGAAGAATTCGTTAGGAGAATCAAATATTAGGTTTAAACGGTGAATTAAAGAAAGAAAAAAGAAACTAAAACCCTAAACTTAAGATGAATGCCGAAAAAAATTAAGGAAAATAGGAGAAATATGAATTCTTTGAGTTATTATTATTTTGATGCTTGATTTGTTATTTTTATCATGTTGAGAATGAGATTTTAAGCATGAAAAATTGAGAAATAAAATGCACAAGAAAGTGCATGTGTGTGCCGTGAGATTTGAGCAAAAATAGAGCTTTTATTTTGTTGATTTTGTTGATGAATTGAGTGATGTTTTGATCAATTGAATGATTGTATGTTATATTGATATAATCATGCATGTGTTTAAATTAAGAAAATGAGATTGCATGTTGAAAGTTTTGAAAGAAATTAATTGTAAAAATAATAAAAAGATTGGATGTTTAAGTATTTCAATGTATGTATGAATGTTAGTTTGAATGTGGAATAAAGATAGAAGTTTTGATAAAAAGATTTAAATTTAAAAAGCTTTTAATTAAATAAAAGATGAAAGATGTATAAAAAGATATATCAATTAAATGTCTTTGTATTAAAATTTAAAGACTTGAGATTTTTACTAAAACTACAACAAAAAGATCTTTTATAACTTAACTAATAAAGTGAGCTAATTCATAAAAATGTTTATCAAACGATAAAGAAATTATTAAGTAAGAAATGGTTTAAAAGGTTAAAACAAGAAAAGAATGTTTAAATGAAAATATTTTTAACATACACAAGTAAACTGTTTTTAAAACTGCTTATATACTTGTGATGTTCGGCAAGGCAAGTTCAATTGTTATAGCTCCATGAAGCATCTTTATTCAAATGTTTTGGCTTGTGTTCACTTTCGTACTCAGCCCTGCGTGTGTTTTTAAACATGCAGGTTGACTGGATGGCGAGGGCGTGGATACTTGGTGGTGTGGTTTGGTTTTGTTGGTTGAGTTTAGTTGAATTTCAGACTAGCATTTGTACGTCTTCATACGTGCAAGTGTTGGGTATTGATGCAAGTTTCCGCTGCAACCCTTTTGAATTGTTGTCTGTTGATGCTAATACTTTGATTCTCATGTTTTTGATTCCGAGCGTTGTGCTCGAAGACTTTGAATACTTGTTGAATTCATAACTCTTTAACTTGTAATTCCGAGCGATGGGCTCATTAACTTGAATTGTTGTTGAACATGATCTTCTTAACATGATATATATATATATATATTCGTATGCTTTCTCTTTTTTTTGGAATCCTTTTCCCATCAGCATGAATTACTTGTTTGAATTCCCGTTGTAGGTGAAGTTAAGATGCTCGGTTATTATTTCATTATGCTTTTGAAAACCTAATTCGATTGCCTTATATTCCATCTTTGTTTTCCCCGAGCATGTTCCCTTTATTTGAGTTAGTTGTTAGTTGTTTAGGTTTGTTGTTGTTCGTAAGTCGCACCTCGAGAGTCGGGGCGTGACAGGTTGGTATCAGAGCAAGGCTTTAATTTGCTCTGAAGTCTGTTATTCTTTGATGAGTTGAGTCTAGATTTAATTCCTAGACTTATTTGAGTCGGTAAACCACACCAAGTTATCCTCCATCTCATCCGGCAACCAGGTATGTCTTATTTTCTAAAAGTTTTCTTTTCAAGTTAAAGTGATGTTTGAGTTATAAAGTGTTGAGAATTTCTTTTAAGTTAATTTTTGAGTTGTGATGTTTTAAGATGAAATTTGCTAAGTTGATTAATAACTAGATTGCTTTAGAATGTCCTCCCCTTTGCGAGTGCATGTGAAAAGATCGGAAAGAATAAGGCGTGTGTGCGATTGGTTACGTGATTTGGAATTGCCCAAAAATCCCTCTTTCGAATGCAGAAATGAGTATGTAGTAGAATTTATAATATGTTCGATAAATTTTTAAGTGTGCTTATGCGTTTAAAATTCGTATAGGATGGACAACGTTGATTGGATGCAGGAGTACTTATACGCGAGAATGGAAAATAACGAGTCGTTTGCAGAATTCTTAGCACGATATCATACGATTTGGGGAAAGGTCCAGTATATGGACGTAGGACCGTTAGAAAGCATGACGCACCTGATTCAAGCTCTACCACAAGAATGGAAGGACTGGGCAGCATCTCTTGTCCCTCGATTTCTAGGCTACCGTTATTTCGACCGAACCCTATACGGTGATGTGAATGCTTTTATATCCGCAATTTCAGCTCGTTTTATGTCTTATGCCTCCACCCGAACCTTATGAAGATGATACTCCAAGTTTATTAAATGACTTTGTTCGTAATCCTTCACCAATTCCTCCAAGTGGAACTGTTTCTCTCCAAATCAATTCGCCACCACGAACTATTCTTGAACCTCAGAATCCCCTCTCAGATTATCCATTCGTAAGTGGTGTGCTTTTAACTTAATTTTCTTGAATCCTTTGTTTTTCTGACTTATCAACATTGCAGCCGAGTGGATGTAATGGAAATTCTTCTTCAAATGAGGACCAAATAGCTGCTTATTTGAGTCATCCGCAAGCAACCTTTCTAAGTCATCCTAGAGCAGAATCATCTAGTCAAGCCCGCTCAAGCGACGACAAAGAGAATGGAAGTGAGCCAATTGATGCAGCGACTGTAGGAACCGGATATCTTCAGACTCTACCTAATAATGTTTTTCCTACCTCTTTTGCTCATACATCCATCTCTCCATCAAGGCCAAAAGACGGACATGACTCCCAAATTGGTGTTTCCACCGATGTAGCTCTCCACCGTCACCAAGAAAAGAATCCTAATACCCAGCCATGGATCGAATCTGAGCTAGCTGCAATGAATTATACCTTGGAAGATTGCGAAAAAGCCTTGAGAGAAGCTGAGCGCGAGTGATCAGGAAGTGATCCTTACCTTCTCTTTTCGTGCATATCTTTACTCACTATTCATCATCTTCTCAAATCTTGTTTCGCCATTTTCAGTAAAGTTTTTTCCTTCTTCTTCGCATATATATCGAGTCAAGATGGCGCCCAAATCCAAAGCCTCTAAGAAGATGGTCTCCACAGAGCCTGCTACGTTCCAGGAATCGTTCGACATGGTGATGTCGAAGATTCATTTCGAACAGATCTTATCCAGAGCGGCTCTCTCCTCGCCTGAGCTTGCTCCCGTCGCCGCCATCCTCTCCGACCACCATCTGCTTGACTGGGCAACCCTCTCTCCGGCCTTGTTGCTCAGGAAGCAGGTCGTACATTTCTATCGGAATCTACAACGAGTTGCAGAAGACGGGCTTGTCACGATCATCCCGTGCAAACAACGCCACAGAATCTCCTGGACAGTAGAAGACTCAGTCGTGGAGATAAAGGTGTTAAAGGAGCTGGAGAAGCTCATCCCCAGAAACCGCGAAGCCTCAGATGTGCTGAGGAACTTCACTGACAAAGAAGCTGACACCTTCCTTCAAACAATCCTCATAGTTCCCGAGCCATTGAAGGGGAGCATGCAGAGGACGAAGCTGAAGCTGGCTCACCGACTTCTCTTCGACGTAATCTCCAAGTGCGCCTTCGCATATGGTGGAGCCTTCGGCGACATAAACCGTCCTAAGCTCAAGCAGCAGAAGGCCCTGGAAGAGCTACACCAGGTCGACTGGTTGGGATATCTGGAAAGCCAACTGATGATGGAGAAGCAGAAAATCTCCGAGACAACAGCTGAGTCCGGAGAACTGTTGTTGAGTGTCAAGGGGACACTCAACTTTGGAACAAAGATTTCTGCCCTCATCCTCCAAGCTACACAAGGACTGCCGCTGACATGGGAAGGAAGTGAGGACACTCCAGTCAGCAAGCTATCGCTATTCCCCTCAGCTAAGAAAGCCAGGGATGTTGTGGAGGCTGTCTACACCCCCAAGGGTGCCCCCAAGCCAGCTGTGGAGTCAGCAGCTCGCCGGCCTTCAAGGACCAAGCCGGCGAAGCGCCAGCTGGAGGAGGTAGCTGAGAAGGAAGAAGACGAAGAGCAGGAAGAGGAGGAACCTCTGCAGAAGAGGCCAAGGATAAGGATCATCCAACCAGCGGCTCAACCATCCACAACAAGTCCAGTGGTGGTCAAGCCGGCTGAGGCAAAGGAGTCAACCGAATCCAGTCAATCGGTTGACCCAGCTGGATTCATTCTTCAGCCGCGTCAGGAGAAAGCAGCTGAAGACGTGGAGATCCAAGTGGAGGATTCCAGCTCCTCCTCAGATGACTCTTCTTCTTCTGAGGAGTCCCACGACAGTCAAACTAGAGCTGATGCCAGCCAAGTAAACCCACCTGTGTCTGAAGAAACCCTCGAGCCAGCCGACTCACTACCTAAAGAGGATCCAGTTCTCTCAACTGGTCCTCACTCAAATAGTCCGAGCCTCTCGCTCGATGCCAACGTTGTGACCATTCCTTCGGCCAACGTTGATGAAACCATCGAACCTGTAACCTTCGATATCGAACCCCCTCCAATCAATGAAGAAGCCAACCGCCAGGCAATCCTGGCTGAATATGAAGGAAGACTCAGCTACTGTTTCTGCAAGCTGATCGGTATGTTCCCCGAGGCAGCCTCAATGCCCGTCTTTGCCGTACTCGGGACGGAACTGCTCTACCAGTTCAGCGTCATATTCAGCTACTGGTACGTCAAGGAGGAAACCCTCAGGATCCATGGTTGGGACAAGTTGAAGGTCAAAGAGTCCAACCTGAGGGAATACTTCGACTACCAAAACATGGAGGTAGCTTACAACCAGAAGGTGGCTGTGCTACGACGACGTCTGGACAAGAGCATCCAAGAAGGGACAGACACCAGGGATCTGTGCAACAATCCTGGAGCTGTTCAGTTTCTTGACGAGATGCTAGCCAAAAATGCCTCCTGCATGGACGACGTCGACGCAGCTGATGAGGTGGCCAAGAGAGAAGAAGACAAGCTCAAGGCCTACCTCGCCAGCCGATCTGACATGGTTGTCTCGGAGCCTGCTGCCCAGCCACAACCACAGCTTCTGCCCGGACCCTTCGATCAGCCAGCTCTCTCAACCGACGCCATCTGCGAGCTAATTTCGGAGAGGGTCAACCAGCTGAGGCAGGAGATGTTGTCCAAAATCCAGCTGAGCAAGGTGGAGGAAGCTGACAGGATGCAGCAGCTGATGGCAGAAAATGCCAGCTTGAAGAATCAGCTAGAACACCTCTCCTCTTCTCTGCAGCACAAGTTCGAAGACCTCTCCACTTCTTCCAGCTCGGAGGTCTCGGCTTTAAGGAAGGCCGTTCAGAGCCTCAGCTCGGATTTCAACGTGTTCAAGACCGTTGTTGAATCTGACCTCGCAAAGTCCCAGCAGACTCAGGACCAGGAGTGGATGTCTCAGTTCGCCTCTTTCCGAGCTGAGTTCGTCTCCCTCCACAAAGAGGTCTCTGCGACCTTTGCAGCTGTGCAGCGAGCTGAGCAGGAGTGCCAAGACTTGGAGTTGGCCAAGAAGGTAGCTGAGAAGGATGTTGTTGACGAGTTGTTTTCCCGAGTTCAACAGGCTGAAAGTTGACCTCCCTGGATGGCACTGTAGCCACCCTTTTGGATGATGCCAAAAAGAGGGAAGATAAGGAGCCAGCAGCTGGGGAAGACAAGGAGCCAGCAGCTGTTGCTGGACGAGGGAAAGCTGTTCTCCAGCAAGCTGAAGGAGAAGGAGTGCCAGCTGAAGGAGCTGAAGCTGAAGGATCGCAGCCCGAACTAGAAGTCTCCCACGACTTCGTGGCCGAGCTCGAAGCAGAACTTGACGGAGGAATATCTGTTAAAGACTGTATCGAAGCTGCCAAAGCTATGGGGGAGTCAAAGGAGAAGTACTTGAATCCCTCCTGGATCAAGAAGTTCGCTGCCGATCAGGCCAAGAAGGTGGCCAAGTTCGAGAAGGAGCTCGCCAAGGTAGAGAAGAACGTCGACAGGAATAAAGCCAGCCGGAGTGTGCGAAGAATCAACAAGCACCAGATAAAGGCTGAGGTTAGGAAGTCGACGCGCCAACTGCAGAAGGATGCTCCGCTCCCGTCTCGGTATCCACATGTTGACAAGTGGATGAATGCTGAGTGGAACGATGACTGAGAGCAGTTCAAGCATGAGTTTGTTAATGACTTCTATTACAGGAAAGTCTACTCGACTGAAGACCCAAGACAAGCCTTCAAGGAAGCCCTGTGGGAACTCAGAACTGGAGACCCTGGAATGTTCAGTCAGTTCAAGCGAGCTATGCTGAATGCTCAGCTCGATCCCAACACCGTTCCAGTTCCAAAGAAGTGCATATACCGCCCTCAGATGATCAAAGGCACGAGCACGCCAAACAGAAACACGATCATGGCTGAGGCGAGATAAGTCTGCAAGGAACATGGTGTCAACACTGGGATCGAGTCAGCTGCGAAGAAAGAGATTTTCGACCGAATCTTCAGCAAGTACGGTCAACAGTATTTTTGAGCTGTCAAAGTTTTTTGGATGTTGTAGTTTTTGAAGCTACTGTTGTATCTTTATCTGTTTTATGCTTAACCCTGTAACCTTCAGTTGTAACAAAAACTTCAAAGTATATAATACGATTCACCTTGATGAACAATTCCTCATTGTCCAAGCTCTGAATCAAAAAGTCTTTCAATATCATGTTATAACTGTTCTAACCCTTTGATGTTTTATCTTATAGACTGTCTAGAATTTCAGCTGAGATTTTAGGTCAGTCAGAGAGGATTAGATCAATAGTGGTTTAAAGTTGTAAGTGGTTTTGGCATCATCAAAACGGGGGAAATTGTTGGGAAATTTATTAGTATAAGTTTTGATGAATTCCAAAACCGACTGACCCCAACCGAGTAGATGTTGCCAGAACCTAATGTTAGAATTTAGGCTCGCTGTTTGAGCAAAGTTAAGATTTTATCTTTACAGGTCTCCAGCTGAAGATGGCAACAAGGCGTCACTCAGACAGAACATCAGTTGTGAAGAAAGACAACTGAGAGTTCATATGTTCAGATGTAAACAAGGGGAAGTCTTCAGAACATCAGTTGTGAAGGAAACCAACTGAGCGTTCATCAGATGAGAAACAGTAGAAAGGAAGAGAACATCAGATGAAAAGGAAAGTCATCTGAGGGTTCAAACCTAACTGAGTATATACAAGGAAGACAACTGAGTGTTCAGTTTCAGAACCTCAGTTGTAGAACTCGAACAAGAAGATCAACTGCTTGAAGTTCAAAATCACCTGAGAGTCCAACAGTTCAGAACATCAGCTGAAGACCACTCAGATGAAGATCAAGACTTTCAACCAACGAACCGAGGTTGACTATCAGAAAGGTTAAGATTTGAATTTCAAAAGGAAGTCACATGAGGGTTCGACCGTTCAGTCATTACCCCATCTGGCCCAACACAAGGCTGTCTCATATGGAAAGCAGAAGAGCACAGATGCCATATCGGGAAAGTCTGCAGAGATGAGAGACAAGCCATCGCTATCAACCGATCAGAGATCAACTGCTCCTCCAACGGCTAGTTGATTCTCTCCGCCTATAAATAGAGGCATTCTCTCATTCGAGAGATATACATAGAAGAGACAGACTGAAACAAGAGAGAAAAGTGCAATCACAAGAGAATCAAGCGAAAGAAAAATCTGCTAAACTCCTATTCTAAGAACATCAGCAGCTGAGAGTTCAAGAGTGATAGAACATTAGTAGCTGAGGGTTCATAGAGTGAAAATCTGTCTTTGATCTTAGTTTGAGTTTTATTTATTCAAGCCTTAGATCCAGCTCTCATTCGTGATCGAGCTATAGTTGGAAATTCCACCCTATCTCACACCCTAAAAAGTGTGCTAGGACCTTACTCTTCCTGTAATTGAGTAGTCAGGTCGTCAAGTACCCGCAAACTTGACATAGGCTGTTTAGTGCCCGGAAACTAAACTGTAAGGTCGATAAGTACCCGCAAACTTATCCTTAACGGTTGCTCAGCCCGCGTAAGCTGAGTGGTTCTGTCCAGAAGAACTTGGACTGAGGTGTGAGGATTCACATCTCCCCGTGGACGTAGGAGGGTTATCTCCGAACCACGTTAAATCCTGTGTGTCCTTGTTTGTTTTTATTCAGTTGCATCTGCATTTTTTATCTGATCAATCTAACCGACATACAAACCTCATTTGCGCTTTTTCAACCGAGCTGTTTTGGTTCTTGACCAACCGAGCTGTTTTGCGTGAGTTGTTTTTAACGAGTATAATTTTCCACCACTTTCCGCACAGCCTCACTCTTCCAGTTGAGGTCGCTTACTCAGCTGTGAGATTCCAACTGAGTCCTCTTTTACTCAGTTGAAGTGATTTTTTCAGATTTAAGTTTTTAAATCCTAACTGGTGTATTCCCCCCCCCCCCCCCATACACCAGTAACTCGTTTCGGGACCATCAATATATATATGAGAAGTTAAAGTAATAAATTATTTGAGAAAATTTTAAATTGTTATTAATTATTCTAAGTACTTATCGAGAATCGTGTTCCTCCCAAAAGAGAAATGTGTTCAGAATCGAGAAAGGTTCCCTGTGAACTAAAGATCTAGAGTGGTTAAAGTTTTTCCCTTGTCATAATTTTTAGAATGCCGCCAAGACGCAGAAACGTCAGAATTCCAGAAGGTAATCCAGAAAGGCAGCATGATCCTACTCCGCCCCCTCAGAATGAAAGGCGAGTCGAAGAGCTTTTTCTGCGACAAAATCCCCCTACGTTTGACGGTAAAGGCAGTCCGGCTGATGCCGAAGACTGGATTCGTTCATTAGAGCGGATTTTCCGTTTTCTCCGTTGTTCCGATCACGAGCGTTTCGAATGCATGGCGTACCAGCTAAAAGGGACAGCCGATTACTGGTAGGAAGCGAAACAGAGGATGTATTCTTCCGAAGAACGTGAAGAGTTATCGTGGGATCAGTTCAAAGAAGCCTTATACGAAAAGTTCGTCCCAAGAAGTTATCGAAAGCAGAAGTCCAACGAGTTTACTAGTCTGAGGCAGGGAAAAAGATCTGTAGCGGAGTACGACCGAGAATTTTGCGAGTTAGCCCGATTTGCGCCCGATATGGTCGATACCGACGAGAAGATGTGCGAGTTGTTCAGAGCAGGACTTAGGCAAGATATTCGAGTGGTTCTCGCCAGTCAAAGTGGTTTGACTTATGCTGAAGCTTTAAACCGAGCTTTGGACATGGAGTTGGCAATGCAATCGGAAAAAGGATCGCAACCCCCAGCGAATCCCCAACCACAAAGCCAGATGATCACTACCACGTCTGCTCAACAACCCCAGTTCGGCCAATACGGAAAAAGAAAAGGAAAGTGGAATAGTGGAAATCAACCAAACAAGAAGCAGTGGCAAGGAAAGAGCCAACCACAGCCCCAGAAGGGAAAGGCACCGCAGACGAACCGAGGCAACCTACCCATCGGACCTTTAGGATTCCCTCCCTGTGCGAAATGCGGAAAGATGCACCAAGGCGTTTGTAAGAGCGGGAGCAACGTTTGCTACACTTGTGGTCAACCCGGTCATTTCTCGAACCAGTGCCCAAGTAAGCAACAAGGGTTTAGAAGCGGAAGACCAAACCAATTCCAGCCGTCGCAGATGAAAGCTATCGAGGCAGCTCCTCTGCAGAAGTTCGTTCCGCGCCAACGTAAGCCGCAGCAACCAAGGCAACAACCTCCTCAGCAAGAACAGCCGCTTTTCCAAAGAACGTACGCGATTGAGCAGAAACCGCAGGAAAAGGAGAAAGGAAATTTGGCAGGAATGGGAAAGCTTAACAACATACCTGTTATTGTTTTGTTCGATACCGGAGCTTCGCATTCGTTTATATCTAGTATCTGTGTAGAGAACCTAGAACTAGAAGTAGCAGAATCGAATCAGATGCTTAGTGTCACAACCCTTTTAGGAAAGTCTGCGTTAGTTTCGCGTGTTTGTTCGAATCTAAGATTTGAAGTCGGAAACCGTAAGTTAGTCGCGAAATCCCTGAATGTGATCCAAATGCGAGACATTGATATAATCCTAGGAATGGATTGGCTAACCGAGAAATTTGCGACGATTCGATGTGACTTGAGGCAAATATCGTTTAAAACCCCTGGAGAAGAGTCAACCATAGATTTCGGAATGGAAAAGAGAGTGAAGAAGAGCGTGCCGATAATTTCAACCATGAAAGCGCAAAGTTTGATGCGGAAGAAAGGTACCCAAGCGTACTTAGTCTATTTGAATAAGGACGAGAATCATGAGTTAAGTATCAATGATGTTCCAATCATGAGAGAATTCAAGGATGTGTTTCCAGAAGTGTTACCAGGCTTACCCCCTGATCGTCACTTGGAGTTTTCAATCGATTTAGAACCCGGATCAGCCCCGATATCCAAGGCACCGTATAGAATGGCCCCAAAGGAACTTCAAGAGTTTAAGATCCAACTGCAAGAATTGTTGGACTTAGGCTACATTCGACCAAGTGTATCGCCTTGGGGTGCTCCAATTTTGTTCGTTAAGAAGAAGGACGATAGTTTGAGGATGTGCATAGACTACCGAGAGTTAAACAAGATTACACTGAAGAACAAATATCCTTTGCCAAGGATAGATGATTTGTTTGACCAGCTAAAAGGAGCCGGTGTTTTCTCCAAGATTGACTTAAGGTCTGGATACCACCAACTGAAGATCAAGCAAGAAGATATTCCAAAGACTGCTTTTAGAACGAGGTATGGACATTACAAATTCATAGTAATGCCATTTGGATTAACAAATGCCCCGGCAGTGTTTATGGATATGATGAATAGAGTTTTTCACGAATATTTGGATAAGTTCGTGATTGTCTTTATAGACGACATTTTGGTGTATTCAAGAAGTGAAGCTGAGCATGAAGAACATTTACAGATTGTGTTGGAAACGCTTAGAGCGGAAAAGCTGTATGCCAAATTCAGTAAGTGTGAATTTTGGTTAAGGGAAGTAAATTTCTTAGGACATGTCGTTTCGTCCGAAGGAATCAAAGTGGATATGGAGAAGGTAAAGGCTGTACAAGAATGGAAATCCCCGACGTCAGTGCATGAAATCCGTAGTTTCCTTGGTTTGGCAAGATACTACCGGAGATTCATCGAAGGATTCTCTAAAATCGCGAAGTCGATGACGAGCCTGTTGAAGAAAGAAACAAAGTTCACGTGGACGGAAGAGTGTGAGAAAATTTTTCAAGAACTCAAGACGAGATTGACGACAGCCCCAGTTTTAGCCCTACCCGAGCCAGATAAGGACTATATTGTTTATACCGATGCATCTGCTCAAGGACTAGGATGCGTGCTAATGCAAAATGGGAAAGTAATTGCATATGCTTCCAGGCAACTCAAACCTCATGAAGAAAAATATCCAACTCATGACCTGGAATTAGCAGCCGTCGTTCATGCTTTGAAGATATGGCGACACTACCTTTATGGAGCGAAGTGTGAGATATTCTCAGATCACAAGAGCTTGAAGTACTTCTTCGAGCAGAAGGAGTTAAACATGAGACAAAGAAGATGGCTTGAGCTAGTGAAAGACTACGATTGCAAGATATCTTACCATCCCGGTAAGGCAAACGTAGTAGCTGACGCGTTAAGTAGAAAGAGAAAGAAGGAAAATTCGGATAGGATCGAGTTAGGATTCCTTTTAACCGATGAAGTCGAGCTAATTGAAGAATTTGCGAAAATGAAGATTGAAGTAATCGTACCCCCTACGACAGTAGATCAAGTGATTGCTACCTTGATAGTAATGCCTGACTTGAGAACTCGCATCATAGAAGGCCAAAGAAGAGACGAAGAATTGGAAAAGCTACGAAGGAAGGTGAGAAGTGGAGAAGTTAAAGATTTTGCAGAGTCAAGCGATAATGCGTTGTTATACCAAGGAAGAATTTGTGTACCTAATGATGACAAGTTGAAGAATGAAATAATGAGTGAAGCTCATGAAACCCCGTATACAGCTCATCCCGGCAGCACGAAAATGTACCAAGATTTAAAGAACCAGTTTTGGTGGAATGGAATGAAGATGGATGTGGCATTGTTCGTTGAAAGATGTTTAGCTTGCCAGCAAGTGAAGTCCTTACATCAAAGACCATATGGACCTCTGCAGCCGTTACCAGTCCCAGAATGGAAGTGGGATGGAATCACCATGGATTTTGTAACAGGATTGCCAAGATCAAGGAAAGGAAATACAGTAGTTTGGGTAATTGTGGATAGGTTGACAAAGTCTGCTCATTTCATACCTATTCCACACACCTATGGATCAGCCAAGTTAGCCGAGATCTACATCAAAGAAATAGTAAAGTTGCACGGAGTTCCGAAGACGATTACCTCTGATCGAGACTCGAAATTCACAGCCCGTTTTTGGGAAAGTTTCCACAAAGAATTGGGAACCCAATTGCAGTTCAGCACTGCTTACCATCCTCAAACCGATGGTCAGTCCGAGCGAACGATTCAAATTCTCGAAGATATGTTGAGAGCCGTCTTGTTAGATAAAGGAGTCGAGTGGGAAAAAGTCTTACCTCTTGTTGAGTTCGCATACAACAACAGCTATCAGAATACGATAGGAATGGCCCTGTATGAAGCTCTTTATGGAAAGAAATGTAGAGCGCCGTTGTATTGGAATGAAGTCGGTGAAAGGAAAGTGTTAGGGCCAGAAGCAGTTGAGAAAATGATAGAATCTGTACGTCAGATCCGTGAGAAGATTAAAGAAGCTCAGAGTCGACAGAAGTCGTATGCCGATAATCGAAGATCCAAGTTAGAATTTGAAGAAGGAGATAAAGTGTTTTTGAAAGTATCCCCCTCAAAAGGAGTTTATCGTTTTGGAGTTAAAGGAAAGCTTAGGCCTCGTTTTATAGGACCATACGAGATCCTCGAGAGGATTGGATCCGTATCGTATCGTTTAGCGTTACAGCCTAGTTTCGGAAGTTCGCATAACGTGTTTCACGTATCGCAATTGAGAAAGTACGTCTTTGACCCGAAGCACATAATACGCCGAGAAGATGTTGAGATGAAACCCGATCTAAGCTACGAGGAGAAACCCGAAGAGATTTTAGACTATAAAGTCCAGCAGCTTAGAATGAAATCGATTCCCTTAGTGAAAATCAAGTGGTGTCATCATGATCTTGAAGAAGCCACTTGGGAACTCGAAGAAAAGATGAAAGCAAAGTATCCCGAGTTATTTTCTTAAGGTCAATAAATTTCGGGACGAAATTTTTTTAAAGAGGGTAAGGATGTGATACCCCGAGTTTTTATACCTTTAGAGAGCGTGTAATTAACCGAGTGAGTTAAAAGATGAGAATTTAGGAGTAAAATTTTTCTTTTCTAAACAAAGAGAAATGAGTAAAGCGTTTAAATTGCTTTGTGAGTTTTGTGTGAAATTGCCTGCTTTATTTATCTGAGATGATAATGATGTGATATGCTTGTTGAATTATTTGTATGAAGATGAGTATGAGATAAATTTCTAAAATAATCCCGAGAAATTTTCTTAATTGAGATAACATAAAAATTAATCGCCGAGAAATATAATTATACCGATAAACTTAAAATAGATTGAATTAGAATCTTCGAACTTAGAATTACTTTTAAGATCACTGAGATAGGGAAGGAACTTATCCGAGAATTGAGAAGAATAATGAGGAGTTAATCTTTAAAGGATTAATAAATGGATTGAGAAGTCGACTAAAATCCTTTGAAATTTAAAAGACTAAAATGATCGAAACCTTTAATCTTTTAAATTGAGACGTGAAATAGGGTTGAGATGCTTAGTATTGGAAGTGAGACGAGAAGAGGTTAGACCCGTTAATAGCATAAAAAGGAATTAATACGAATCGTTTTATCCGGAAAACCTTTACGACCGGGTAATTAACACCCGTAACGACTCGACAAAGACACGTGTCATCCACCTCTCACTCCCTCACGCCACCTCACACTACCTACAAGCTATACCTAGATGTCATCATAGCTACTCTCTAGAAATGACCAACATACTTAGTAAATTGTGAAACTAAAGTATGCATGCAATTAACATCACATCAACCTATCTATTCATGTCTTAATACAACTTCCAATATAACACTTTATTCCTTTTGTTGGATTTCAAATGCATTCATCTAAGACAAGGGAGAAGACTTCATTCACTCCATCTATCTCTCTCTCTCATTCGATCTATCCCTCTCTCCAAGCAAGAAAGAAAAAAACTCTCAAACTCTCTCTACTCTCTCGGTAATCTCCCTCACACACACATACTTTGATTTTTCTTTACATGCAACCATGTATTCAAGCTCCTCATCCATGGAAATGAAGTAGAAAGTATCAATCTCCATTCATCTCATCCATATTCTCAAGAAAAGGTAAATATTTTTCAAGTTCTTGAAGTTAAATTCAACATTCATCCAACACTTTCTTCATTTTGATTTTTAAACCCTAAAGGGAATGGATGATTAATTCCATGTTATTTTTCTTCTTTGAGTATTCAAGAAGACTTCCTTCTTCTCTTCAAGTCCAAGCTTTGAAGCTACAATTTCCATCCAATTCAGTTCCAAGAGCCAAGAGAAGGATTCCCATTTAAATTAAAGTATGAAAAATTCATTTGATTAATTGTAAAAATGTATATCTCTAAGTCCTAAAAGAAAGAACTATGCATGCATGTTATTTAAATTATGTTTAGGCAAACTTAGGATGTGCATGTGATAATCGAGTGAGAAGAATTCGTTAGGAGAATCGAATATTAGGTTTAAACGGTGAATTAAAGAAAGAAAAAAGAAATTAAAACCCTAAACCTAAGATGAATGCCGAAAAAAATTAAGGAAAATAGGAGAAATATGAATTCTTTGAGTTATTATTATTTTGATGCTTGATTTGTTATTTTTATCATGTTGAGAATGAGATTTTAAGCATGAAAAATTGAGAAATAAAATGCACAAGAAAGTGCATGTGTGTGCCGTGAGATTTGAGCCAAAATAGAGCTTTTATTTTGTTGATTTTGTTGATGAATTGAGTGATGTTTTGATCAATGGAATGATTGTATGTTATGTTGATATAATCATGCATGTGTTTAAATTAAGAAAATGAGATTGCATGTTGAAAGTTTTGAAAGAAATTAATTGTAAAAATAATAAAAAGATTGGATGTTTAAGTATTTCAATGTATGTATGAATGTTAGTTTGAATGTGGAATAAAGATAGAAGTTTTGATAAAAAGATTTAAATTTAAAAAGCTTTTAATTAAATAAAAGATGAAAGATGTATAAAAAGATATATCAATTAAATGTCTTTGTATTAAAATTTAAAGACTTGAGATTTTTACTAAAACTACAACAAAAAGATCTTTTATAACTTAACTAATAAAGTGAGCTAATTCATAAAAATGTTTATCAAACGATAAAGAAATTATTAAGTAAGAAATGGTTTAAAAGGTTAAAACAAGAAAAGAAGAAATTATTAAAGAAATAAGCAAAAATAGAGAAAACCGAGTTTAAGAAAAATAGATGGAGAAAGAATAAAAATGAAGTTTTTAATCAAGTAAAGAAAAGATGCTAGACGAGTTAAGATAGATACTCGTATAAGTTAATCAAGAAAATAAGGATAAAATAAGATGTCGAATAATAAGTTGAAAGAAGATTAATTAAATAATTAATTGAGTACGTTGTTTCCAACCAAGCGAATAAAAAGATAAACCGAGATAATAATTAGAGGAACAATAGTCGAGATAAGAAATGAGGATCGAATTAAAGATGAATAAGAAATCCTAATTTTATAAGAGTTAATAATAATTAAAGAGAAATTTTGTTAATTGAATAAAGGTTATAAAATACCTTATAAGATAACGGATGTAGAACAAAGCGTTATCTATAAACAAGAAAAATAGAATTATTGGTTTGAGCCTTCATAAAAAGAAATGCATAATCGAGTTAGGTTTTAAGGTCTAAATTAAATGATTGTTAATGTGTCTTGAAGTATGTTTGATTTATGTGAATTCATTATATGATTGAATAAGTGTTTAAATGCATGATATTAGTTATGATGTGAAAAATAATTGAATGATTGAATTATTAATTGTTAAACCAAGAATTGATTAAAGCCTTTGAAAGAAAGCTCGAGTAATAGAATATAGACGGTGACATTATTAATTAGAACGAGAAAAATGTACGATGTTGAGTAGTAAAGTTAACCAATTCGAGTAGGGTTAATAATTTAAAGACGAGAACGCGAGATCCTTTAGAAAAGTTAGAGCGAAGAGAGAGACGACTCAAATAGAAGTCCGTCAGTTAAAGTCCAACGCCTTTGTGTCCGTCTTTCATATATCTTATTTTCCTATCGATGTCGAACTGTGAAGGATCAAGCCGGACGGATCATTAAGCGAGGACAAATAGCCCTAAACCACCTAGCTAGTTCTTCGGAAGTCAGGTGGGCTTTTCTGAACCAAAACTATCGATGAAAATTAGTTATGTTACTGAGTATTATGATATGATTTCAAATGTGATTGACTTGCCATTTTTATTGAAGTTAGTATGTGTTATTATCTGTTTATATGAAGATGTTATTATCCTGTGAAAGGCAGGAAACCCACATGTGATATATGTTGAGGTGACTGTGAGCCTTGCTTCGGTTAGGCCGGTCATAGTGTTTGAGAAGGAGGCCTACTTCTCAGCACAGTAAGATTGTTTATGACAGATGATGCATACTGTTATATTATTTGATATTTGATTGCGCAGTCTGTTTAAATGAAAATGTTTTTAACATACACAAGTAAACTGTTTTAAAACTGCTTATATACTTGTGATGTTCGGCAAGGCAAGTTCAATTGTTATAGCTCTATGAAGCATCTTTATTCAAATGTGTTGGCTTGTGTTCACTGAGTACGAAGTACTCAGCCCTGCGTGTGTTTCTAAACATGCAGGTTGACTGGATGGGGATGGCGTGGATACTTGGTGGTGTGGTTTGGTTTTGTTGGTTGAGTTTAGTTGAATTTCAGACTGGCATTTGTACGTCTTCATACGTGCAAGTGTTGGGTATTGATGCAAGTTTCCGCTGCAACCCTTTTGAATTGCTGTCTGTTGATGCTAATACTTTGATTCTCATGTTTTTTATTCCGAGCGTTGTGCTCGAAGACTTTGAATACTTGTTGAATTCGTAACTCTTTAACTTGTAATTCCGAGCGATGGGCTCGTTAACTTGAATTGTTGTTGAACATGATCTTCTTAACATGATATATATATATATATTCGTATGCTTTCTCTTTTTGTTGGAATCCTTTTCCCATCAGCATGAATTACTTGTTTGAATTCCCGTTGTAGGTGAAGTTAAGATGCTCGGTTATTATTTCATTATGCTTTTGAAAACCTAATTCGATTGCCTTATATTCCATCTTTGTTTTCCCCGAGCATGTTCCCTTTATTTGAGTTAGTTGTTAGTTGTTTAGGTTTGTTGTTGTTCGTAAGTCGCACCTCGAGAGTCGGGGTATGACAAGTTAGTATATAACTTTAGAACTAAGTTTCATTCCTTGAACTTAGTCTCTTCTAAGAACAGTTATGTCGAGTGATCCTTCGTGATCAACTCTTTCTTTCATTAATTAAAGTCAGTTCCCTTATTTATGTAAATCCTTTCGGTTTAAATTGTTATTACTTTAAACCTAGTTTTCCCTGTATACAGTTTGACGAGCGAACCTTCAAGATCGACTCTCATTTATTCAAGTTCATCGTAATTAGTGTTAAGTTAATGTGTTTTTAATCATTTATCCCCCTTCTTTTCTGTTTCTTTATTTCAATCCCTAGTCGCACCCCGGCTTTGCCGTCCTTCGGCAAGTCGGGCTGTGACAACTACGTAACACTTCTCCGCCGCGCCGCATTTATGGCTCTGACAAAGTAGCTCTTCAAAGTGGATTTAATCCAGGTTCGCTTATGCCTTGTTCTTCAACAGTCAATGAGTTAGATATACACATGAATAGCAGTGGTGAGCCTCTTTCAGTTGGTGTACTTTTTGAGTGTAAAGCAGATTTGAGATATGCTGTTGGAATGTATCACTTGACAAACAAATATGAATTTCATGTCGAGCGTTCAAACAAGAAAAAATATTACATGGTCTGCAAGTATCAAGATCAGTGTCAATTTCGTATGCGTTCTAACTGTCCTTGTAAAGGTGCATTTTGGAGGGTAACACATTGAGAAGCTCCTCATACTTGTGAAATTGATTTACGACAGCATAAGCATCGTACCATTTGCTCAAGTGTTATTGGTGCATTTTTTGCTCCTCGCTTGTTTGATCATCGAGTTGTTTTGCGGCCGAAAGAGATGGCTTCCCAGTTACAGAGAGAATTTGGATTCAAGGTAATTATCCAAATTTTCATGTGTCCTACTTTCACATTTTTACCGCTGTTTGTTGTCTTCTGTAAATTATATCTACTATGATTGATTCTCCAACTCGTTAATATTATTTACAAAATTACCTATTGCATTCTAGGTTACCTATTCTGTAGCTTGGGCTGGACGCAATCATGCAATTCAGATGATATATGGTAATTCCGATGACTCTTTCGTATTGTTGCCATCATGGTTGCATATGCTTGAAGTTTCAAATCCAGGTTTAGTTGTATCTCTGCAAATTGATGATGAAAACGTGTTTGAGTATGCTTTCATGGCACTTGGTGCTTGTGTATTAGGTTTTAAAAGAGGGTGTCGCCCTGTAATTGCTGTTAATGCAACTCACTTGAAAGGCAAATATAAGGGAGTAATGTTTGTTGCTGCTTCTAAAGATGCTAACGAACAAATATATCCTTTAGCATTTGGTATCGGTGATAAAGAGAATGATAGGGCATGGATTTGGTTTCTGTTAAATGTGAAGAGAGCATTTGGTTGTCCACAAGATTTAGTAATTGTTTCTGACCAACATCTTAGTATTAGCAAGGCCGTAGAGGTGGTTTATCCTGGAGTTGTTCATGGGTTATGTGCATTTCACATTCAGAAAAACCTTGCAAGGCATGGTATTAATGTTGTTCAAGCATTTCGAAGAGCTGCAACTTGTTCTAGGAAGGATGACTTCGATAAACTTATGCTTGTTCTACAAGAACTTACTCCATCCAAGTCTTTTAGTAGATTGACACAAATTGATCCAGTTCGTTGGTCAAAAAGTCACTGTGCTGTTAGGCGTTATGGTTTAATGACCTCAAACTGTTGTGAAAATATAAATTCCACACTACGTTGGGCTAGAACATTACCTGTTTGCACACTATTAGAATGTGTTCGTGGAATGATTAATGATTGGTTTGTGGAAAGACGACAGATGGCTTTAAATAGAACACAAGAGCTTTCTCCAACAACTGCAGCAAAACTTGAGAAAGCAATTGAAGCTGGATTCACCATGGTTGTTGAACCTATTAATGCTTCAAGATTCTATGTGAAGATAAGTGGCAAAAGCTACATTGTTGATCTTTCTACGAATTCTTGTTCTTGTAGAGATTTTGATTTAAATCTGATACCTTGTGCACATGCTGCTACCGCAATCAGGTATTTTTTTACCACTATTTATTCATTCTCACTAGAAATTATTCTTAATATAGTTTAAGTATTTCAAATTGCTTGTCCTTTCTCTATTATTAATTATCAAATAATAATTTGTGCAGTCATGCAAAGGAACAACTTATAGCATATGTGTCTGCATTTTTCACAATACAGTTCTTACGTGATCTATACACTACCGATGTCAATCCACTGTCAAACAAAGAAGAGTGGAATCTACCTCAAAATGTGAAAGACACTATTGTTCGTGTACCGTCTAATCCAAGACAAGCTGGCCGTCCGAAGACAACAAGAATCCCATCGCACCAAGAGTCATCAAAGTCAAAGTCATCGTCTCGTACTTGTTCTCGTTGTAAACAGAAAGGGCATTACAATTCTACTTGTACCGTTGATGTCAGTATCTCTTCTTCTGCATCAGTCCAAAAATCTCGTAAAAGAGCTCCAAAGGCTTGCAGTGTATGCCGTCAAACAAATCATACGAAGAGGCGGTGTCCATCTTTTCTTAGCCATGGTGTTTGATACTTTTACTTCTGAGAACTTTGCAGACTTCATATAAAACATTATGTCTGTATGTCTTTCAACTACCCTAACTTTTGTTTCCTTAATCATTATTTTGTGGACTTATTTACTCATTTTCATAGTAATGAGAGTGGAGACATTATGTTAACTGTTATTTTTATTCACATTTTGTATTTGGTTACTTTTAAGGTTCATTACGTGTCTTATTTAATTCAAAATATATTTGTGTCTTCGTAATATTTTTTCAAATAGGGGCGAGTTACCGATTTGTTCAATATTCGTTACTTGATAGCAATGTAGTACAATATTTGATGCTCTTTTATGTTGGCAAATAATTTTTGGATTTGTCACAAGAGAGGCACAAAGTACCAAATTATTGTTCAACATCTCAGTTAAGACATATTCGTCAATTAATGAAAACAGTACCATATTTTTTTGGGTTAATAAGTTTAACAAAAAACGTTACTTCGTCCAAAAATTCGAAAAAAATCGTAACTCCAGCACAAATTTTCCAATGTCATTGTGTTACTAAGTCCATAAATATTCCTTACCAAAATGCTAAAAGTGGCAAATTTTGTTCAGGACTAACACTTAGTAACTGTGTTCGAGAGAAACGAATTTTTTTGAACTTGGCAACTAGGCATTATTTGTTACCTTGATTATTAAGTAACGAAATATTTCTAACTTAGTAACTCAGAAAAGAATGGTACGTTATCACAAGAGAGGCACAAAGTACCAAATTATTGTTCAACATCTCAGTTAAGACATATTCGTCAATTCATGAAAACAGTACCATACTTTTTTGAGTTAATAAGTTTAACAAAAACGTTACTTCGTCAAAAACTTCGAAAAAAAATTGTTACTTCGCAAGAAAAATTAGTTACTTTTCCAAAAAAATCGTTACTTATCCAAAAAAAAATTGTGACTTAAACTAAAAGTAACAAATTATGCAGTGTTAATACCCTTAGTAACTTAATGTAAAAGTATTAAGTGTTACTTACTCAAAAAAAATTAGTTAGCTCGCCAAAGAAGTAACTAATTTTTGGATTTGTCACAAGAGAGGCACAAAGTACCAAATTATTGTTCAACATCTCAGTTAAGACATATTCGTCAATTCATGAAAACAGTACCATATTTTTCAGAGTTAATAAGTTTAACAAAAACCGTTACTTCGTCCAAAAGTTCGAAAAAAATCGTAAATCCAGCACAAATTTCCCAATGTCGTTGTGTTATTAAGTACATAAATATTGCTTACTTCGTGCTAAAAGTGGCTAATTTTGTTCAGTACTAACACTTAGTAACTGTGTTCTAGAGAAACGGAATTTTTTGAGTGACGTCACTACATATTATTTGTTACCACATGGTGAAGTAACAAATCTTTCTCACTTAGTAACTCAGAAAAGAATGGTACTTTGCCTTGGATGCACAAAAATTTTCAATGGTAGTAACTCTGCATAATTTGGTAATTCTAAGTAAATTCACCAAATCACTTTGCAACAGAAACAAAAAAAAAAAAAAAAAAAAAAAAAAAAAAGTGGTACTTATATCTAGAAGTTAAGTACCATAATCTTCACTCAGAAAAATAGATGCAAAATATTTCATGCTCATCTAAATTAATATATATTCAAAGCACCAATAATACTGCCATTGTAACCATCAACAAAATGTGAAACCTCTCTAAGGGTTCCCAAAAATCCTGTTTTTACCATCCACAAATAGTGCCATTGTACCCAACAATACCAGTGCATTTCACCATAATTATATTACATTCACATCAAAAAACAGGGGGTATGCAAACTGTTACCACCCAAATTATTTGTTCAAAAACCTAAAATGTTAGTTCCAACCTTTTTTAGACCTCCATTCGTGCTGGCTGAGTTGATCCGTTAGTGCTGAACAATGCAGTCCACATATTTCAGCGCATAACTTTCTTTGGGAAGCTCGTTGGAAATTTCCTCATGCCATATCAATGACATATCTTTCTTCCGGTGACATGCCATATCTTTCTTTGGGAAGCTCGTTGAAAATTTTCTCATAACAATGCAATCCACATATTTCAGTGCATAACTTGCAGTCATAAGATTCCTCATATTCCTGATTGTAAGCAAGTACTTTGGAAGAATGAGAATTTCCCACTGAGCTACTTTCCTCAAATTTGGCCTAGCAGTATAGAAATCACTATAATCTAGAACCTGTGGAAGGATACGTGCCATTGGTAATATCTTATTAATTAGGTCCTGTAACTCAGATTCAGCATAGCACCAAGTTTGTGCATCATACAGCATGATGGTATTTGTTGTTAAATTCAACTCATAAGTAGCCCACCCAAATAAACCTAGGAACGTCGAAACCACCTTAACATGATAAATCAATTATGGAGTGCTCCAATTTTCAAGGAATAAAATGAATATATTTGGATCCGAAAATACGTACCCTGTCAAGCTTAAACCACTCCTTCATCTTCTTCCATTTTGGTTGTTTGCCATATATGAACTTTGATAATTCATACAAGTGATCTTTGGAAATGACCTTTTCTGTGTTTGGATCAATCTTATGCCAATCATCTTCACTGTGGTAGTGCAGCCATATTTGTTTCGCATTTTTCTGTTTTTAAAAACACACAAAAGATATGACATTCATTAACTATACATTTGCAGATTTTTGCAAAATACATCCACTTTGTTGAAAAGAAAAAGATGAACATGGCTGCCAAATACTTACCAGGAATTCCATGCAGGTTACTCCAACAGTCTCGCACGGTTCTTTAATTTCTGCCAAATTTGGGAAACTATGCAAGCAACAAAGATATGCTTCCATTTGCTCTGCACTCATCTCTTTGTTCTCATCCTCTATCTCCATGAACCAGCTTGGTGTAACAGCATGTTGTAGACCAACATTCCTCCTATAGAGTTATACTTTCTATTATTCATTATACTGTGGAAAAATAATTTAGAGCTATGACATATACAAACACTTACGTGAAATTAGTCCTTTTGAATTTGGCATAGTCACCCCCTCTTTTTTCATCTTCCAAAAAAGGACTGCACAATGCCAGAGCCTTTCTTCTCGGCCTAACCCATGTCCATGTCCAGTCTATCCGGTCTTTCAATTTGTTCTTCCGGCTTTCTTGGTGTTACTTTTGCCTTCTTTGAAATTTGTTATTCCATCACAGATAAATCTTCCAGATTCTTTCTCTTTCTTTGTTCTTGCTTCTGCTCTTTTGCTAATTGTGTAGCAGCATGTGTAGATCTCTCAGCTTCTTCAAGGAAACTTGGATCATCACTGTGAAAGTCTTCATTCCGAGGTGGTGTTCTATACCCATCTTGCTCATCCTGTAATTGTTTGAAATCACATGCTTCTATATGCAACTTCTCTTATTTAAAAAAAAATATTACACATGGTGCATGCTAACTTATCAACCCTTAACCTTGGTACATGAAACTTCCATATACATATTTGTGTGAACAGTTTTTAATAGACTTCCAAAAACAATTTCTCATTATGACACATTTCCATACTTCCAAAATTCAGCTTTGGTACTTGGAACTTAATGCATGTCATAGACTGTAATTTTCTTTCACAAAAAGAATTATACCTTGTTATGTGCCTGCAAGCAATCACCTACTGCATACTTCACAATACTTGCCATAGAATCTGGATCTTCAACTAGATCTGGTGCATCCCTAACACTCCTTGGTGTATCTCCTGCCATGTACTCTTTCTCTACAATTTCCTACATTTTGAAATAAAACAAACACATAGTTGATCAGTATTAGTATTATCACTTATTTCATAAAATGTTATTCGAATTAAAATTACCCTATCTGTTGTCTCGTCGTGCATACGTGCATCTTCATTATCAACGTGTGCATCGTCTACTTTGCCTTCTCTGCTTCCGTCATTGCTTTCCTGACCCAAAAATATAGCATGTTAGGTCAGATTAAGCACAAAACATAATGTCTTATTTCAAAGTTAAATAATGCCACAGACAACTAAATTCCCCAAAGCCGGTGATGCTTCCCGCATCTTGTTCAACAACAATGTAACTGTAGCCGTAGCTAATTTGTTAATGAATTCATCACTCATCATCAAGCTACAGATTGTTTCCTTTGACACCGATGCATTCTCAGTATTTGTTCTAGTCGATGCTTCCCCATTATCTGTACTTCCTCTGAGATTATTATCAATTATACGAGCAGCTTCATCGTTGCAACGTTGCTGATCATTATCATCATCTACCACCAAAATAATATATTTTGGAAAGCTGACCAAGAATGAAGTGTCGCCTTTTTTCACTGACTTCCAAAATAAAGTTTCTTTCTCATCTTCTGAAGCCTCCAATGTTGGTTCCACCTAAAAAGTTGTTTAATTTTGAACAAACAATTAATAAATATTATGAACAGATAATTAATGTTTCGGCTTAGTTATGTAATGCAAACTTACTGTAATAATCAACTGCATCACATTTCGCAGACCGGTTGAATACTCATATCTTAGCATTCTTGGGATAGCTGTGACATTCAACAAACCAGACTCCAGTCCCACTTCTGGAAATGCAGAGTAGATCCATGCCTGAATATGACAATAATTTGTCATTATTAATTCTGACAAATAATCGGAAAAGCATTATTCAACGAACTTTCTATTATTGTAGAAAAAAATATAATCTCATACCAGAAATGCAGTGAGGCATCCATGCAGATGGTAGGATGGGATCTTTCCCTCAGCATTTAGACGAGACTTGATCTGATTCAAGCTGTAGATTAGGTGCTGATATGATAAGCTCCCCCATGGAAATGATTCCCACACTTGCTCGTCCTCCACTAAGGCCCAAATCCAATCACAAATCATCTTAGTTTTTGGTAATCCTAAAATTACATTGTACAGAAAGAGAATCCTGGCTGCTTTCACATACTCATCAACGTTGTTAAAACGGTTATTCTTGATGTCGTTTGCCAATTTCCCATGACTGATTTTATGATTCAAATACCATATGGTATATATTGAATCCCTATCAATATTGAATGGCTCTTTGTGCGGGTCAAACTCACTAACTCCACAATGCAGCCCAGTCATCAATGCAAACTCTTCTCTTCTGAATTTAACAATTTTTCCCTTGATATAGGAATGTAACTCTCTAACTTCATATGGTTTTTCCATCTTCTACTCAATTTGGTAAGTCATTATCTCATGTATAATACTTGTTGGCTTACCTAGCTTCCCCCAAAAATCGTAAAATTTCCCAAAGCAGCCATTCTCAAACCTACTGAAAGCTTCTGCGCCATGATTGTTCAAAGTGGCTAGCATTGTGGTCATAATTTCTTCCTTGCAATGGTGATTAATTTTGGTAGTTAATCCTTGATAAGATGGCCTTCGGAATGTCCATCCTTCCTATTAAAAAAATAAAATGTGGCCAAATCAGTTTGGAAATCAACATAATATAATTTAATCACACCTAAATCACTGAAAACATAGCATTAAACCCAATAGAAAAGCCTGACTTCATGAAAAATTAACAAATTGTATTCAATTATATTCAGTTACTAAGCAACGTACCATAAGTTACTACGTTGAACAAAATTAACTGCTGCAAAAAGTATCACATTTGAGGTAGTTAGTTAACTAAAAAATGTTTGTTCCTTCATTGAAGACTGTACCACATTTTCAAATGTTACTTAATTTAACAAAATGCGTGAATTCATATCAAAGTAACATATTTAATTATGTTTCTCCATGAAAAAATAAATCGTGAATGCAATGCAAAATACCATATCTGTCTAACTTACTATGTTTGACAAAATTAGTTACTTTCGCAATAAAGTAACTAATTGCCTTGAGTTACTAAGGCAGAATGAATTTGTTACCTCAACACATCCCTTACCAGCAAAAAAAATGTTACTAAGCCAAGAACATGTTACTTCATAGCTAACTAATTTAAGTTACTAATCTAAAACAATTTCGTTACCAAGAAAAGAAGTAACAGATTTTGAAGCGATTCTAAAAAAAATTTATTTGTGATAGCAGTATAACTTCAGAGCATTTTCTGGGGAAACGATGAAACATAACACATAAATATTTGATCCTCGCCATCACTGATGTCGTGAAGTTATTACTAAATCGTGAATGCAGACAGACAAGAAAAAAAACCCACTACTTCTCATTCTCACTTACCGGCAGTTCGTATTCTTCAACTTCAATACTACTTCGAACATCCAGATCTGTGCTTAAATCATGTGTATTATCGTTCACATTCGTCATCTCTTCAAATCTTGAAAGAAATTTTCAGATCTATAAAATTGTATGTGCAAAGCATCAGATCTTGAATGGATATGAACAAATCGTAGCTCAAATAACAGAAATATGAAAACAATCGACCATTACCTTCAAGTGAGTCGGAAAATGGAAGGCTTCGACTTCAAAAACAAATAACGAAACTTAAAACTAAAGCAGAGTAAAAAAATAACCACTACATTGTATACAGTGTAGTAGAACAAGGATATTGTCAGTTTTTTGGTGGCCGGAAATGGTAGGATATGAACGGATTTTCATTGGGACCGGTGTGAGTTGTGGAGAGAAGATAATTTTTTTAGAGAGAAGACGGTCACGTGAAAATGAAGAGGTAAATGTTACTTTCTTACCTCATTCACAACAAAATGTATGTTACTAGTATTAAGATGGAATTTTCATAAAGACTAAAGGGTATAAAAGTCAAAAGGTGCTAGAATTTTAAAGAACTATATGAAGTGCTATATTTTATCTTTGCAACGTGAAAAGTGCTATTTTCACTATCCCCTCTCTCTCTCTATATATATATATACATAGAGAGGAAAGAAATCATATGAGAATAAATATTATTCTAAAAAATGAGAATAGATCTCCACCATAGATCTATGGGTATCAAGATTTTGCCTAGTCAAAGCAGGTCAAATCCGGGTCAACCCGGATCAACCCGTTGATTTTTTTTTTTAATAAACGGTCACCCAAGATACACCACTTCACATATTCGGATGCACCACTCTATATAACAAGATGCACCACTAAGTGCATTTAGATGCACAAGATTTTCAGTTTTTTTTTCATTTTTTTTAATAAACAGTCACCCAAGATGCACCACTTCACATATTCTGATGCACCACTCTATATAATGAGATGCACCATTATATGCATTGAGATACACCGAATTTTTCAATTCTTTTTTAAATTCATATTTATTTTCCCCGTTTTTTATGTTTGCCTCTTCGTTTTTTTGTTTGCCGTTTCTTTTTTAGTCAAGATTCGAGCGAGGAGAGTCGAAGGCCTCGCAGCGAGCCGAAAAAGTCTAAATTGTTGCTCAACAATTATCCTTATATTAGTAATCGGAGTGAAGGCGGAGCTGGAAAATCGGAGCCGGAAAAAAACATTTGTAAAACAAAAACTGAAAAAAAAAAATCGGACATGCACCACAATGTGTAACCAGATGCACCACACAGTGTAACTAGATGCACCACAAAGTGTAACTAGATGCACAACGTTTTACGGAAAAAAAACAAAAACAAAACTAGTGCATCTTAATGCACTTAGTGGTGCATCTCGTTATATAGTGTGGTGCATATGAATACATGATGTGGTGCATATGACCTGACAATATAAAAAAAAAACAAAAAAATCGAAAAAAACACTTAGAATTTTAGTGGTGCATCCGAATATGTGAAGTGGTGCATCCGAATATGTAAAGTGATGCATGTAAGCTGACCCTTAAAAAAAATTCGAAAAAAAAAGTCAATGGTTTGACCCGAGTTGACACGGGTTTGACCCGCTTTGACCAAGCCAAATCTTGTCTCTACATGTAGATATAATCAATGGTGGAGATTAATTCCTATTTCTCACTTTAAGATTCATTTGCATGGGAATCACTTCATATATATATATATATATATATATATAGGAAGAGAATCATGTGAGAATGCTATCTTAGGTGAGAAATGAGAATAAATCTGGACCCTTGATTTTTGTTGATCAATGGCTCAGATTTAACGGTGCATTACGTTGTAGTAATTTATGCATTACAATGTCTATGCATTAGGTTTCTGAAGTTTATGCATTAGAATGTGTATGCATTACATTTCTACAATATATGCATTACCAATATTATAAAGATGCATTAAAATGTACCATTTTCACATTCTCATATAAAATTCATTCTCACCAGATCCCTATCCTATATATATTATATTTTATATTTACGCTATTATAAAGTAGTAAGGATATTTTAAGCGATTCAAATTTTGTAAATCAAGACTCTTTTTATATAAGTATAGATAGAGTGCATTTTAGCCTAAAGTAAGTTATATAATTATTTTTATAAAATAAAACAGGTTATATTAAGTGGGACAGCCAAAAAAAGGAAAACAAGATATATTGAACAGGATTAAACACGAAAGAGGGAGCAACAATAATAGAGTAGCGAAAGATTCGTAGGAACCCTGCTGTAGTTGTAAGAATAATAATCATGACTCGGATATTAGAGCTTGATAGTTTTCTCATGTTAACCCCAACACAAAGTTTGCGTCCATTAACACTTATTCGATGCACTACGTAAATTTTTATTGCACTACCTTCTTAATCTGAGTTATGGACAGCAGACTTGTTTAATTATAAATTTATAAGCTTTTTTATTCTCTATATTTAAATTATTGAATGCCAATCCATTTAATCAAGTTAAATTTATATCTTATTGATATCAATTTGAATGCGGTGTTATCATCATATATAAACACGGCATTTGAGCTTGCAAGATCATGATGTTGAGAGCCTTTTAACTTTTCAACAGGCATTGAACAGTTGAACCTGGCATGGCAGGGCAACTTCAGGATCATGCCCCTTTGTCTTGCCTTGCCTGCCTCATGTGCACATCTGAACCGACCCTTGCATGGTGTGCAGGCAATTCATGGGTAATGCCCCTTGCCTACCTCATGTGCATAATTATATCAAATTGACTGTTACGCTGCTTACGCACACCGGCGGACCTACATTGAGTCGAGGAAAGATAATCGTCACTCCTTGTTTTTCTACTAGTAAATACTTATATGGCCCTTGACTAATTTTTTTTTTACGCATATATCATCTTTAATTACATTAGAAAGTAGGTTTAGTTTCTGATTTTCAATTTTTCCTCCGATTCCTTCTGTTTTCCATTGCTTCAGCCTTCCGCAACAATCAACTTTGTTCTTCACTTCGTTTATTTATGAGTTCTCTCATACAATTGTAAGCACATGTAAACATTAAATCCTAATTAAATAATTTTGCAATAATAGATTTATAGTTTGATAAAGAACTGAGTGAAAAATAAATGAAAGGTAGATAGTAGATAGAGAGACTCGATTAGGGGGTGGGGGGGCAGAGAAATTGAAATAAGTGGTTTGAGTAGGGTTGGAAAGGTATACTGTTCTTACCGTAACGAAAAAATACCAAAAATACTTAACCTACGGTATACCGTCACTTACGGTACGGTATGATACCATACTGGAAGATTACGGTAAGATAACGATATGAGATTTCCTAATACCGCGGTATACCGTGTTATACTGTACCGTGGTATATACGGTACATACCGTTATTTTTGGTATATACCGTCGTACCGATATATACCGCAGTATGGTATATACGGTATACCGTACCGCACCCGTTAATAATTAATAATAATATATAATTAAGTAATTGTTGGAAATTTAAGATATTATTTCTTCTAAATAGGTATAGAATGTGCACGGTATACCGTGAAAGTTTGGTATACCGTGCATGTTCGGCATATCGTGAATGTTCAGAATACTATAAATGTTGGTATATCGTGAAAGTTCGGTATATCGTATATCGATAAGGTATACCGAAACTGCGGTACGACAACGGTATGTAAAAATTTCATACCGAATTTACGGTATACCGTAAGGTACGGTATGGTAAGAGTATGAAATTTGTCATACCGAAATTTACGGTAAGGTATAAGGTATGACACAAAAATGACGTTATACCGTACCGACCCACCCCTAGGTTTGAGTGAGGAAGTTGTAAATTGGATAAATTCTCCCTTTTTAAGCTGATTTAATGGTGAAAAAATGTTAATTGCAATACAAAAATAATAATAAAAAAAAGTTGTCACCCCTTAGTTGAAATCTTGCATCCGCCCTTTACTGGTTATGGAATTGAACTTAGTTAATGTGCTTCTAAAGATATACCAGAATAAATCCCATAAACGTCGTCCAAGTAGAGATGGCCAAAAAAATTGGAACTGGCAGAATCGAATCGAACGGAAATTGTTTGGTTCTGCACTGCATATTCCGATTCAGAACTGAGAACCGCCTCGACGGCTGTTTGATTCCATTTTCAAAAATGCGGAACCGAGAACTGCCGGTTTCAGTTCAGTTCTTGTTCTGAACTGCTGGTTCCACCTTTTTTTTTTTACCATTTTCTCAATATTTATGTTATTAATCATATTTATTTCATCTAAATATTACATTAGAATGTATAAAATTACAATTAAAGAAGAAAAAGTAGAAACGACGAAAAAAATTGACGTGTCCCGAAATGAGTTTTAGGTATATGGAGGAGAGGGGAATACACCTATTAAAAATTTCTTCTTAAAAGTCAACTCACAACTGGAGAAGTCAGTTGGAGGAGTCGACTCAATCCTCAACTCAACTGACTATTTTGATTATATGTCAGTTGAGACTTGATGATTGAGGTAATCTTTGCAGTGCGGAAAATGGTGAATTTTCCTTTAACTCGTTTTTGTGAAATTTTGTTTAGCGCCTGGGCAAGATCAAGTTGCCAAAATACTTATGCAATTTTTAATGCAAGTGGTTATGAGGTAAATTCTTGGTCAGTTTAATAATTAAACAAATGTAAAAACACAAGCAATTTAACGAGATTTAGAGATCAACTCCTACGTCCTCGATTGGGAGTCCACTCAACGAATCCAGTTCACCTTAGGATTCAATCCTCTCAGCTTACGCGTGCTAAGAAAACGTACATTTGGATTGCGATTTCCAAGTAACCTACAGTTGGATTACAGGTTCTAATAGACCTAATTATTGGATTGCGGATTCCAATAGTACCTAGTTATTCGATAACGGTGTTCCAATAAGACCTAGTGATTGAATTGCGGGCTTCAATAAGACCTAATGTCTAGATTGTGGGTTCTAGACAACCTAAGTGACAGTTACGAGATCAATCGGTCCTTATTAAAAACTCTATAGGTTTTCTAACTATGAATCTCGACTTGCACTAAGTCTCGAGATCCTTCAGCAAATAAACTCTTGCACTAAGTCTCTATCACTGTTCTAGGCTAATATAGGGAGGAGATAACTATTCTAGAAAATGGAAGACAAATTTTTGTATGAACACTGGAAGTGAAGAAGGCTTCTGCGAAGAATGTTCTTATGCTTTGTTTGAGCGCTTGAAAATATATGTATTTCTTGGTGTTTAATGCCTCTATGTATAGGCTAATAGATCAAACTAGCCGTTGGATAAAGCCATTTAAATCTTCAGCTTGAAGTCCGTCTTCATATGTTGAAAGTGTTGTGAAGCTCTTTCAGGCAACTGATGCACGATGTTTTAGTCTGGGATGAAGTCTTTGTCTGGCCAAATGAGGAAATGTCTTTTGCATGCATCTCATTGGTCCATGTAGCTTGATTTATTCTGAATTTGAATTTGGTCAAAATCTTTGCTTTGAATCTTCTTCAGAACAATTACATCTTTTATCTTCTTTCTCAGTCGGGATGAGTCACTTGATCAATCAAACTTCTTTTGCCTCAACACCTTTGACTAACTCTCCAAGTTTCCCTTCAGATTGATACCTGTAAAGTTTAAAATTTATCTTGCTCAAACAGGTGAGACTATCTAACACGCTCAGACAATCATCTACTCGGTTGAGCTTTTGGAGTTAATCAAAACATACTCTAACTTTCTTCCCAACAAAAAGAAATAATTGAAACTCCGGTTCAAGTTTCGAAGAGGTCTTTTATTTGGTTCTTGTTCCCTCGGGGGTGGAACCGAGAACCAATGGTTCCAATTCCAATTCTGAACCCAAATTGTGGCCACCTCTACGTCTAAGTGTAGCCCAAATTTCTTACATAACTAAGGTCATTTATAATAGTAAAATCCCAACTCAAATTCTTTAAACCTACAGTAAGTGTTACATTAAATAAAATTCATTCCAACCCACAAATCCAAACAGAAACTCAAAAGAAACACATTTTGCATTTGCATTGCATTTGAAGTTTTGTTAGATAAAATCTCTACTGCAAACTGTGATTTAATTGCGTCCGGAAGGAGATGGCCTAACTAGAGTAAATAAAAGTTGATCTGTAATACTACTTGTGCTAGCTAACAGTTTTGTTTCTTCGTTTTTTTTTTTAAAAAAAAAAAAAAAAAAAAAAAAAAGTCTTGTTTCTGCTTCTCTTACACAGAGAGGGTTACTTGAATTACTTGACATAAAATCCTTCAAGAAATTTGTATATCCAGTAATTGTAGCTGGCTGGAGATCCAGATCATCCAGATCGACTTAACTGACCTAAGCACCAAATCATTCTGTATTTTTGTAATAATAATTTATTACATCAGGTTGAAGAATCAGTCTTTGACATCAGCTCCTTTGATTTATTTCCTATGTCCCTTACTATCTGGATTGGAATAGAGGCCATTTCTGTCATAAACATACATGAAGTTCAAATAAAAAATGAATCAGGAAGCAGGAGTATTCAAGAGAACTATTAATCAGCAATTTATAATGTAGATTAAAACATCAATCTAAACACAATGTTTCCTTTCAATGATCATCAGACTATCATAAACACAATTCTTAACTGTTCGACTAAAAATTTGATCGTCAGACACCAATTTACATCCAGCTGAGATCAACAATCTCAGGGAAAAAAAACAAGGAAAATCAGTACTAATTAAGATGATTAATTAATCTACTAAAGTGGATATGTGAAAAAAAGAATACAGAGTGAAAAATTCATATCATGATCTAGAATTAAGAGCATCAAAAGGCCTGCAGCGTGGGGTAGCAGCTGCAGCCCATGGATTGAAAGGGATCGGCCGTGGCTGACCAGAGCCCACTGGCTGCAGCAGAGACGACGATGATGACCCCACCGGTAGCGCCACTCTCTCGCAAGAAGGGCACATTGTGAGCGTTGTCGGAGGCGTCATTTGCATGTACAACTGCGGGGATAGCTTAAGCGCCCGCAGTTCTTGAACCTCCTTTTGTAACCTTCTGTTTTCCTCGGTTAGATTTTCGCAACATCTCTTCAGGAATTCGCAGTCTACTTCTGTTTGCTTCAATTTTGTCCTGTAACGTTCATTCAATCGCATATTAGCGGCTGCAGATTCTTACGATATCAAATCAAAATTGCATATAATGCTTAGTTGCAATTGCAATTAAATCAAGCTTAATTAACTATGTTTCTCCTTTTTGGGTGGTGGATCACACAGATCTAAAAGCTAACTCCAAATCATGTTAGTGCATTGTATAGGAAAATGTATTAAATTATTTTTTTATCCTCATCTACCAAAAGAAAAAACTCACCAAGAATATATACTAATATCACATAATTGAAATGATAAAAGAAATAGAAAGAAGAGTAAAGCAACTGACCTAGCCCTTCTGTTTTGAAACCACACTTCAACCTGCCTAGGCCTCAACCCCAATCTCTTTGCCAACGCCATTTTTTGCTTCTGTAACAAAAGAATAAAAAATAAAATATCAGCCATTTTATTAGCAAGATCAAAATAGTTAGTTTGCTCGATTAAAAAAAACAAAACACACATACACACACACACACACACATGAAGAATTATGTTGAAAATCGAAACATACTGGATTGAGAGTGTTGTGCTCTTTGAAGCTTTCTTCAAGAACGGCGGACTGATCTTTGGAAAGGCGAAGCTTCTTTCGGGCGTTCTCGGCGTCTTCTTCATCGGAAGCCCTCTCGCCGTCGTGGTCTTCGCTGCCGGCGGTGGCTTCTCGCTCGCTCCGCTTGCCACTGACGCTGGAGATGGTGCTGTTAGGGGACGAGACGCCGCAGTCCTCCTCCGCCTGATCAGCCGTCTCCGGCAGGCAGTTGACGTCGATTCCTTTCAAGAAAGATCTCGTTTCCCCTCTGCATGCCTCACCCTTCCGATCTGCATTACGTTCATCATTATTTTTAAAATCTAAGAATCATGCGATCTGAGTTATTAAATGGAATTATTAAAGCTGAGAAATTTGTAAAAATGAAAAATGGTGCTCTCTTTCTTCTTTTCCTTTTTTGCCCTTTTCTAATATCTCTTTTCTTGACAAAAGATTGTGAAGAAAAGGGAAAGTTGAAACAAGAAGTTATATATTTATTATTATATATTCTTAAAAAGCCAGCAATAAGTAAAAAACAAATGTGAAAAGGGCGCCACCAAGTTTTTTGGTTTAGCAATATGAATCACACACATCAATATGAAAATAAAGAAAAATGGAGAGAGAGAGAGAGAGAGAGGTCGTGGGAAAAAATTACAAACCTGAAGAAGTGAATGCATCAGCCCAAGAGTTGTTGTTGATGACGGTGAAAGGAGAAGGAGAAGATGAAGAAGTCATGAGATTGAGGTGCAGTGAACTTGCATTTGAAACTGCCCTGTTTTCTGCAGGGTAGCTTAAGCTCAAACTCAACCCCAATTCTTGATCTTTTCCTACCATCATTTTCTGAATCCCAATTCAAGAATCTTGATACCTGCTTCAGACTGTTGCAAAAGAAAAATTGTTTGCTCTTTATAGAGAGAAAGGAAGAAAAGGGAATGGAGGAGTGGAAAAAAAGAAGAGTGCTTTTACAAAAGAATGGCGTGCTGAGATGCAACGATAAAAGGGTGTGTTTATATATAGCAAAAGATGGGTGTGGATTTTACAATTCTTTATGTTTATGCTTGTGCGTGCGTGCGTGTGTGTGAGAGAGATTAGAGAGAGAGGAGAGAGAGAGAGAGGATGTGATGAGCATGACCAGGGTCTGAACTGGGACTCCCACATTATCTCATCAATCATGGGTTCTGCCTTTTCCTAAACACTACTCAATTATTTGCTGGCTATATTTTTTATTTTCTTTTTATTTTTGAGTTTTTCTTTAAGAGAAAAATAATCAGTCAAAAATGATTTCACACATAGCTTTACTAGCTAATTAGACTACTTGCAGTGGTAGTATCTCTAAGGGTGTCTTTAAGAATTTTTTGTAAATAAACACAATGAGTTGTAATGGGCCTATCTCTATCTAATTTTTAAATTTGTACTTTGCATTAATTTTAATAAGAAAATTTAAAATTTTTATTAATTTAAACAAATGACTAATACAATACATTAATTAAAATAAAACAAATAAAGACATTACATTAATTGAATTTTAAAAAATAAAAAACATCCTACTCGTCAACCGGCCCAAATCGGCTCCAAAGATGCTTGATCAAATTATTTGTAAGCCGATGGTGCTTCACAATGCGGCATCCCGTTTGAGAAAATTCTTCCAGAAGAGTGGAGCGGGGACTCGAGTTACATTACTACCCGGTGTTATTTCCGTGTCCTCTCTCCAGTTCTCACTATCATCCCTCTCGTCTTCAATGATTATGTTGTGCAAAATAATACACGTAAACATAATGTTGTGGAGGTGTTGTGTGTACCAGTTGCGCACCGGGTTCCGGATAATTCCCCATCGGGCTTGAAGAACACCGAATGCCCGTTCGATATGCTTCCTCGCCGCCTTCTGCATCTTCTTGAACCGCCCCGTCTTATGGTCCGTTGCAAGCGAAGGAGCCTTGATCAGAGCCGCCCAATCCGGGTAGATCCCATCGGTTAAGTAGTAACCACCGTCGTAGGGCTTTCCATTCACCACGAATTGGCACAGCGGAGCCCGTTCTTCAAGCACGTCCTCGAATAAGGGCAACTGATTGAGGACGTTGATATCGTTGTTGGAGCCGGCTACTCCAAAAAAGGCGTGCCAGATCCATAAATCTTGAGACGCCACAGCCTCAATAATCAAGGAAGGCACGCCAATATCTCCTCGTGTGTAGGCAGCCGACCACGCCTTCAGGCAATTCCTCCACGCCCAGTACATGCAGTCCAGGCTACCGAGCATCCCCGTAAAGCCATGCCTCTCCTCGTGCATCCGCAGCAGCCGAGCAGTGTCTTGAACATTTGACCTCCTCAAATACACGTCACCGAATAGCTCGATGACACCTTTGCAGAACTTCCGGAGACAAAGACGGTTGGTGCTATCGTCGATCTTCAAGTATTCATTGAATGTATCCGGCGCTTCACCGGTGGCTAGTTGGCGAATGGCCATTGTGCATTTTCGCACCCATGTGAGGCCGCATTTGCCGGTTGCATCTTCCTTCTGCTGGAAGTACCGCACATTCTGCTCCAATGCCTTACAAATCCTCAAGAACAGATGCTTGTGCATCCGAAAATGTCGGCGGAAAAATGTTGGGCTGTATGTCGGGTTGTCGTTGAAGTAGTCGGCCATCAACTGCTGCAAGGCCGCCTCCCGATCGTGGTGTACGACCATTCTCTTCACCTTCTTTTTTTTCTTAGAGGCGAAGAGTCGAGCAGCAGCAGCTTGGAGGTTCGTCACCATCGACATAATCTCGTCGTCGGTGCCATGAGAAGAGTAGGCGGTTGAGGAGTCGGATGATAAAGACATTTTTTTTTTGGCGAAAAAATTGAGAGAAAACTAAATGAAGAAGATGAATTTGGTGTGGAAAAAATTGTAGTATGAAGAGGGGTATTTATAAGTGTGAATAAAAAAAAATTAAAAATTGGCTAAAATAGCCGTTAAACACCCGTTGGAAACAATATAACCGTTGCCTATTTTTTATTTTTATTTTTCGGTGAGGCTCGTACATTGTACGTGCCATATTTAAAAAAAATGTCTAGCATGTGTCTCGCACGCGCCGTATCAAAACTGTCTCGACGCGGCGGGACCGTCTCGAGCCTTCCGAAGCTGCATCGCGGTGTCTCGTCGACGCGGCTGTCTCGAGCCGGCCTACGAGACAACCGCTGTAGCTAGTCTTAGTTGCACATTTCACTTTCTGGTATTTTGTTCTGACTCCTTCGCAAATCGAAGTAAAACACAAACTCTAGAATTTCAACTTTTATTATGGTAGAAATTTTCAAACTTGATTTGAACACGACATCTTTTATTTGAAGCAGTATTTCATTTTTTTTCTCGATCTTATTCATATGTACGTGATGGTCCCGATACGAGTTCTGGTGTATAAGGGGGAGGTATACACCAGATAGGAATTTTTAAAAATAACCCCCAAAAATTATCACAACTGAGTAAGAAGACTCAGCTGGAATCACAACTGAGTAAGAAAACTCAGCTGGAAGAGTGGTGCTGTGTGGAATGTGGTGGATACAAAAATAACTCGTATAAAATAACTCACGCTCAGATGCAAGGTCGGTCAACAACCAAATCAGTTGAAATGTAAAGATGCAGTTTTGAGTGCTGGTTAGTTGGTCAGTTGGATATGCAGAAATTAACTGAACAGAAAACACAAACACACAAAGGATTTACGTGGTTCGGAGAGAACTCCTACGTCCACGGGGAGTTGTGAATCCACACAACTCAGTCCAAATTCTTTAGGACAGCTACCACAAAGCTTACGCGGGCTTTGAAACCGTTCAGATAAGTTTGCGGGTACTTATCAACCTTACAGATAAGTTTGCGGGTACTTATCAACCTTTTTACTCAATTTCGGGAAGAGCAGGATCCTAACAACCTTTTTAGGGGATGTGCATAAGGGTGGATTTTTCAACTACTAGCTCTAACAAAGAAGTGAGCTAGGATCTAAGCTTGAACAAATGAAGACTCAAACTAAGATCGAAAACACCAAGACAGATTCTAACACTCTATGAACTCTCAACTGATGATGTTCTTAGAGAATATTTGCAGTTTAGCTTGTGTGCAGAATATCGTCGTTCTTTCGCTCGTCTGTCTCTCTTATGTGTGTCTTCTACCTTGATGAATGAATGAATGCCTCTATATATAGGCGGTGAGAATCAACTAGCCGTTGGAAGAGCCGTTGATCTCTGTTTTGTGAAAGCGATGGCTTGTCTCTCATCTCTGCAGATTTTTCAGATTTGGCAACTGTGAACTTCTGCTTTCCTTCTGAGACAACCTTGTGTTGGGCCAAATGAGGTAATGACAGAACGTCAAACCTTCACGTGACATCTTATTTGAAATTCAAATTTCAACCTTTGTCTTTCAACATTGGTTAGTCGGTTGAGACGTTTGATCTTCATCCGAGTGGTCTTCAGCTGATGTTCCATCCGATCGCTATCTTCATCTGACATTCTGTCTGAAGAGGAACAGTTGAACCCTTAGCTGCCTTAAACTTCATGTCGTCGATCTATCAGATTGAGTCCTACAACTGATGTTCCATCTGATCGCTATCTTCATCTGACATTCTGTCTGAAGAGGAACAGTTGAACCCTCAGCTGCCTTGAACTTCATGTTGTCGATCTATCAGATTGAGTCCTGCAACTGATGTTCCATCTGATCAGGTGGATTGTCACATCTGACGAACAGTTGATTACTCAGATGTTTTCTTTCATCTGATGTTCTATATCTGATCGGTTGGCTTGAACGCTCAGTTGTCTTTCTTACATCTGATGTTCCATGCGAGTTTCCATCTGAATTTCTATCCGAGTATAGCCATGTTGTCGTCTTCAGCTGGAGTCCTGTAAAGATAAAATCTGAACATTGCTCAAACAGCGAGCCTAAATACTAACATTAGGATATGGCAACATCTACTCGGTTGGGGTCACTTGGTTTTGGAATCAATCAAAACTTTACTAAATTTCCCAACAGTACGTATATAAATTGGGAGTTAATAAATACTACTAGTGCTATCCACTAATATTGTTATTTTTTTTTCTTATATAGGTGTTCCACTAATATTTTCCCTTACAAATAAGTAAAGTTTTAATCCTTCAAATTTTTTTAAAAGTAATGGGAACTACTATTCACTTTCTATCTTTTTATCTTTATTCTTAATTTTCGTAACGAACAGTAACATAACAATATTAATGGATCGGGGGAGTATTACTCATGGATTAATAATAATAATAATAATAATAATTATTATTATTATTATTATTATTATTATTATTATTATTATTATTATTTCAATTTGCAGCTCCTCAAATTTGGTGGCCCAACCTTTGCCCCATTGGCCTAATGCAAGGGCTGACCATGTACTCCCTCTGTCCACGAAATGGTTGTCATTTTTGCTATTTCACTTACATTTATTGTGGATCCTTACTCCACTCACAACAATGCTCACTATTATCTACTACTACCTACCATAATCTTAAAACTCGTGTCGTCCACAATGTGGCAACCATTTCCTGAACGGAGGAAGTGGTATATGATTTAAGTGTAGAAGTGATAGATGCATGTGTATCGTAACTATTTATGATTTTATTTATGTATAATTTTTGGTCACTTTTTATGAATGTCAAGTGTTGGTATAACTTTTTACAATAAAAATATTTGGACACACTATGGTCGGCCACACGAGTAAAAAAAAGAAAGTTAATTAGAAAAATAAAAATCATTATATTTCTCCTTAAAGTTTAGATTCCTCAGTTATGGTATATTTTCTTTTTCAAAACCTATATTACCATTTTATGTTAGTGCTGGTCACAGTGTGTCTGAATATCCAAATTCTTAATACATTAGTATGTTTATGGAATTCGAAAATTGCTATATGAATGAATTTTGAGATTTGATGGAGATTAATTCGTTTATAGGAGCTTTTAAGTCTTTTTGAGTGCTTGAGAGCTAATAATTTTATCTCGAGACTTAGCGGAGATATGTAATTTATTAAGTAACTTTTGCATGACTTTTCGAGATATAACTTATGATTTCTGCACATGAATCGAATTAAATTGGTAGGTAGGTTAATAAATTAATTTCATTGTTAATTTCGAGTACAATATATTCCTTAGAATGAGTCTTTTATTTCTGATATTTATGAAACTTGTTTCTATTTGTTTGTCTTTGCAGTTATTAATTTAATTTTTCAAGGGTAATGTAACATGTAGAAGAGTCTTCTCCTAACTTGCATGTTCCTCCTCTGAAGGGTCGTGGGTTGATTTCACTTGGATATATCTTTGTAAGTTCAGGGAAAGTGAAGGTTAATCTTACTATTATATATAGAAAGATCATTAATGATCAACGGTTACAGTTGGATGATTGATCTTTTTATTTTAGTACATGAGATAAGATGTTGGTTACATAGGAGGTGGTTGGGCCTTCACCATGACGTTTAAGTCTTCACGTTGAACTTGCACTTTAGTTGATGTTCAACTTAACTGATGTAGTAGGTGATGATCCCGGTAACGAGTAATTAGAAGAGGGGAGGAATACACCAGTAGCAATTTTCGCTTAAAACTTTTTTTCTTTAAAAGAACTGTTCAGTTCAGTTTGCTCGACAACTAATAAAGTCAGTAGGAGTTGGTCACATAGTAGCTGACTACTTAACTGAGGGTCAACTGCGTTATCCTGACTGAGGTTTTAAAGAGTTATGAAATGCGGAAGTTGGTGGAAATTTAACTCGTTACTTAAACTGAAATCTTTTATGGGGAATATCAAGTTCCCAAAATACTTAGTGCAGTTTGTAAAGCAGTTTGTATGCAATGTCAGTTGGTTAGGAAACTGAATGTAGATACTAAAATAAAGAACACAGTATTTTGACGTGGCTCGGAGTTTGACTTCCTACGTCCACGACTTCCTTTTCGGGGAAGTAATCCACTAGATAAGTTTACACGTGCTTATCAAACAATTCAGTTTAGTTTACGGGCACCAAACAGCCTAACCTGTTTGATTACGGGTTTGAACAAAGCCTTACAACACTTTTGCAAGCAAGTGTACAGCCTATCTTAGATTGCGAGTTATAAAGGACCTAGACTCTTTGATTACGGGTTCAAAGAAAACCTAAAAGCAGGGGTTGAGTGTTTTTCCAACTATGAAGCCTTTAACACTGAAAAAGTGGAGACTTCTTCCTAAGGCTTAGAGACTCGATCTTTTCAAAGAGTCCTTGTAATACCCCGATTTTCTAAGTCTTAATTAATCATCCTAATTTTGCTTAAGTATGCATAAGTGCTTATCAAATATATTGATATGTGATTATGTGCAATTCTATGTGATAAAAATTTCTGAGAAATAATTTTTCTCGTGAAATTACCAAAATATGCCCCTAAAGGGTAAAATCGTAATTTTCTCATTTCGATGATTCTAAACAAGGATGTGAAGAGTTATATAAGCTTAATAATGAGAAGTTAAGTACGAGTTCGAATTTCGGAGAATCGAGTTCGAATTTCAGAGAATTCCGAGACGGTTGACTTTTTAATAAATAGTAACTTTGACCGAAAAGTCAACTATTAGTCGACGGACTCCAAATCAGTCTAATTAGTGTCATCGGATTCTAAAATTTATTTTAAAACCATTGATGCATGTTTGAGAATTTTCTGAGTTTGTTTGAGTCGAGTTTGAAATTTTATTTCGATGGAAGCGAATATGAATATTAACTTTTTACGATTTCGTCGTTATTCGGAATTTCGATCCAAAAATTGTGTTTTCCGAATCCTTGATTTATTTGGTTAGTACTGAGATGAGTTGGAGCGAAATCGGATATTGAGAAAATGTCAAGGAAAGGTTTTTAGGTTTTTGAGAGTTAATGATTTAAGAGGGATATCTTATACCGGAAAATCTTTTCTTCCGGGAATTTTAACCTAATAAAAATCTGGATACATCCCCTTATCTCCCTCTCTCTCTATTCATTTCTCCCTCTCTCTCACCCTCGGCTTCCCACAAGCGAGAATTACTCTCTCTCATTTCTCTCCCAACATATCCCACTCTCACTTACCTTCACTCTCTCTCACTCTCCCTTATCTCCCTCAACTCTCTCTCTCTTTGTTCCTCCATGCTGCCGTGAGCTTCATCATCCTCCATGGCCACCATTTTTCTTCCATCCAAGCTCAAGGAAAGGAGCTCAAGTTGCAAGGATTCAAGCTACAAACCTTATTCCTTCAATCTTCAAGTAAGGTATCAAGAACTCTTCTCTTTTCTCCCTCCCTTCATGATCGACTAACTTGATGTTCTTGAGGGGGAAAAATTATCTTTGATCTTTGAGCTTGATTCCTTATTCTTGCATGAATTCCATGCATGAAATCAAGAAGAGAAAATCTAGAATCATTTTATTTTCATAAGTCCCGAAAAATTTGATAAATTTGGGGGGTTTTGATTCAAGAGTTTCATCATGATTTTGATTGAGGAATTGAGTTTTATAAATTAATATAAGCATTTGTGAATGATTAATCTAGGAAAAAGAAATTGTATGCTAGAAGATCATGAGAATTTCGAAGGTTATGGAGTGTAGAATTAGGAGTTTTCATGATATGTTCTTGATGATTAAATTGATGATGTTTTTTTTTTTTTTTTATGAATTTGAGTATATATTAGCATGATTTATTGATCAATTTGAGAACATGAGTTCTATAGTTTTATTTCTTAAAATTTCGATATATATATATATATATATATATATATATATAAGCATAAAGTATGATTTTTGAATTCTTGAGATGTTATTGAGTGATTGATGATGGATTTCTGAAATTGAATATATATTGAGCATGATTTGAGTAGAAATCAAAGAGATGAATTTATTTGTTTAATTTTTGAAAAATTTCGAAACAAATATATGTATAAGAAATTGTGATTTTGATGATCTTGAGTGCTACTTGCTAAATTGATGATTGATTAACCAAATTGAGTATATATTGAGCCTATATTTAAGAAGAATCGAAGAGATAACTTAAATTGCTCAAAAATCTAAGAAATTCGAAAGTTTATTGCTTGAAAAATATGATTTTTGATGTTCTTGTGTCTTAATTGAAAAATCGATGATAGATTATTGAAATTAAATTTATTTGAAGCATTATGGAATGTCGAATCGTTGAATTCAGATTCCTATGCAAAAAGCCCCAAAAATATCAATGGTTTATGCCTTAAAATTAGGATTTTTGATGTTTGATGTTATTTGTTAAAATTGATAGGAAAATCGATCAATTAGAACTTTTTCAAGTATATTAGAGTCTCGAATTTTTGAATTCGGGAGAGTTATGCTCCAATTCCTAAAAATTACAAACTTAGTAAATTTTTAAATTGGAAATTTTTTATTTTGACATTGTTTAGGCCAATTGATGTTAAAACTATGAAATTAGATTTATTCTAAGTATGATAGAAGTTGAAATTGATGAAAAAGATCGAGTATAAGAAAGTTTGAGTTATGCAGAAAATTTAAAGAAGAAATTGAGCAATTTTTGATGAGTTAATGATGGAATTGATGATCGTAAGATGAAATTGAAGTTAAAACAAGTATGTTAGCCTATTGAATTTTTGAATTCAGATGCCGTATGAAAAAGTTATGTAAAATCGAAGATTTTGTGTACTTAAAAGTTGAAATTCACAAATTGAGATGAAATTGAGTAAATTGACGAGTTAATTGAGCTTAGATAATTAAATCGAGCATGCTAGAACTTGAATTGAGAAAAAATGAGCCCTTATGCATGAGAAGTAATAAAAGTCCAAGCTTTTAAGAGAAATTCAATTTAGGGGTTTTCGATTTATAAATCGAAAGTTGAAATTAATTGAGTAATTATTTGATTAGATTTACTTTAAGCTAATTGTGGAAGTTTGAGAATTTTTGGAGCATGTGCATGTTTTTCGAGGCAATAGTGCCTTACTTTATTCCGAGAATTTTTTCATGAGGTTTCGGATTTCGAATCCGACTCCATATTTGAATTCCTTAAATTTTTATAAGAGAAATGAAACTGTTTTTATTAGAAATCGAGAACTTTTATTTTTAAGTTGAAAAGTCGAGCAATATCGAGTCAGCATGAGACAATATTTTGAGTCTTGAATGAGTTTCTGAGCATGAAATCGAGTATGTATGAATATATGTGAATTTCTGGAATTTTTCTAGAATATTTTGAGAAGTTTTGAAATATTTTTCTTTTTCCAGCTAATTATTGAAGTCAGTCGTTTACCTATTTGTGAATACCTGATTTGAGATGTGATGACGTGAATGTGAATCAAATGTGTTTAAAGTGATCGAGATTTAATCTCGTAATTTCCTGAAGTCGTTTGATGTGTGAAATCGAGAAATTTCGAGTTTATGGAATGAATAACGATTTATTGATTTTGATTATTTGATTAAGTTTCAATTTGTCTGTTGAACTAAGTTTGTTGACTATGAATGTTAGAGTCTGATGAAAGTCTATTGGTATAGTACTTGAGTGCAGTTAAGAGTCGAGAAAGTTCGATTAGTCGAGCAGAGAAAAGTTAGAAATACCGAGTCAAATAGAAATCCGAGTAATCAAGATTAGATTCCGTTTTCATTCGAAAAAATAGAACTCGTCCTTATAAGAATGTTATCCTTGAAGGAACGAGTGAAGTTCGATAGTAAGAAACGAGTCGAGTCCAAAAATAAGGAGCGAGAAGAAAAGAGGTATTATGAGCGAGCCACTTGGATGACAGGTGGGCTTTCTAACTAAAACAAATCGATGAATGTGATTACTATTATCATATTACGCGAGTTTTTAAATTAATTGACTTGCCAATTTTTGAGCTTTGATGTATGTTACCACTTACTTGAGGAAGATGAATTCGGTCCTGTGTGAGACGGGATTTATGTGTACACATGTTAGTCATTGTGTGCTTTCCTTTGGGTAAGCCGGTCACGGTGTTTGAGAAGGATGCCTACTTCTTGACACTCATATTTGATTGTAGAACTGGTACATACTTGAGATATATATAACTGTCTGCAGACATTTACAAAAGTAAAATGATTTTCTTGCATACACAAGTTAAATGTTTTATAACTCTAACACTTGGGATGCAGCAAGAAAGGTAAGTTAAATTTATAGCTCTATCGAGCAAGCTTTAAATTATTTTGGCATGTGTTCACTGAGTACGAAGTACTCAGCCCTACATGTTATTTCTAAAACGTGCAGGTTAGCCTGGATGATGATCGTGCAGAGTGCTTGGTGGCATTCGTTGTTTTGAGTCAAGTTTCGTTTAAGCTTGGGTTATATGTCTTTATACATATAACTTTGGGACCTAGTGTAATTCTCCGCTACAACATCGATTCTTAATCGTGTTTTAATTTCTTTCAACTCTGATGTTTGACTAATGAGTTCCGTGCTCGACATTTATTTCTGATTTCCTCTCGTCTCTAAATTAATAAACTTATTTCATTAAGTTTTTTAGATGGGTGATTGAAAGCAAGTTGATCAATTATTTTCTCTTTCAATAGATATTTCCTTGTACCCGAGTATATTTTCTTGTTTGTTTTCCATTATTTCACCCTCACTGTCCAATGATTTCTAGTCGTTTCATACATTAGAAATCGGGCTGTGACACTGCTTAGATGCAACAAGATCTAGACTTCTAGACTTGATCAAAGAATAAGGCTCTGAGAGGTAGAAGGAAGCAAAGAAAGAGGATCGGAGACTCTCTGCAACTTGGCTTCTGACTCTTGGGTGTTCTTGCTAGGGAGAATACTACTCTCTTGAATCTGTTTGAATGCTTGTAAGTGTAAATCTTTCCAGTAGTCTTCTTGCATTGTGGAGACCTCTATTTATAGAGAGGGAGATATTAGCCGTTGGAAAGAGTCGTTTGACCTCTGCCAAAAAGTATGGCACTCCACCTACTCCTCTGCAAACTTTTCTAAAATGGTAACTGCAAGTCTGCAACCCTTGTTTTATGCAAGTCTTTGTGGTCGGTCCATTTATGGAAAATTACAGTTTATCTTGTACATTGTTAGGAAAATTAGTAAAGGTTTTGATTTATGCTAAAATCCAACTGACTCCAACCAAGTAGATGAAGCCATCAGTCTGAACTTAGCTAGAGCTCACTTTTTGAGTGTAGGGATTTTAACTTTACAGGATTTAAGTAGAAGAAGTCAGCTAGACTAAAGAAGGCAGCTCGTGATCGAGACAAACAGTCGAACCAGAACTCGACTAACTCCAGAACTTATCCATGCAGTTCACGCATGTCGAGAAGTTATGTTGAAGTCAGACGTCCAAAAAGTCAAAAGAGAAGACTTAGAAGACGTTGAAGAAGGAAGTTCTCATTCAAATGCAAATCTACAAGGAAGTACAAGACAACCTGTAACTTTCCATAAATGGACCGACCACGAGGAGTAGCATAATGCAAGGGTTACAGTTACCATATTAGGAAAGATTACTGTGGAGTAGGCAGAGTGTCATGCTTTATGGCAGAGGTCAAATGGCCTTTTCCAACGGCTAATTGATCTCCCTCTCTGTAAATAGAGATCTCCCCATTGCAAGAGAAAGAGAGTATACACGCGTAAACAAGTAGAAAAGAATTCAAGCAGAATCTCTCGCCAAGCAAGAACAAAGTGAGTTGAAGAACCAGTATAAGTTGAGAGTCGATTCCTCCTCATGTTCTTTTTTCTAGCCTCTCATAATTCCCATTCTTTGAATCGAGTCTAGATTGTTAGGTTCGTGCGTAGTTTCTAAGTAGACTCTCTCTAGCAGATTTGAGTCTCTAAGCCTTAGGAAGAAGCCTTCACTTTTTGAAGTGTAGAAGGCTTCGTAGTTGGAAAATCCCCCACCCCAAACCCCAGGTCTGTCTTTTCAACCCATAATCAAAGACACTAGGTCCCTTAGAACCCGCAATCTAAGACTAGGTTGTACACTTGCCCGTAATAGTGTTGTAAGGTCTTGTTCGAACCCGTAATCGAACTGGTTAGGTTGTTTGGTACCCATAAACCAAACTAAACATTTGATAAGCACGCGTAAGCATATCTAGTGGATTACTTCCCCGAAAAGGAAGTCGTAGACGTAGGAGGTCAATCTCCGAACCACGTAAAAATACTGTCTTTCACTTTCAATTTGCTAACCAACTGACTTTGCATACAAACTGCTTTTCAAATTGCACTAAGTATTTGGGAACCTTCCCCTTTCAAAGATTTCAGTTTAAGTAACGAGCTTTAATTCCACCAACTTCCGCATTGCTTAACTCTTTGAAACCTCAGCCGAGATCACACAGCTGACCCTCAGTAAAAAAAAATCAGTTGTGCACCCGACTGTGCGATTAGCTCCGACTGACCTTCTCAGTTGCCGAGCCAACCGAAATCAATAATTTAAGTTAGAGAAAAAGTTTTCAAGATCGAAAATTGCTACGGTGTATTCCCCCATACACCAGTTACTTGTTACCAGAACCATCATACTTCTTGTAGATTTGAATTTGAAATCGAATTCTTTTGCTCTCACCGTCTTCTAAGTCTTCTCCTCTGGGCTTGGGATGTCTGTCTACAACAAAACTTCTCGACATGCATGAACTGCATGAATCATTTTTGGAGTCAGTGAGATCTAGCAAAGTTTAAACTAATGGCTTCATCTACTCGGTTGGGATCAATTAGGTTTTGAGATAAATCAAAATCTTTACTAATTTTTGCAACAGTAGGCTAGTCTTTACTGAGTATGAGTTTGGCTCTGTAGTGGAGGAGTCTAATCGAGGAATGGTTTTTGAGTCTTCATCATTGGTGCTGCTACTCATTCGAAGTGGATGCACATTTCAACAGTGGATTCTAACAGCGTATAATTTTTTGGTACGTCTCCTTCCCTTTTTGCTTTAATTTCTGTCACAGCCGGACTAAGAATAAGATGACTAAGCTGGTAAATACTGTGACTAGTGCGAATATAAATAATTTAAAGAATATAAAGTGAACCAGGAATAGGGAAATAAGAACTAAGATAAGTTAACTTGATAATCGTAATAAGAACAACGGATAGAAACCAAGACTTCCTCAATGGTTTGAACAAGAATTAACCATTCTATTTAACATGACTTCAATAATATACTTAGCACAAATATACAACCCTAAAAAAAATCAAGTATAAGGTTGTCTTGAGGATCCAAGTATAAAGTGCACCTGGAAATCACTATTTCAACTTCCAACAAAATATTCAATGACTTCAATAACAACCCAGAATACCTATATAGTCATTGAGCTCAGTTAAGTTTAACTTGAAGGTTTACAAAGTAATTAAACAACCTTCATTAAGTATAAAGAGCGATCTTAAGAGTTCAGGTGACACGTACTAATAAGAGAGATATATTATTACACGAGCAAAACAGCATCAAAGTGTTGCAGCGGACAAAACATGATTAGGTTACATGTATGCAGACATATAACCCTAGCTTGAATAGCATCAACAAAATATTAACAACAAAAGCTCTGCTCAGCACACTCCCGTCTCTATTCGAGCTTAACCTGCACATTTTAAAACAACATGCAGGGCTGAGTACAATGTACCCAGTGAATATGTGCTAAAATAATTGCAAAGTTGCTACTTAGAGCTATAAATTGAACTTTCCTTCAAAAGCAATACACAATATACTATTAAATCAATCAAGTGTATGCTAAAATATTTTTATGCTTCGCAAATATAAGTAAGTGACTGCAGTCATATATTTATCATGTATGTACCACATCTACCATAATATGAATAGGCGTGTTGAGAAGTAGGCCTCCTTCTCAAACACAGTGATCGACCAACCAAAAGGGCAGCACACAATCACAATAAACGTGTACACAAATTCTGTCTCGCACAGAACCGAATTCGTCTTCCTTTAGTAGATGGTATCACACACAGAAAAGCTTAAAATATAGGCAAGTCAATTGCTATAATAAACATCACATATATATAAGCATACTCGTCTTTGCTTTCAGTTAGAAAGCCCACCTGACTCTTGCAAGCTTCCTATTCTAGTCTCTTCCTATCTTCTTTACTTCACGTTCCCGCTCGTGCCTTCATTAGATTAAAATCATAATAAGAGCGAGAAATGAAAATAAGAAAAGGTAGGGAATGTAATTTCCTAAATCTTAACTTGGACTTCTACATATTTCATTACACTTATATATTTATACTCACAGAAATTTCCTGCACAACAGTTAACTCATTGAATAAACTATTTTTCTTGGAGCATAACTGAGGGGTGAGACCTATGCCATTTGAAATCCATGGATCTCTAGTTTCTAGCAAAATTTACGGTGCTCAAAAATATTAACCGAGCAGAAAGTTATTCAAGTGTTACTACAGACTACTCAGGTTGATAAATTTCTGCGAAAATTTCATAAAATTTCACTTTCTTTTCTATAGCTCATTACTTGCTTCTAAAATTTCTTATACTTCACTAACTCCAATATTTTATCACAAGGATACCTATTGATACATCATTTATCTACACCAGGTATAAATTTTTGTATAAGCTTTCAACAAAAATCTTGATTTCTTCTGCACATTAGATCAAATACTTGGCATACAACAGCTAATGAAATCAGAATTTTCCATCATTTCTAGCTCTAATATGTTCTTAACATAGACATACACTAATACACATGTACACTCATGTATAATCTCATAGTCACTACAACCGATTCAGATATAACTAACCCAAAATCACACTTCAAAGCTCATACGATACAATTAAGTCTTACTCTTTAAACTCAAAATAAACCCTTTACATCAATCAACTATTTCTAAAAATTGGAAGTAATAGATGAGATAATTCATTAAATCTGATAGTGACAATCCTTCTTCTTCAAATCGAGTTCCTTTACTTTTTACTCCTGAAAAGTTCCCAATACTTTCTATGTTCTTTCTTTTCTTTTCTCGATCTTTTACGATGTTTCTTTCTCTCTCTCTCTCTCACTCTCTCTCTCCTTTTTTTTACAAGTTATACTAGAGGTGAATAAGATTTAAGTTATCTAACGTGTTAGATGGAGAAAGAAAGCAATCCAATTAAGTGCTATGTGGAGGCCTTAAACATTTTGGCTAAAATAAAATAAATAATAAAGCAAAGGATATAGGCTTTATCATAATCTATTTAACATAAATTTTTAACTTCTTTATTTGTGTAGGACACGTCCCACTACCACAAACACATACACATATATGATATATATGATATATCAAGCAGCACATACATATTTTTGTTATCATTTTCTTTTTTTTTTCTCATTTACTATGTTTAATTATATCTTAATGCGAAAGGTAATTATTTAACTACTCAATTTACTAAGTTATTTATTTAAACCATATCACATGTAATCAAATAATTAGATACTGGTATAATTGTCTAGCGGTAGAAAAATGGGGTATTACAATTTCTCTCGCTTTGTGGGAAAGGTTTGCTATTGCATGTGTGCAGATTTGTTTGTTTTGGTTCGTTGATTTCTTGTAATTGTGTGTGTTGTATCTATCGGCGTTGCTTTCCCGGTAATGACATGATAAGAAAATCAAAGAAATTTGTAGCTGTTGATTTCGAGCAGCAAAAAGAGATAAAGGTTGTTGTAGATGGATGGCAAGGTGACGTCTCCGATGGCCATATTTCTAATAGCTCATTCTCAGAGAAAGAAACAAGGTCGATTGCAAACAATGACGGTGGTGGAGCTAATACTGACGTCGCTGACATTGGAGCTAACCGGAAAAATTCCACCCCAAAAGAGCTAAAAAATTGCAGAAAATTCAGCCCATCGCCCATGGAAAAGCCTTAGGAGAATTCGACAAACATTTATATAAAACACCGCCTCACTTGGAGGAGGTAAGCAATATCTCGGTGTAAAGGGGCTGGCGTCATTGGTGTTAGAATATGCAGCGACTGTCTGTATGAGGAATGGGGATAGTAAAACCCCTGCTAATGTTGAAGTGGGCATGGAGCACAGTCGGGCAACCAAAATCAGGCCTAGGTTGTCGCCATGGCTCATATATGTTGACCATTTTCATGAGGACATGAAATTTGAAAAGGAAGATCTCTCGCGGCCCCACTTTGATCTTTCAAAGGGTAATGCGTCCTTGGAGTTAGATGAATCGGATTTCACCCCGACTCAGGACGGTTGCGGCTGTTGCTTACTTGGAATCTTTGCTGGAAGATTTCCGGGAATGGATAGTGTGCACAAAATGATTTTATAATGGCCACACGTGCATGTGTCTCATTCCATCAGAACGCTTGGATGAGGAAATGGAGGCGGTACGACAAGCAGAGTCGTTTGGATGTTTTATCATCCTTTTGGTCCTTCACGCTATGCCGACGCATTTCACGTTTGACACTGCTACAAACTTTTTAATTCTGATTTGGGTCAGTCTACCCAACCTCCCTCCTTAAGCTATCGAACCAAACTACTTTGAGTAAGATAGCATCGACAAACTAATGGGGGTTAATTTTCAGAAACTGCACAAAACTAAAGTTGACAGAGCTCATGTACAAGTTGAAGTTGATGCAACAATGGTACAACCCACGTCTATTACTTTGAAGTTGAACAACGGGGTTTAGTTTTTTGACGAAACGCTGTCATTACACTCTTCGCAAAAATAAATTTATAAACACCTCTTGCCCAATAAGATAGTAGTTAATGGCAAGTGGGGTCGATCCCAAGGGACTTGGAGTAGATCTGCTCTTCAAGTCGAACTCAACAAAAGGTGTTTTGACTGCAATGTATCCTGTAACTCAACAAGTAACAATATCAAATAACAAAAGAGTTTGGATTCAGTTTCGAATCCATGATCCTAATTACTCATCACTCGTTTATTGGTGCAAAGATATTCAATTAACTGATCTTATCACTTGGTTTAAGACAAAGATTAGTTTATACCCTAAAGGTCACGAAGTCACGATATAAACACACTTAGCCTATGTCTAACCAATTTTACAGATCTTGACCAAAAGGCAAGATCTCCTCTCTTGATCAACAAAGTCACAAAGACACTTCAGTAACGATGTTGCCCAACAGGCATTAAGAATAAACAGACCCAAGATAGCCAAGGGGTAAATCAATACCGACTGCTCTCCAACACTCTTTACCTTCTTGGGCACGAAAGACACTCTCGAGTTAAATCCCAATTCATGTTAATGCCTTAATATTAATATCTAGATGGTGATCAATCATATGTCAATATCAATTAAGTCTAGAATTATTCCTAAGTGTTTCGGGAACAAAATCAATTAACGAACTAACACAATTCGACCTCACGAGTTTAGAACGAGTAATTTACGATCACTTCATCTACATCCAACCCAAACGATAAATTTAGCTAGACATATTAGTACACGAAAGCACAAAATATATAAAGGAAAACATACTTATCATAAAACTGAAAATGGGTTGCTGCCCAAAAGCGTAGTCAGCAACCAAGGTCTTGGCTTCACGCCAACAACTAAACTACTGCAGAAAATATAAAACGAACGTAAAAATTGCCCGTAGGACTTGTTTCTTCCTTACTTTCTCACAAACTAAGAATGCAGAACTAACTATGATCGTGAATAAAAACAGCACACATTACATAAGGGATTCGGCCATATATATAGGCGATGGAAATTAGGGTTTAGGGAAGTTTCCTTGTTGATGAAGGACTCTTCCATGCATATCCGCCTTTCCCTCTCATGCATGCAGCCACGATTCTCTTTCCTTGTTTGGTAGATATCTTCTTTGAATAGGTCCGGCTAGGATAAGGAAAGAAAGATCCGATCCTTATCCTCTTCCTTGAAGGAAAAGAAATCTGCTTCTGGCACGGCTCGCTTCTTGCCCTCGATGTCTGCATCCTGGATTGCTTCCTGTGTTGATCAAGATCCTGGCTCCTTCGGGTACTCTGTCTGTTGGCTTCAAGGATATGGGGAGGTACTTTCTGACTTATAGAGCATTTAAAATGTTGTTGCCCAGTTGCAAGCCTCCAGCCCTATGCCCATTTGCATCGTATCGCCATTTCAGCATCTCAACAATAGATTTTCCACCGAATTTGCCCAACATCCCACCTATTCTTCCCTGCACATCATCTCTCGACTTTGTGTCCTCCCAGACACACTTTGACTAGATAAAGACTAAAAATACAAGAAAAACACAAGAAAAGATGGACACAAATATGGGTTCATCACACCCATACACTTGAATTACACTTGCCCTCAAGTGTACGGTTGCAACTCTACCCAAGACTCAAACACAGAAAAGACAAAACAAAGAAAAATACAGACTCAACAGATCAGCACAACAACATGTTAGTCCAAATGGAATATGTAAGCAGATATTGCCATCAAATAGGTCAAGATAGAGTTATCGGGAAACAAGAGTATCCTCACCAGCACTCAACTCTCAAGTGTATATGGTTATATGTGTATGCTCTTGACCAAAATCAACAATATTTTTCCATAGGCTTATCTGCCTTCTACATCTCTACTTCTTCGAACAAAATGAAAATTACTTATCCTTAGGTCTTTAATGGGTTGTAATGTGGCTTAAGGAAAAAGGTAGGGCATATATAGGAACTGGCTAAGTCAAGAACTCGATTCTCAAGCAACAAATTGCCCTAAACTCCTCACTCCTACTAATCACTTCACCCCTAGCACACTTATTATTACCTTTTTTTTCTTTTTTTTTCTTTTTTTTTTCTTTTTTTTTCTTTTTTTTTCTTTTTTTTTTCTTTTGCTTTTTTTGCTTTTTTTCTTATTTTTTAAAGGATAGATCCAATTTAGGCGATATTGCCCAGCATGTGCTACCCAATATTTTCCTTTCATCCCTTATTCTTCTAGACCTGAGTTCTTGACCGGGACGGCTTATAAATCCAGGCTACTATAAGTGATTTGAAAGAATTATCATCAAGCTCAAAGGGGCCAAACAAAGGGTAAATGTCAAGGTAGGAAATTTTGGCCATGGGCTAATTTGAACAAAAACGCCTAATTCATCTAAGTAATTCAACTAAGTCACACGAAGTTTTAATTAAGAAATGCAGGCAAGTTCTAGATCAACAAGTGTCAACTGGTCTTTATCACACAAGAAAGAATAGTGCTGCATATGTATATAGCAGTTAAAGCTCAAAAACCTCACAGTTCATGCCCAATATCTCATTCCGTCCTACCTATCTACATACGACATCATCTACATCAACATACCTATTCTGACCTATCATGCCACATGCTGATCAACAACTAAAACAAACTTTAAAAACACAATACTGACCAACTTCCTAACACCCACACACTTTGCCTCAGGCAAAGTGAGTACAATTTTGGGCAACACAAAACAAAAACTGACTCAACAAATATTTACTGACTAAGCCAAGAAGGACATTCTAAGGCCTTCACTACACAATTTGCTGGGCAAATTGTGGGTGAAGGCAGTAAGTACACCTTCTCGACCAACAAGACACAAAAACAAAAATAAAAAAAACCTACACTAACATAAAAATGGGAGGAACAACAAATCAAAGAGAAAATTCAGTCGGGTACCTGAATCCTTGGTGTGCAAAGAATGCCAGCTAGGCATCCCAGATCTCGGTCAACATCTTCTCCATGTTGGCTAGTCTGCTCTCGACTTCATTGTTGGGCAGCACCGCTGCGCTGGTGCTTGCCTCCTCCTTCTTGCCCAGGGGTGGTCGCTTGGTGGATTTTGTCCTACCATAGTCGATGAACACGTATCTGTCATTCCTCAACTCAATATCGTTCATCTTCTTCAAGGTAGCTTCTCCCAACTTGTTGACCGCCATCACAGGTTTCCCCTTCATCTCGTCATAGACACCAACTCCTTTCGCAAAAGCCGTCACGAAATGGCCACAAGTGCATCCCAAAGCCTGCTTTCCCAGCACCATCTTGAGCTGCTCACCATGGAAGGCCGCGAAATTGACCTTAGTCTTGGTGTGCATACACCACAACAAGTACCTCTCCTTGTTGCTCAGGCTGCTGCCACTATCGTTCTAGCCATACAAGTTGTAGGCAAGAATGCGATGGCAAAGCCTAAGGGCATGAGTCTTCAGCTCGGTTCCCATGTTGTTGGCCCCGTTGTATGGTGCTCCATTGTCGATCTCCTTCCACTGCTCCTGGTAAACTGCATCTCCCAGGGGTGGCACCATGGTCTTGGCCTCCATGAACTCCTTCTTGGCCAAGTCCCTCAAGCTCACCATTCCCAGAATCTAGTTAAGGGCGCTCACATGGAAATCGTACTTCTCGCCCAACAACGAGAAGGAGATCATGCTCACCCCAGTCTCGGGATCACTTGTTACTACCGCCGTGTTGTACACCTCTTTTACTTGTTCCTCATAAACCTTCACAGGCCACTCCAAAAACTGACCCCAGCCTATCCCCTCAAACAATTTCCTAACTTCTTGGGCAACACCCAGGTTCTCGTATAGTTTGAAGTCGAGAACCCTAGGTGCAGTCACCTTCCAATCCCTGGGCTTCCTACAAGTCACCACCGTAGCACCCTTCTTCTTCTTCCTGTTCCAACCACTTGCTGGAGTAGACTGATCATCATCCTCTTCTTCCTCAACATTGTCCTCTGCTTCCTCCTCGCTAACCTTCGACGGGGTTCCGACAGCTGTCCCCTTCGAGATTGACGGCTGGACAGACCTGGCGTCTGAAGCAGCAGATTTTTGCTTCTTCGCCGGCGTATCTTTGCCACTGTGAGGGCGCTTCATGGCAGTCCGATCACTTTTCATCGCCGGCCTTTCCTTGGCCTTGGTCTTCGCCTCTGTCTCCAGCCCTGCAACCACTTCTTCTATTGCCTCATCCAAGTCTTCTTCCTTATTCTCTTCATCTTCCACATTATCACCTTCTCCTTTCACCATCTTTCTCGTTACCTTCCTCCCCGTCGTCTTCTTCCTCCTCTGCTTCTTCTTTCAGATCTTCCTTCTCAAACACGGGCTTCGACTGAGTCTCCTTCTTTTGCTGCTTCACCACCTCGTCTATTAGACTTGGGTTCTCATCGCTCAGCATGAGTGCGGCGTCGACCGGCGGGCTTTTGAGCACGCTTGACCCGATGGTAACGGAAGGGTTTTGGTCGGCAGAGGGTTTGGCTGGTTTCATGGGAAGTTTTCTTTTGGTGGTGGTTTTAGGTTTCGTGGTGGTGGTGGCGGTATTGTCGGTGGTGAGATCGATGTTAGTTCCGATGGGGATTTTGTTGAGTTTTCTATTTCTTGGGCGAGTGGACACCATAGTAAGGGTTTGGAGGTTTTGATGGAGAGAGAATAGAGAGAAGATGAGAAGTTGCAGAGTTAAAATTCAAATTGGTAGTGGGGGTGGTGGAGACGACGTGATGTAATAGGTATATAGGGCGCGATTTTTAAGGGCAACAGTAACCGCCTCGGAAAGTCTTTGACCATCAACTTGGTTCTTGATCACGTCCTCTGCTCAACACCCTGCTTTCTTCTTCATCTTGGTTCCTGATCTACAACCTGCATCTTGCTCAACATCTCCTGCACACTTCAAAACACAGATATACTCCGCAAACAAACTCTTTCCTACGGTTAGACTTAAAATAAATTACTAAGAAATCAACTACTTAAAGCATAAACTAACTATTTTTTTTTGAATTTTCAATATTTTTTCTCGAAAATAAAGATTAAAAATAAAAAAATGAAAAAGAAGAAGTAAAATAAAAATACTAACCACGTTGCCTCCTGGACAACGCCCCGTTTAAGGTCTTGGGCATGACACCCCCCACTTTAGAAGTCAGAGGTCCTCCTCGACAGGGAACCCAGATGGTTCCCCCTCAACAAACTGTTCTTGCCCAAGATAGGCCTTCAAGCGCTGGCCATTAACTTTAAAAACCTTCCCGTTCTTGGGTTCCTTGACTTCAACAGCTCCATTTTGGAATTGAGCTTGAACTTCATAGGGTCCTGCCCACTTGGTCGAGAGCTTACCCGAAGAAAGCCTAAATCGCGTTTGGTACAACAACACTTGTTGCCCAAAATGGAACTCCTTATTTTTAATCAAAAGATCGTGGGTCTTCTTCATCCTTTCCTTGTATAAGCCAGTATTGTCATAGGCTTGGAGTCTTATCTCATCGAGTTCTTGGATCTCGAGCTTCCTTGATTCACCTGCCTCGTTCCAATCGAGGTTGAGTTGGGCAACAACCCAATGTGCTCGATGTTCCAGCTCCACGGGCAAGTGGCATCTCTTGCCATAGACCATGCGATAAGGGGACATGCCAAAAGGTGTCTTAAAGGCAGTCCTATACGCCCATAAAGCATCATCGAGGCGCATACTCCAATCCTTCCTTGTAGTGCCCACGGTCTTCCTCAAGATCGTCTTGATTATACTATTGGACAATTCCGCTTGTCCATTGACTTGTGGGTGGTAGGCTGTTGACACACGATGAGTAACTCCATACTTCTTGAACAAGGCGGTCACCGTTTTGTTGTAAAAATGAGAACCTTGATCACTAATTATAGCTCGAGGTATACCAAACCTATTGAAAATTTGTGTTCTCAAAAAACTGGAAACCACCTTAGAATCATCCGTGTTGGAAGCACGAGCCTCTACCGACTTCGAGACATAGTCTACTGCCAATATGATGTACTTGTTGCCTTTGGAACTCGGCAAGGGTCCCATAAAATCCATGCCCCATACGTCGAACACCTCCACGGGTAATATCAGTATCATGAGCATTTCGTTTCTGCTCATGATGTTGCCTTTCCTTTGGCACTTCTCGCACATCTTGATCCACTCATAACAATCTCTGAACAATATTGGCCAATAAAAGCCACACTCCAAAATCTTCCTTGCAATCCGTTGATGCCCAAAATGTCCTCCACATTTCTTGTTGTGACAATGCTCAAGAATGCTCTTTTGCTCTTTATCCTCGACACACCTCCTTATGATCTTGTCCGCACATTCCCTCCATGAATATGGCTCATCCCAAATATAGAAACGACTCTCGTGTTTAAGCTTGTTCCTTTGATAACGCCTAAGGTCGGAGGGTATCTCTCTAGTCACCAAGTAATTCACGATTTCAGCATACCATGGTTCATCTTGGGCAAGACTCAGGTGCTCGTCGGGAAAGGTCTTCTTGATCGGAACCCCATCATCAGGCTGGAGGATTCGACTTAGGTGGTCGGCAACTTGGTTCTGGGCACCACTCTTGTCTTTGATCTCTATGTCAAATTCCTGCAACAAAAGGATCCATCTAATCAATCTTGGCTTGGATTCCTTCTTGCTCAACAAGTACTTCAATGCTGCATGATCCGTGTACACTATGGTCTTGCCTCCAAGAAAATAGAATCTAAACTTTTCAAAAGCGAAGACAATAGCCAATAACTCCTTCTCCGTAGTTGCATAATTGCATTGTGCGGGGTTTAACGTCTTGGAAGCATAATAGATGACATAGCTTTCCTTTCCACATTTTTGCCCAAGAACTGCTCCCACGGCATAACCACTGGCATCATACATTAATTCGAAAGGCATCCCCCAATCTAGAGGTTGGATAATGGGGGCTGTGATCAAGTTCTCCTTCAAAGCATGGAATGCCTTCTTGCAATCTTCATTGAACTCCTATGCCACATCGTTTTGAAGTAGTCTCGTCATTGGTTGTGCGATCTTGGCAAAATCCTTGACAAATCTCCTATAGAACCCAACATGCCCTAGGAATCCTCTCAACTCCTTCACAGATCTTGGGTAGGGTAACTTGGCAATAATGTCGATCTTGGCCTTGTCTACCTCAATACCTTTCCTTGAAATGACATGCCCCAAGACGATTCCTTCTTTTACCATGAAATGACATTTTTCATAATTCAACACAAGGCTCTTCTCAACACATCTTTTCAAGCCTCGATCCAGGTTGTTGAGGCATGATTCGAAGGTCTTGTCGTAGACGGTAAAATCGTCCATGAAGACTTCGATGCACTCTTCAAGAAGGTCTGAAAAGATGTGCATCATACACCTTTGAAATGTCCCTGGTGCATTACACAACCCAAATGGCCTCCTCCTATATGCAAATGTGCCAAATGGGCACGTGAAGGTGGTCTTGCCTTGATCCTCGTCAGCAACCCAGATCTGCATGTAACCAGAATAACCGTCAAGAAAGCAATAGTAGTCATTACCAGCCAACCTTTCAAGCATCTCGTCGATGAAGGGCAAAGGAAAATGATCCTTCTTCGTCTTTTGGTTGAGCTTTCGGTAATCTATACACACTCGCCATCCAATTTAAAATCTCATGGCCACCATCTCGTTCTTCTCGTTCTCAACAACTTGGATTCCTGACTTCTTGGGCACCATATGCACAGGACTCACCCATCGGCTGTCAGACACGGGGTATATGATCCCCAAGTTAAGAAGATTGAGTATCTCTTTCATTACTACTTCTTTCATGGCGGGATTCAATCTCCTTTGTGGATCTCTTACTGGGGCAGCATTCTCTTCAAGCGAGATGTGATGAACGCAGTCCACAGGGTTAATGCCCTTGATGTCGGCCAAGGTCCACCCTATTGCTTCCTTATATTTGATCAATACCTCACCAACTCTGATCTCGTCCATGCTTGACAGTTCGGATGATATGATCACGGTCAAAGTCTCGTTCCGAGATATATGTATTTTAGGTGCTTTGGCAAAGGTTTCAGCTCCAACGTAGGGGTCTTTTGCAATGATGGCACCAACCTATCCTCTGGCTTCAATTCAGGGATGTTGAGTGGTTCAAACCCCTGAGGCTGCATGTTGCCGGAATCCTGGCATAACTACATTCTTCCACATCTGCTGGTTCATCGTTTTGGGCAAAATCCTCTTCTGTCTGCAGGTCGGCATCCTGCCCAAGAACTGTCTGTTGCCAAAAATTTTCTACCAACTCCTCAGTCTCATAATAGGGTAGTTCCTTGAGTTCTTCTCAAACTCGTCTTCATCTTCATGGAAGATTTTAGGAATGTTGTTGTCCTCTAACTCCTCATCCGTCCCATAGTCTTCATCGGTGGAGTCGAAACTATGTCCATGGACTGACTCCTCCCAGAAATCTTTATCACTGTCGTACTCGTCGCCTTCATAAAACTCCATCAGGGCACCATCATCCTCAATATCCTCATCTTGGTCGAGATCCAAGTCAAGACCCTGTATTAAATTGAGTTTCGCCTGGCCTGCATCCTCGTTGTCTTCTAAGAAGCAACTTAAGCTATTCAATGTCTCCATTCGTCGACCAAATGCATTGAGGGTGTTGAGGTGTTTTAGGGCATCATCCTAATTTTGCCGATAAGCGTCAAACTCGACGACTTCTCCAGCTACTTGAACTTTCAACCTCCCAGCGTCACAATCGATTTTGGTGCAGGCCGTCCTCAAGAACGGCCTTCCGAGCAAGATCACTGGGTTCTTGATTGCTTTCTTTCTCATGTCAAGAATATAGAAGTCGGCTGGAAACAGAAGATCCCCCATCTTGACCAATACGTCCTCCAAAACTCCATCGGGGTAGACTGTGGATAAGTCTGCCAATTGAATGGCAACATGGGTAGAAGATAAAGGTCCGAAACTCATTTCGTCGAACATGGCTCTTGGCATTACATTTATCAAAGCTCCTAGATCAAGCATCGCCTTGGGTATTGACGTAGTACCCATTGTGCATGGGATATCAAACATGCCAGGATCCTTCTTCTTGAGCGGAATGTGAGAATTCATGAGTGCTGACACGTTCTCCACATGGAAACCGACATTATCTGGGTACTTGGTCTTCTTCAAGCACATCTCTCTTAAAAATTTTGCACACTTTGGCATGGATTGTAATGCCATCAATAGTGGCAGGTTTATGTCCACTTTCTTGAACACCTCCATCATGTCCTCCAACTCCTTCTGATCACGATCGTGGGCAAAACGTCTTGGATATGGGATTTTTGCCTTAGCAATGCGAGGAACGGTCCTCTTGGCCAAAGCCTCTGCTTCTTTTTCAGCCTTCAAAGAATCCAACAACACGTCATCTTTATCAAACCCCAGCTTTGATCTCTCTATTTTCACGTAATCAAACAAGGCTTCATCCTCTTCATTCTCGAAGACGGGGTTCTTATTGACCTTTATCCCTTCTTCACGCTTTGCCTTCAACTCTACATAAAGGTCATTGATATCTCCTGAGCTCATTTTAGTTTCTTCTACTCGAGCAGGTCCCTTGAGTTGGGTCTTGGGCAACACCTCTGACAAATCCTTACCACTTCGCAAAGTCACAGTATTGACTTGCTCCTTGTTGACCTCCACTTGGGCAGGAAGCCTTCTGCTCTTGTCATCTACAAACTTTGACAGAGATTGGTTTATGTGAGTTAATTGAGCTTGAAGGTTGTTCGATTGACCTCGACTTTCCAATTGAAAGTTCTCAAAATCCCTCATAAGCCTTTAGTTCTCATTGATAAACCTATCAATGGTCTCCTTCATGAACCCCGTCTTTGCTGGTTCTCGATGTGGAGGAACATAGTTATGTTGTTGTTGAGGCTGCTGTTGAGGTGGAGGCACATATTGCTGTTGAACAGGCTGCTGTGGTTGTTGGTGGGCAGGAGGCATTTGATAGTGGTTGTTTCCATACCTTAGGTTCTCATGCTGATTCTACCTATAGCCATAATTGTTGCCATAGTTGCTGTTATTGCCATACTGGAACCTTTGTTGCCCACCACCTTGCTGGTTCTAACCTATTGCCTTCACCTCTTTTCCTTCTACCACGAACCAACTGGGACATTCCGAGGTGATATGTGATGTTGCTTGGCATACTTCACATTGCTTCACAGCTCTTTGAACTTCCTTGCCATCTACCTTCTTCTTTAAATACTCTATTTGGCCAGACATCTTGGTCATGAAGTCTTTCATGGTGCTGACCAAGTTGTCTGAATTTCCTTTGTTGCCTTCATACCCCCCTCTTGGGATACCATCTTCATCTCGTGATTGTTCAGCCATGGCGGCTATTTTTTTGAACACTTCAGATGGTAGTTGATCGACTATTGCTCCTCCACACGCTGCAATTATGTATTTCCTCTCTGATGCTCTCAGTCCTTTTAAGAAATGCTCGATCAAATCAATGTCCTCGATTCGATGTTGAGGACATCTTGCGATCAACTTCTTGAACCTCTCATAATATTCTTACAATGACTCACTTCCACTCATTTTGATCGAGGAAATGGCATTCCTTCCACTTTGTATCCGGCCAACGAGTATGTATTTGTCAAGGAAAGCCTGCTGCAACTTCTTCCAGGTGTTGATGCTTCCCTCTGGCAAGGTGTAAAGCCACTCACGTGCTCCGTCAAGAAGTGAGAACGGAAACGTGAGTAACCTTACGTAGTCTGGAAATGTATCTTGGGCAGCATCTCGTTCTCTGGCAGCATCTCGGGCAGGAGAGGTATTGTTCCTTACAGTGCTGATCGCCATTTCAAAGTCTTGAAGATGGGTCTTAGGGTCTTCTCCGGGATGATCACTGAACTTGCACAGTATCTGTATCAGCGAATGTTTGAGCTCCTAGTTGCCATTGATGGTGGGCAACTGGATACTTGAAGGTCTGATCCCCTTGTCGTCAGGGAACATAATCTGACGGATGGTTTTCTCTTGTTGTCCTGCCATGGTTATTGATGTCTCTGATTCTGAACTTGATGTTGACTTCTCGCTGTCTGTACTCACTGTTGAGCAAGAATCGTCTTTTTGCTCAATATCCTGATCTTCTGTCAAGCTCGAAAACTCTGAAGGTTCGTTGACGCCTTCCTCCAGATCTTTCTTCTTCTTTCGTTGTTCTGCTCGATTTCTCCTCGCTATCACCTCCGGGCAAGTTCCTAGATCTTGTGGATCTCCGTCACTCCGTAGGTGTGGCTTGGGCATAAACCGTGCTTAACTCAAGCTAGAAGAGCAAACTAGCTTAAAACCAGGTCCCCGGCAACGGCGCCAATTTGACGAAGCGCTGTCGTTACACTCTTCGCACAAATAAATTTATAAACACCTCTTGCCCAACAAGATAGTAGTTAATGGCAAGTGGGGTCGATCCCAAGGGACTTGGCGTAGATCTACTCTTCAAGTCAAACTCAACAAAAGGGGTTTTGACTGCAATGTATCCTGTAACTCAACAAGTAACAATATCAAATAACAAAAGAATTTGGATTGGGTTTCGAATCCATGATCCTAATTACTCATCACTCGTTCATTGCTGCAAAGATATTCAATTAACTGATCTTATCACTTGGTTTAAGACAAAGATTAGTTTATATCCTAAAGGTCACAAAGTCACGATATAAACACACTTAGCCTATGTCTAACCAATTTTACAGATCTTGACCAGAAGACAAGATCTCCTCTCTTGATCAACAAAGTCACGAAGACACTTCAGTAACGATGCTGCCCAACAAGCATTAAGAATAAACAGACCCAAGACAGCCAAGGGGTAAATCAATACCGACTGCTCTCTAACACTCTTTACCTTCTTGGGCACGAAAGACACTCTCGAGTTAAATCCCAATTCCTGTTAATGCTTTTATATCAATATCTAGATGGTGATCAATCATATGTCAATATCAATTAAGTCTAGAATTATTCCTAAGTGTTTCGGGAACAAAATCAATTAACGAACTAACACAATTCGACCTCACAAGTTTAGAACGAGTAATTTACGATCACTTCATCTACATCCAACCTAAACGATAAATTTAGCTAGACATATTAGTAAACAAAAGCACAAAATATATAAAGGAAAACATACTTATCATAAAACTGAAAACGGGTTGTTTCCCAAAAGCGTAGTCAGCAACCAAGGTCTTGGCTTCACGCCAACAACTAAACTACTGCAAAAAAAAAAATATACTTAAAAGTAAATTGCCCCTAGGACTTGTTTCTTCCTTACTTCCTCTCAAACTAAGAATGCAGAACTAACTATGAACGTGAATAAAAACGGCACACATTACATAAGGGAGTCGGCCATATATATAGGCGATGCAAATTAGGGTTTAGGGAAGTTTCCTTGTTGATGAAGGACTCTTCCATGCATATCCGCCTTTCCCTCTCATGCATGCAGCCACGATTCTCTTTCCTTGCTTGGTAGATATCTTCTTTGAATAGGTCCGGCTAGGATAAGGAAAGAAAGATCCGATCCTTATCCTCTTCCTTGAAGGAAAAGAAATATGCTGCTGGCTCGACTCACTTCTTGCCCTCGATGTCTGCATCCTGAATTGCTTTCTGTGTTGACCAAGATCCTGGCTCCTTCGGGTACTCTGTCTGTTGGCTTCAAGGATATGGGGAGGTACTTCCTGACTTGTAGAGCATGTAAAACGTTGTTGCCTAGCTACAAGCCTCCAGCCCTATGTCCATTTGCATCGTATCACCATTTCAGCATCCAACAGATTTTCCACCGAATTTGCCCAACATCCCACCTGTTCTTCCCTGCACACCATCTCTAGACTTTGTGTCCTCCCAGACACACTTTGAATCGATAAAGACTAAAAATACAAGAAAAACACAAGAAAAGATGGACACAAATATGGGTTCATCATTTTTACAGCCTGTTCTCTTTGAGTATTGCCCCAAATTTTGTGTTAATTGTAAAAAGGTTGGACACCTAGATGTTGGTTACAATGGCTCTTTGGATGGGGCTAGTTTTGGAGGTAGGAAGAGGGCTCTCGTGCACCGATCAATGGGAAGGCCATAGTACACAAAGGGTCGAAGCAAGGGCCAACCCAACAAGGCCCTTAGCAAACGGTTAAGAAAAGTGATGGCACAAATCAATGGCAGGTGGTGACTATATCCAGCAAACATATGGTGCAAGATAAGGTAAATTCTCATGTTCAGTTTGTTAACACTCCTTTTCCGACTGATGCACCGGTAGTGAGGGATGATGATGTCCGCACCAAGGAACAAACGGAGGTGCGGTTGATGTTAAACCAGATACTAGCACATGTCTCCCTAGTGGCCTAGTCGATGATGAGGTGTCATCTCCGAGGAAGTCTCGAGTCATCTTTGGTCCAAAAACTGAGAAGAAGGTTCCCTCGTAGGCTAGGAGTATTGAAAGTAGAAATGTGGTTGTTGTTGTCCCGATTGTTCTTAAGGGACATGACATCGTCAATTAAACGTCATAGACTTTTTTTAATAGCACGAAGATTGTGGTTGTTGTGATCAGCAGTCCGTATAGGCATACCGACCACCATAAGGAGGTGCAATCAGCATTTAAAGCAGTGGATAAGGCTCCGATTGAGGACCTGGACGCATCTAAGGATCCCCTGAATAAAAAATGGGTGAATGTGGGCTCGACTCAGGCTACGGCGGGTTGTTGTGATTTAAACTTGAGGGGTCGTGGTGGTCGAACTGGTTCTAAGAGTGGTGGCTTAACTTAGGGTCGTGGTGTTATGCGGGAAGCCTCTTATCATACAATGAATCTAGCTAGATCATGTTTCTAGATGATTGTTGTTGTTTGGAACATTCAAGGGTTAAACGAAACTGAAAAAGAGAGTGAAATTGCATCCTTGGTCTATTGACATATGATTAATGTCTTTGGCCTTGTGGAGACGAAACTTCGGCAACGAGCTCTGGACCAATTTGTAAGAAGGTTCTTCCCTAATTAGCATCTTGTTCATAATTTTGATCTCTCTATAGGTGATCGTGTTTTTATTCTTTGGGATCCTTCATTGACGAATCTAAACACAAAGCATGTGGAGGATCACGTTACCCATATGTCAATCAGGTGTCATCGTTCCCTTAACTCCTTTAATTTGTTTGTGGTTCATGCGCGTTTTATTGTGTGTGCTCACGAGGACCTATAGAACTCACTTTTATTGCATGTTAATCAGCATGTTCCTAGTATGATTTTAGGTGATTTTGATTGCATTTTGTTTGCGGATGAGCATGTCGAGGCTAGGGTTACCCCGTAGTATGAGATGTGTCAGTTTGTGGATACTTGTACTTTTCTTAGTCTTGAGGATGCTCTTTCTATTGGTATGCGGTTCTCTAAGATTTATTATTATGATTATAGTAAGATAGATCAAGTCTTGTTAATAGTGATAAAATTTCTAGACTCTTTCATTGTTTAGTAAAAAAGAATAATGCTCGGAATGTTATCTCTTTTTTTGTGTAGGAACGACCAAACGATGATGAGCGCATTATGAGAAGAATTGGGTTTTGCTGGTCCTTTGATATTTTTGATGTGTAAGAACAATTTGGAATCGATAGATCATATTCTTTTAAACTGTGAAGTGGTTCAGAAGGTTTGGGTATGGTTATTCAGTTGGTTTAGTTTACCGAGGTTTGGTGCCGTAGATTTGGTTGCATTCGTCAATGAGGCAATTGGGTTGCCCCTAAAGAGTAATATTCAAGAGTTATGGCATTTTTCTGTGGTCACGGTACTTTGGTCTTGTTGGATCATGTGTAATGTTTGCATATATGAGGATAGGGATGCTAATTCTCTTCGAAATATTTCTTCTCTTCGGTGAGAGAAGTGGTTTTCTCATTTCCAAAGCTCGGGTGTGGTTTAAACCAGGATCGTGTGTCTGCTTTTGGAATTCCTTATGAAGGTCCGAAACCAAGAAAGGAAGTCTTAATCCATTGGATTCCACCTCCTCCAGCATGGATTAAAGTAAATATGGATGGTGCAGTTTTAAATGCTTCGAATCAGTTGCATGCAGGGGGTGTTTTTCGAAATTGTCGTGGTATGGTATATGGATGTTTTCATGTTCAAGAGGGGTGTGGTTTTGCATTTGAAGCCGAACTACTTGCAGCCATTACAGCTACAGAGATTGCAACTTCAAAGAATTGGAATTCGTTATGGTTGGAATCGGATTCCACATACATTGTTGAACTTTTACGGATGAGATCTGACAAGGTTCCTTACTTTTCTACCCTGGTGGCGACACACTCTGGAGCTTCTTAGACAGATGAATTTCATAGTCACTCATATTTACAGGGAAGGCAACTCTGTGGCGGATAGGATGGCAGAAAGTGATGTTGAATCTGGATGGTGGCCATTTCGTCATGATAAGATTAAGGATGCTATTTTTACTGACACTTTTGTCTTGCTTTCACTAGATATGTATAGGATTTTTCTCTGGTGACGTTTGGCTTCTTCTTCTCTTTTTTATTTTTTGTATTATTTTTTATTTATTAATAAATTTCAATTCGGATGATGAGCGCATTACGGATGCTGAGGGGATTTCGGGAGCCTTTGTGGGCTACTACCAAGATCTATTTGGTGTCCAGGTTGATGTGGCTCCAATTGATCCTATTGTACTATGGGCCATTGCTTAGCCCCTCTAACATTATGGAGTTGATCTGCATTGTTACCCTGAACGTGGTAAAAGCGACGATTTTTGGGATTGGGAATGAAAAGGTGTCGGGACCTGATAGTTTTTCCTAGGATTTCTTTAAGAGGAATTGGGATCAGATTAGGGGTGAGGTAGTGGAGGCTCTAGAGGAATTCTTTCACTCGTAGAGCTTCTAAAGCAACTCAATCATACCATTGTCCCACTCATCCCGAAGGCTGCCTATAAACCCACTATTGTAGACTTTTGGTAGATATCCTATTGTAATGTCGTGTACAAAATCATTACCAAAATTCTATCCAACAGAATGGCTTCTCTGGTGGGTACTTTGGTAAACAAGGGTCAATCAACATTTATTAAGGGTCGGAACATAATGGATAATGTGTTCTTAGCTCTGGAGTTGTTGAGGGGTTTGCCTAGAAACGAATCTAGCCATGATGTAATGTAATGATTGATCTTAGGAAGGCATATGATTTGATTTCTTGGGATTTCTTTAGGGAAGTACTGATAGGACTTCGCTTCCACCTGATTTGTGTGAATTGGATTATGGAGTGTCTCTTCGACTACTTTGCCATCTTTGTCAATGGAAGCTTGCATGGTAACATCCATGGACAAGCGTGGTCTTCAACAAGATGATCCTATGTCCCCTAATTTGTTTATTTTTTGCATGGAATATATTTCTCGACAACTTCAGCGACACACTAAGGATAGTGATTTTAACTATCGTCCTAAGTGTGAGGCATTGCATGAAATATATTTCTCGACAACTTCTATAACACACTAAGAATCTATTCGGCTATCCATTGGGTTCTTTATCGGTAAGGTTTTGGGGGTTCCTTTGGCTTCTCAAAAGTTGAAGGTTCCCGATTATGCTCCTCCCAATGATAGTCTAACATCTTATAATAATCTGAAATGCGAGCTCCTTGTCTTTTGACGGGTGTTTGGAGTTGGCCCGTTCTATTTTGCAGGGTCTTCTTGATTATTGGATGCAGGCTTTCACCATTTCGACTATGGTCTTGGATCGGATTGTAAGCCTTAAGTTTCTTTGAAATAATAAAAGGCAAGGATTGGCTTGGATGAGTTATGTAGGCCAAAGGTGGATGAAGGACTTGGGCTGTGCCACCTATCTTCATGGAATCTAGTCCTTGTCACCAAAAACCTTTGGAACGGTCAAGAGAAGACTGATTCACTTTTTGTGCAATTGGTTCATAATGAATTCCTCTAGATTATGGATATTTGGCACTGGGACATTAAGGTTAAGGACTCTCCTCTTCTCAAGAATATTATTTTGTTTCGAAATTTGATCCTCGCAGGTGAGGGGGAAATATTGAGGTTGCTCGTGCTAGGCTTTCTAGTTGGTTTACTACGGGAAGTTCTTCAAAGGCTTATGAGTGGATATGTCCTAAGGGTGAGCCGAGATTTGGCTACAGTTTATTTGGAAATCTTTTATTCTGCCTAAACTTGCAGCCATGTCTTGGTTCACCTTTAGAGTGTTCTTTTTCAGGGCGCATTTGGAAACAAATTAGGACTGGTTAGGGGTAAACAGGTAGATGTTGTCCATTCCATGTACCATTAAATGGCTACATTGAGAAAGACAAATGGCAAAATGCCTAGCCTTTGTAGCTTCGGTAAACCATATTTGGTAGGACCGATATGCTTTGGTATTTGAGTAGAAACCTTTCAATATCAACCAAGTAGAGTTTCACATCAAGCTAACGGTGTACATGGTGCTCTACCCCATGTTTCTAGAGGACCTGGATGTGAATGTCCTTCCCAGTGGATAGTTAGGTTCACGTTCTCATTAGCCTTTTGGCACTCTATTTTTTCCTAACATGGAGAATAGTGTTTTCTTGGCAGGAGTTGTTGTTCTGTAGGTATGGCACAGGGAGGATTTAGTAACTCGACATCTTACTAGATTCATCTTATTTTTTTGTACATGAAGGAAGTTCGATCCTCATTGTGAGATGGGTTGAGAAGGGCTACATAGGGAAGGATTGGCCTCGAGGTGCGGAGTTGCAACTAGACTGGCACGGTGCAGGAGATGTTCGGCATGAAATGTGCTAGCTGCTGTCGGGGGCGACTCTTTCGCCCTTGCATTGTTTGCACAAGGGGGACTTTCCACTCGAGGTTTTTACTAACGCTTCTCTTGGGATGCTTCTCTTTCATCTTGAGGTGTTCTTGTGAGGTGTAATCGGTGCCATGATGGGAGACGTTCTGTTTTGTCTCGTATCTTTTTCAGTTATTTCTGTTTAGTTGTAGCTTCTTTTTGATGTTTACCATGTCAAGATGCCAGTATCTTGTCATGTTCTCCGTCGGTTGGTGCGTACATCGTAAAATCTTTTTATCATTTAATGCAATTTATTAAGATAAAAAAAAATATATCATTTGTATTAGGGCATATGAGCTTATTAAATTGGGATGAGTGAGTATTATATTCATTAAGATAGATATATAATAGAAATATTAGGCAAACTCAATTAATTTTATAAAAAAAAATTTAACTCTTGTATAATAGTAATAGATTCTCCATTCTACATTTATGGATATGATTTCGACTTTAGTTAACAATTCAGTTATGGTCGTCAAGAGTGTTCGCTATTTTATTCACACGCTGCAAGTGCACAGGTGTAATTGTGTACAGAGAAGTAAGGTCGTATTCCACAGAGACTGTAATAACTCAACAAGTACTACTTTCAATCATCATCCTCTATTTAGACTCCGAACTTTAATTTGTGGGTTTTTAATTAAAATAACAAAGAGCAAACAAAAAGCAAACAAAAGTAATTAAAGATTCAAATATAATAAAGATATCCTAAGGCTTGGATTTCAATGGATAATCAAACTTAGACTCTCACCAATTAACCAATTAACAAGGGACTCAACTCTTCTTAAGACAATCATTAAATTAGTTAAAGCCTACTCTCGTAGTGTCTAACCGTGGATTACTCACTAGGGTTTTCGTCTTCGACAAACATCATAAGCAAGTAACTCCAAAAAGATCCTAAGATTAAAGCCCTCACACAAAGCCTTTCCCTCTCGGTGATTTCGCAGTGTGTGTCCTATATTCCAGTTCATGTGTTAATCCTCATCTCTCGACTGTCGAATTAACACAACTAATTATGCTAAATTGGTGGTCAATCAACTAGCATGCAAAACAAAGCAAGAAGATAAAAAAAAGAAGAGAGGGACATAAATTGGTCAATTGATAAAGAGTTAATCTCTAACCCTAGGATATAAAAAGATTTAGCTACACATAATTAAAGCAAACACAAAATTAAAAGAAAAGAAATTCATAATCAATAAAAGAAAATGAGGACGAAACAAATCGTCTTGAACTCTTGAATCTTGTCTCCAAGTCTCCAAAAGCTCCAAACTAAACTAAAACTATGAAAAATAATAAAATATGTGTAAGGTGATGTCTTCTATGCAATAGAAGGAGTATTTATAGCTAAAAATCTAAGACAAAATGTGTAGGAAACAAATCATAACGAGGAAGAGAATTAGAATCGAAGTAGGAATGTGGGGTGAAACCGCCTCGCCATGGACGACCACATGCGAGACCGCATGGAAAATGAATAACTTTTCCGATTTTTGGCGCAAAAGTGCACCTCATGCGGTCCAGCCATGCGGCCGCATGCCGGATCGCATGCGGTCAGTGTCTGTGCGCAACAATTTTCAATCAGATCGTTCTCCCTCGTTTCAACTCCGATTTTGGATCCGTTTTCGCTTACGAACTCCTATCGAGTTGTAATTTCATTCTATAATGCTCAGTTTGCATAATTTTGAATCTAATTTTCTGAAAAATCAAACAAAGTACGAACGAGCATCATATTTCACAAATTAACAGTAGCTAATCGCAGAACTCATTACAAACATGATTCTCCAATACAAATTTACATCAATTAAACTTATAAAGATGAGAAAATCCATGTTTATAAAAGTGTCCTTCATCTCGAAGCTTCGTGAGGAAGAAGAATGAGAAGAAAAATAGGTGGTTGGAACAATGTGGAAAATTGGAAGACTTCAAGGGTGGATGAATGTTGGCAACGCAAGAAAGAATACTATTTTTCGTCATTTTAAATTAATCTACCGCATAAATTACAACAATTTTAAATTATATATATATATATATATATATATATATATATTAATTAAAATTAAAAGGTTATATATTGATAATGATGTTGTTTACATGTACATGTATATAGTACGGCTTTCGTGTAAATATCACGTCTTTTTAAATTTGGGCGGACTCTGCAATCGTCAAAAATATTGCAAAATGAGTTAGATTGAGTATTATTAATGTCACAATATTTATAGAGTCAACTTTTAATATGGTCATATTGAGCAATGTAATTCAAATTTTGGTCCACCCTTTTCAAAAATACAATTAATTTTCGTTAATTTTTATTGAATTTGGAATAAAAATGCCCATAAAGAAAGGCGCACGGGTCAGGTACAGACGAGGGTTGAGAGGTCGGGTTCGTGTACAGACGCGGGTTGGGTAGCATTCAGCTACGAGGGGTCAGACACTTTTGACACTAATATTGCCATTTGTGCCAAAGTACCAAATTACTTAGTATATTTTTTGTGCAATCTGTTGGTACTTTTAGCACTAATGTTATAATTTGTGCCAAAAGTACCAAATTACTTAGTACTTTTTTTTTGTGTTTCCTGTTGGTACTTTTGGCACAAATAATAATATTAATTAGTGCCAATAGTACCAACAGAAATCACAAAAAAAAATTAACTCAAGTAATTTGGTACTTTTGGCACTAATGCAAACTCTGGTGCCAAAAGTATAAAAAATACTTGAACATCTCATTTATGTTATTTATCAAGTATTTTAGTACTTTTCGCACGAATGACAATATTAGTGCCAAAAGTACCAAAAAAACTTTCATTCGATGATTTTTAAATTATATAATTATTCGTGCCAAAAGTACTAGACACTAGATCGACTTCCAAAACGACTTCCACTAAGAATTGACTACGGACAACTACAAATGTATTCCGCAATATAATTTATAATCTAAACCCTAATTGGAAAATCTAAACCCTAAATGGGAATCTAAATCCTAAGGGGAAATGTTATAAATTCTATTCTATATTAGTGCCAAAAGTAACAAAAAAACTCATTCCATGAATAAATTGTACAATCATTTGTGCCAAAGGTACTAGACACTAAATCGACTTCCAAAACGACTTCCACTAAGAATTGAGTACTCAAAACTACAAATGTATTCTGCAATATAATTTATAATCTATACCCTAATTGGAGAATCTAAAAACTAAATGGAAATCTAAATCCTAAGGAGAAATGTGATAAATTCTATTTTTATAACGTTCCTTTTTTTTATGCGCGTGATCAGTCGCGGTATTTAAATGGTACAATTGGACAAATGAAAGTATTCTTGCCAAAAGTACCAAACATACTTAGCAAATTTGCCATGTTTGGATGGTACAATTGGCCTCCAAACTATATAAATTTACTAAGCACATAAGAATCAGAGAAGAAATTGAACAATAAATTTAATTGAACTTATTAACAAACCGAGATTGATGAGCCGGGGTCCAGAATAGATTAATCAAACCCGGAGTTACAGCTGAGAGGTCCAGTTACAATATTTAGAGCCAAGAAGCTGCAAGGCTATTTTCAGTGCATTGTTCGAAAGAAACTGGAAGATGAAGATGTTGGAGTTAAGCAACCCAAGTTGGTGAACTTGATTAGTATCCAAGATCATGAATATGATGAGTCAAGTTTCGAACAAGTTTGAAACTGAGCTTCTTTTTATTTAGTTGTTTTATGTTTTAATTTAGTTGGGCTCAGGCTTTGTTTTATGTTTTATTCGATTTTAATTAGAAGCCCAATTGTCACAACATGTTAGATGACAGATTGGCCCAGTATTTTCGAACCTTAGCTCTAGTATTTAAGGCTTTGAAAAATACTATTCACGGAGATTTGTTTGAATCAAAAGTAGTTTACGCTAATTCACTTGTTTCACGAAAATATAGTTCTTGGTAGAGTTTGTTGGCGACACCTTCAAGCATGAAATCATTGATTCGTTCATGATATCTAGTAGTATCCGGGTTAATCAAGCCATCGATGATTACTCCATAGACGCGTTTCGGATTTGTGTTTGATTCGGGGTTCGTTTCGGGTAAGCTTCACAATCCATTATTCGTTTTCATCCTCACCACGTCATCTCTCTCCATCACAGCCCTCATACACGTTTTCATACCCTCCTTAGTAATATCTTTACTGTCCTTTTAGCCTTACGAGTCCAATTTTTTCAACCTCATAAGTCGATCAAGCCAAATCTAAGCCCTAATAGTTCGAAAATTAACCATATTGCCAATTTCCAAACCACTCGTGCGAATTTGCTGAATTTTGGATATGTTGTTCCTGACTTCCATTGATAACTTGTGTTAAAATTTGATCTTAATTGAAGTTCATTTGCTATAGTTTTAAATCGAGTTGTTTTCTAGAGTTTTAGTCGTCAGTTTTAGAATTGTTTTGTATCTTGTTCTTATTTACTATCAATTTTCGATTTAGATCAGTCCATTAAGTGTTTTAATCGTAATTTGTTTAATTAGTGTTTGGATTGAATCAACCTTTCAGTTGACGTGTGTTCGTGGATTTGCTTCCGTATGTTCATTGACTGTATCATAAATTTGGTATCAGAGCCACGTCAGCTCTTGCTGGTCGTGGCACAATCCAAATTGGTGTGACATTCTAGGGGAAAAAAAAAGAAGAAGAAGAAAAAAAGAAAGAAAGAAAGAAAAATTCGAAGCCCTAGAATTGGATCGCCGAAGAGTTCTTGAAATTTTTCTTGATTGAATATTAATTGCAGCAAGTTTTTTGAATTTCTTGTGGTTTGTTGAGTATTTTGAGTTGGGTAGTATAGTTGTGTCGTGCTTACCGTGGTGTGTCGTATTTGTCGTCCTTCGTTGATTAGCAATTGGGGACGTCGAATTGCAGATTGTGTTCTCATTCTTTGGAGTCTGGATTTTTTGATTTTGAGCAGCTTGTATTTTCAGTATTTGTTTAGTTTAATAGGGGTCGAAATTTTGTTTCCTTGTTCTAGTAGGAATTGGTTTTATTGTTTTCCTAGTTTGGCTCAAATTTGTTTCTTTAGTGAATTGAAGTCCAAACTGTAACACTTTCCAAAATTCATCTGATTCGTACTAGTTTTAGAACCTTCTCGGCCTATTTTCCTTACACAACCGAAAACCCTCCAGCCCTTGTGATCATAAAATCTACCCCATTCTGAATTAATCCCTTGTCGACGGTAGAAGTTAAAACGGACGTCAAATTTGATCCATAAGTCCGATTTTTTTCCATAATACCATTCCGGAAGCGGAACGACGTTCTGAACAAAATTCACCACTTTGCCGTGACATATAGGCAATTTTAGCCAAATTCCATCATCTTCTAGGTGAAATCGTCTTGTGAACTTTTTCGGTTAGTCTGATTTTTGAATTTTTTTCAGTTTTTCGTTCAACTAGCTCATGTTTTGTGATATTTAAGTCGAATTATTGTGAGATATTGTTCTTGGGAGTGATGTGAGATATTCGTGGTTTCATTGATATCCCGTAATTCTCTGGAAATCAAGTCCGAGTTCTTGACTAAAGCTAAAGAGTTGTCGGCAGATTCTACTGGGCAATTTTGTGCAGTTTAAAGCAGATTTATTTCATTCATTCTTATACACTGAGTGACATACATGAGTGATAAAAAATCTGAGAGAACAAACGAGTGATTGTGAAGAACTGTGAGGTCCTTTTTATTTCTTTACGTTTGTTCACTGTATAGGTTTTATGTATCAGGAAAAGACACCCCAGTCTTCAGGCGCCATGCCAGATTGGGATGCCAAACACCACTTTGATGCTTTGAGTGGTCAAGTACAGAGTCAGTTCATAGAAATCCAGAATACCATGGCACAATTGTTGGCTAAATTTGAGCAGCTCAGTATAACTCAGACACCACCACTTGTCAATAATCCACAGCTAGAAGATGAGTTCGAACATTATGAAGAAGCATCAGAGTTCAAACATTTTGAGGATGAACGAGTTGAGGATAATACAACTCAGTTCTTTCCACTTCAGAGAGACAGAAACAGCTTTGCAGCTCGAGGTAGAGGTTGGGGTCGTGGTGCTCCCTTCCAACCACGTTTTCAGACAGCTCGCAGGAATGTCTATCCAGAACAGCCTAGGTATGGTAATGCAGATGGCCTACTCGGCAACATCAAGACCACCATTCTAGAGTTTGAAGGCAAACATGATCCAGGCGCCTATTTAGACTGGGAGCGCAAAGTTAAAAAAATATTCGAGTGCTATGACTTCCCAAAGCCTAAGAAAGTGCAGCTAGCTTCCCTTGAGTTCACTGGATATGCAGCAACATGGTGGGAATTTCAGCAAACCCGGCTACGCAATCAGAGATATCCTCCTATTGATACCTGGCAGGAGATGAAGGATGTTATGAGAGGCAGGTTTATCCCTATTCACTATGAAAGAGAATTGGAAAATAAGGTCAGTCAGATTCGTCAAGGGTCCAGATCAATTGAGGAGTATCATAAGGAGTTAGAGACAGCCCTGAACCGGGTTGAAAAAGAAGAGACATTGTTTGCTATGCTCAACCGGTACATTGAAGGAATGAACCCTGATATTGCTTGTGAAGTCGACTTGAAGGACTTCGAATCTATTGAAGCAATGGTTCATTATGCATCTATTGTGGAACGACAGCTCAGAGATGGACATCGTCGATCCTTCCAGTCGACCCCTACTAGGATTCATTGGGTTCGAGATGACTCTTCCACGCGTAGGACAACCCCTACACGTCCTCTTAGCCAGTCCACATAGCCCGTTCGTAGTTCTGAGCAGTCTGCACCATAGCCTCCTCGCAGACCTGACTACAATGCACCTGCACTGAACAGAAATGCCCAGAATCGTCCTATGTAGCCTAGTCAGCTGCAATGGTACTCCAGGAAGAGCACGTGACGTTCAGTGTCACAAGTGTCAGAGGATGGGGACACTTTCAAGCCCAGTGTCCAAATCTCTGAGTTCTTTTCATTACATATCAGGATGGGTAAGAATCATCTAGCGAAGATGAACTCGATGATCCAGTTGAAGCAGTGGATGCCAAACAGCCCCAAGAAGAGTCAACTATCATAGAAGTTGAAGATGCAAAACCGAAGCAGACTTACCCTAGTCTTGTTTCCATTCAAGCCTTGAGCCTCTTTCGAGAAGATCAGAATGACCAGCGAGAAAACATCTTCTACACTCGATGTTCAGTTCAAGACAAGACATGCTCGATGGTCATAGATAGTGGAAGCGTTGTGAACACCATCAGCCAGTATGCAGTTGGGAAATTGAACCTGATTCCACAGAAGCATCCCAAGCCCTACCGTCTACAGTGGTTGTCTGACAGGGGCGAAATTAGAGTTGGATATCAGGTACATGTTACATTTTTGATTGATAGATATACTGACATTGTTTTATGTGATTTCATCCCTATGGATGCGGTGCATATTTTGCTTGGTCGTCCTTGGCAGTTTGACAGGAAGGCGATACATGATGGATTCGCCAATACTTATGCCGTAACTAAAGATGGGCGGACCACCAGATTATGGCCATTAGCACCTAAGGATGTTGCAGAAGACCAGAAGAGGATGCAAGAGAAATTCAAGTAAGAACGGGAGAAGAGTCTGAGAACAAGGCCGCGACGTCGCTTTTTAGCCCTACCATGAGTTCGGCCGACTCCAAGTCTTCCAAGGCAACCTCTTCCATGCCTAATGGACCCTCTAAGTCCATTCATGTTGCCACTCCAGCGAGTTCCAGTGCAGCCAATTCAGAACCAGTGCACAAGAACTTGTTTATTAGTGCGAAGGGAGTACAGAAGGCAATCAAAGCTGGTAAGCCTATCGTTCTAGTTATTTTTAAGGCTTATGATACTTCTGATGTTGTTATTCCTTCTGTTTTGCAGCCATTAATAGAGGAGTTCAAGGATGTGTTCCCAGAAAAGATACCCAGTGGTCTGCCGCCAATTAAAGGAATTGAGCACCAAATCGACTTTCAACAGGGTGCAGTCCTTCCCAACAGGCCAGCTTACTGGACCAGTCCTGAGGAGACCAAAGAAATAGATCGACAAGTTAGGGAATTGTTGGAAAATAAGTGAATTAGAGAGAGCATGTCGCCATGTGCAGTTCCTGTGATTCTTGTGCCAAAGAAGATAAATGATTAGCATATGTGTATGGATTGCAGAGCTATCAATAAGATCACGGTAAAGTATCATTTTCCTATTCCTAGGTTAGATGATATGCTAGATGAGTTGTCTGGAGCTTCAGTATTTTTTAAGATTGATTTGCGTTCTGGTTATTTCCAAGTTAGAATAGTTGAAGGGGATGAATGGAAAACAACATTTATGCGTTTGATGAACCATGTGTTACGTTATGTGATTGGCAAGTATGTTGTGGTTTATTTTGATGATAACCTCATATATAGCACTTCTGTTGTTGAGCATGTTAGACATCTTAGGCATGTTTTTAAGTTACTGCGTGATGCTAAACTATATGCTAATTTGTCTAAGTGCACCTTTTGCATGAACGAGATTGTTTTTCTGGGATTTGTTGTGAGCAGTCGTGGTGTTGAGGTAGATAGAACTAAGGTGAAAGCCATTGAGGAATGGCCCACGCCTAAGTCGTGTTCTGATGTGAGATCTTTCCATGGATTAGCTGGTTTTTATCATCGATTTGTGCGAGATTTTTCTTCTATTGCTGCACCATTGACTGAATTGAGTAGGAAAGATAGAAAGTTTGAGTGGGGCAAAGCCCAAGAGCATGTTTTTAATCTGTTGAAGTCGAAATTATGTAATGCTCCTTTGTTGGTTTTACCTGATTTTAATAAGATGTTCGAGATTGAATGTGATGCCTCTGGTATAGGCATTGGTGCTGTTTTGATGTAGGATAGGAAGCCAGTCACTTATTTCAGTGAGAAGCTGAATGGAGCAGCCCTTAGGTACTCTACGTACGATGAGTTGTATGCATTGAAGAGGTCTTTGGAGACTTGGCAACATTATCTGAGGCCAAAGGAGTTCGTGATTCACATTGATCACGAATCACTGAAGCACTTGAGAGGGCAGCAGAATCTGAATTCGAGACATGCCAGATGGGTTGAATTTATTAAATCCTTCCCATATGTGATTAAGTACAAGAAATGTGAGAAAAATGTGGTTGCTGATGCACATTCTCGCAGGTATACTTTATTTTCTGTGATGCACGCCCAGGGCTTAGGGTTAGAGAATTTGAAGACTTTTCATGCATCTGATCCTTATTTTGGTGATATTTTTGAGAAATGTCAGTCTAAGTCTAGATCTGTTGATTCCTTTTATGTGACTGATGGATTTCTGTTTAAAGATGCAAAGTTATGTGTTCATACTTGTTCCATGCGGGATTTGCTTGTATTAGAGTCTCATGTAGGTGGTCTGATGGGTTATTTTGGTGTTGCTAAGACTTTGAGTTTATTGCATGAGCATTTTTATTGGCCTCGCATGAAGAGAGATGTAGAGAGAATATGTGCTAGATGTATTACATGTAGAAAGGCTAAATCTAGTTCTAGTTCATTTGGTTTGTACACTCCATTGCACTATCTGTACCTTGGATTGATATTTCTATGGATTTTATTCTTGGTTTGCCTAGGTCTAAGTCTGGCAAGGATTTTGTGTTTGTGGTTGTAGATAGGTTTTCAAAAATGTCTCATTTTATTGCATGCAGACAAACTAATGATGTTGTTAATATTGCTAATCTGTTCTTTCGTGAAGTAATCAGATTGCATGGCATACCTAGGATTATTGAGTCAGATAGGGATTCTAAGTTCTTGGGACATTTTTGGCGTGTTCTTTGGGGAAAGTTAGGTACTAAACTTTTATTTTCTACTGCATGTCATCCTCAGACTGATGGTCAGACTGAAGTAGTTAATAGGTGTTTAGGTACCTTACTTCGTACATTAGTGAAGAATAATTTGAAGTCATGGGAAGATTGCTTACCTTTTGCTGAGTTTGCTTATAACCGTGTTATGCATTCTTCCACTAATATGTCTGCATTTGAAGTTGTGTATGGTTTTAATCCTCTTACTCCTACAGATCTTATTCCTTTGCCTATTGACCATCTTTCGAGTTTGCAAGGTTCTCGTAGAGCTGAACAGGTTAAAGAGATGCATACGAAGGTTAAGCAAAGGATATAGCTCCAAGGTGAGAAAAATGCAACTAGGACTAATGCACATCGCAAGCAAGTGATATTCAAGCGCGGTGATAATGTTTGGCTCCACTTCAGCCCGGGACGTTTTCCTAACTTGAGGAAGTCGAAGTTGATGCCTCGTGGAGATGGACCGTTTACTGTGGTTGCTCGAGTCAATGAAAATGCCTACCGCATTGATTTTCCAAGTGAGTATAATTGTTCCAATACATTCAGTGTTTCTGACTTATCTCCTTTTCCTGTAGATGATTTCGATGCTGAGGAAGAGCTGAATTCGAGAACGAATTCTTTTAAGCAGGGGGAAAGGAATGATGAGCCGGGGTCCAAAATAGATGAATCAAACTCAGAGTTGCAGCTGAGAGGTCCACTTACAAGATTTAGTGCAAAGAAGCTGCAAGGCTATTTCTAGTGCATTGTTTGAAAGAAACTGGAAGGTGAAGATGTTGGAGTTAAGCAACCCAAGTTGGTGAACTTGATCAGTATCCAAGACTCGTGATTATGATGAGTCAAGTTTCGAAAAGTTCGAAACTGGGCTTCTTTTTATTTAGTTGTTTTATGTTTAAATTTAGTTAGGCTCAGACTTTGTTTTATGTTTTATTTGATTTTAATTAGAAGCCCAATTATCACAACATGTTAGGTGACAGATTGGTCCAGTATTTTTGAACCCTAGCTCTAGTATTTAAGGCTTTGAAAAATACTATTCACGGAGACTTGTTTGAATCAAAAAGCAGTTTACGCTAATTCACTTGTCTCACGAAAATATAGTTCTTGGTAGAGTTTGTTGGCGGCACCTTCAAGCTTGAAATCATTGATTCATTTACGATATAGTAGTATCTGGGTTAATCAAGCCATCGAAGATTACTCCATAGATGCGTTTCGGATTCGTGTTTGATTCGGGGTTCATTTCGGGTAAGCTTCACAATCCATTATTCGTTTTCATCCTCACCACGTCATCTCTCTCCATCACAGCCCTCATACACGTTTTCATACCCTCCTTAGTAATATCTTTACTGTCCTTTTAGGATTACGAGTCCAGTTTTTTCAATCTCATAAGTCGATCAAGCCAAATCCAAGCCCTAATAGTTCGAAACTTAACCATTGTGCCAATTTCCAAACCACTCTTTCGAATTTGCTGAATTTTGGATATGTTGTTCCTGACTTCAATTGATAACTTGTGTTAAAATTTGAGCTTAATCCGAGTTGATTTGCTATAGTTTTCAATCGAGTTTTTTTTCTAGGGTTTTAGTCGTCAGTTTTAGAATTGTTTTGTATCTTGTTCTTATTTACTGTCAATTTTCAATTTAGATCAGTCCATTAAGTGTTTTAATCGTAATTTGTTCAATTAGTGTTTGGATTGAATCAACCTTTCAGTTGACGTGTGTTCGTGGATTTGCTTCCATATGTTCATTGACCGTATCAGAGGTGGCATTACAAATTCGATAAAAGAAGGAACCTATTACCCTAATAAAAGCATATATTCACCGGAATCACTAGATTCAATCGGAAAAGCTCAAATCTGAGCTACTATAACTACGCTTAAGCCCTCTCACCCCTAATCCTCCTAGCCAACTGAATGTCCTTGGGCATAATTGTAACTCGCTTTTCACATGAATAGCACAAAGGTTAGTGTCCTCAAACAAACCGACCAGATAAGCCTCTGCCGCCTCCTGTAGAGTAGCCAATGCAGAGCTCTAGAATCTCAGATCTGTCTTGAAATCCCGCGCGATCTCACGCACAAGTTTCTGGGTCGGCAGCTTACGGATGAGCAACTTCGTTGATTTCTGGCACTTTCTGATCTCAAGGAGGGCGACGGTTCCCAGGCGGAAGCGGTGGGGCTTTTTCACTCCGCCAGGGGCTGAGAGATAGAGGAGTTGTGAGCGAGAGATCTGGGTTACACATGAAAACAAATGGGTAGGGAGAGAAAGAGTGTGGAGAGAGAGAGAGAGAGAGAGAGAGAGAGAGAGAGAGAGAGGTGTGGAGAAGAAAGGGCACGCACGAGAGAGTGTAAAAGAGGCAGACGGGTTAGGGCGGGCAGGTTTACATAGGATCTGGGTTTGAAATTGGATTCGGGTTAGTTAATAAAGGTATCTAGGTTCTAAATTCAAAAGAATGGCCAAAATTTATGTTTATGAATAAGGTGGGCCAAATATTGAGTTTCTTTGCCAATTATGACTATATGAGTATATATTATCATATTTAAATTCATCTGAAAAATTAAAATTTATAAGTTTAAAGTTCGTGTATTTCACGATATTTACATTAATAATGCATGTGGTGAATGATTAATCAATGTAGGCAATGTTATGACAAGCTGTTGTTAGGAATGACTGGATTATATTCACTTGGAGAGAATGATATATCACATTGTGAATCTTGAGTATCCATGTTGTGGGGACAAATTTGGAGTTCACCCTATCTTTGAAAATCTTGAATCAACGATTCGGATTTATATATATAATCAAGGAATGGACAATGAGCTGACAATTATTATGATTATTATTATAGACATATCAATTCTCTACATAGTCCCACCATTCCATTAATTCTTATGACTTTGTCCTTATCAATGATTAAAAAAAAGGCAATCGAACCAAATGATATATAATGATAAAATATTATATATAGTTGGACGGTATTGAACTCAATCATAAGTTAGAAGCTCAAATGTTCATGTGATGTGCACAACAATTTGAGTATAGCATGTATAATATGATGTATCTTAATAAATCTATCCATTGAAATAGAGAAAAGAAAAATAGATTGAGCATCGTACACCTAATTTTGCATAAAAATAAAAATGTATATGTTCAATGACAAAATTTTGAAAGCATAAAAGATGTAAATCTAAAGTAGAAAAGAGGTTAAAATCCCCACTTTTATCTTTATGAGGTGGTGGTGTAAATACTAAATAATAATCCGTTCATCCTATAATAAGTGATTCGTAATAAATAATTCGTATTTTTTACTATTAAATTGTATTAATATAGATAGTTTTTTTAAGATGGATAAATAACTTATTTTCAAAATAAGAAAATAATTATTCATTCAAAAGACATTGATTCTAACATTTCAACTCATTTTTATCCTTCACGGCTTCACCTTCATTGTATATGCCCCAAAAAATTGAGCTAATCAGTCAAATAAATTGAGATTAATTAGTTGACACAAAAGGTTCCACACAGATGAGAGTGGAGTTCACGTGGGACAACAAATTTCTCTTAAACCTATCTTAACAACAATTCCTCATTTCTCTTTCATCTTTCCTCTTTTCTTTATTTCCTTTTATTTTGGTATTTTCAGACCTCACGTGGACCAGGCATGTCATGCTCCTAAACACGTGGTCTTAGATATCTCTGTCTCCTCTCTCTCTCCAATTCAATAAATATTAATGTTCCATGATTTTTGAGAATTTCATACATTCCATAATGAAAAGAGAAGGTAATTTATTTTCTTATTTGGTCTAATCTGATAGTGTGGATATATATGTTAACAATTTCACCTTATCTTTAAAATCTCTTCTAATATTGTTAGAGAAAAACTGGGATTTCAATGAAGTACACCAATTTTTTGTTTAATCCTCCTTGATATGGGGAATGTATAGAGCTTGTAGATTATTAATCTTGTTATTCAAGAAGTTTACCAAAAAATATTTTAAATATTTTATGTTACTATTATATTCTTGACTTAATCTCTCTTATTCTTTCGACAAAAAACTTTATATTCTCTCTATTATATTTATCAAGATTCATGTTGCCTCAAAATTCAAAATTTATATGTATATTTAAATTATATAAATTAAAAAATTTAAATTAGTAGAAGTCACTTAAAACTGAAAATCATAAAGTAATTAATTTTTTTTTTTTACTTGAATAAAGTTATGGCTAGCCATAATCTGACGGCATAAATTTATCCAGTATAAATAGAATTGCTCGTTCTATGATTAAATCTATGTAGCCATATTATGGTTAGCCATAATTTAGTTCAAATAAGAGAAAAATTGATTTATTTGTAATTTTAATGTATAAATGACTTCTAATAGTTTAAATATGCACTTTATACAAATTTATATTGATAATATTTGAATTTTGAGGCAACAAAAATCTCAATATAGATAATAGAGTAAATATAAAGCTTTTTGTTGAAAGAATGAAAGAGTTATATATTTACACCACTTATAACAAAATTTAAGTTAAGAATATGATAATAACATAAAATATATATTTATACTTCTTAAAATAAATCAAAAAATTATCTAAATCAATTTATTTTCACATGATTAAATTATGGCTAGCCATATTAGACTATCTGCAAGATGTCTCCAACACTCCCTTTTTCACTAGAGACAGCTTAGACACACATATTCTTGCAATCCAACTGTCTCCATGCTATCTCTATATTTAATATTAAACAATTTCTCATTTTCATTAAATTAATTCATAAAATTCCATTAATAAAAATAACATAAAACATTACATTAATTCCAATTCTCCACATCATCTCGCTCGTCTTCGATTATCATGTTGTGCAAAACAATGCACGTGAACATGATATCTCGAAGATGCCCCGTGTACCAGCACCGCACCGGATTCCGAATTATTCTCCATCGGGCTTGGAGAACTCCAAAAGCACGCTCTATGTCCTTTTTGGCCGATTCCTACATCTTCTTGAACCGCGCCGTCTTTGGGTTAGTTTCAACCTTAGGCGCTTTGATGAGTGTTGGCCAACAACGGTAGATCCCGTCGGTCAAGTAGTACCCTTTGTCGTACTGCCGACCCATGACGATAAAGTTGTATGCCGGAGCCTTATCCTCAAGCACGTCGGCGAACAAGGGCGACTGGTTGAGAACGTTGATATCGTTGTTGGAGCCGACACACCCAAAAAAGGCATGCCAAATACACAAATCATGCAACGCCACCGCCTTCAAAATTAAGATAGGCTGGTCGTGATCGCCGCGTGTGTAGGCACCCGCCCACCCTTTTGGAAAGTTCCTCTATGCCCAGTGCATGCAATCCAGGCTCATGAGCATCCCCGAAAATCCATGTCGCGTCTCGTGCATTTGAAGCAGGCGAGCGGTGTCGGTAGCGTTTGGCTTCCTCAAGTATCTCTCGCTGAAGTGCTCGATCATTGCTCGGAAAATTTTTTTGAGGTAAACACGGCCCGTGCTATCTCTGATCTTCAGGTACTCGTCGAATACATCCGCAGCACCACCGGTGGCTAGTTGCCGCACCGCCATCGTGCATTTTTGCACGCTCCCGTCATCCTAGTGCATATCGTCGATGCGTGAAGAAGTGGACATTGTCCTCCAACGTCTTGCAGATGTGCAAAAACATATGCTTATGCATCCAGAAACGGCATCGGAAAAAGTGCTCATTGTAAGTGGGGTAGTCGGCTAAGTAGTCGACGTGTAGGAGCGCACACACCACTTCACGGTCGCGGTCGACGAACGACCTCGGCCTCTTCTTCTTCTTCGGCGCCGCTACGTGTGCACGGACGACTCGTTCTACGTTCGTCATCATCTCTAGGACCTCGTCGTCGGTGTCGTGCTCTTCATATTCCACCGACGAAATTGAAGTGCTCAATGAAAACATCTTTTTAGATATGAATTTGAGAGAGGAAATGAGGTTAATTTTTTTGTGGGATGAATGAAGGATGAGAGGTTAAATTTATAGTGTAAAAAAAGAATTAAAAAAAAAAAGGAAAATCGGCTTGTAGCCGTTCGCCAACGTTCGATTTTTTAAATTTTCACCCTTTATTTTTTTTTTATCTTTTTTTTTTTATTTTTTTTCCTGATGGGCGCGTGTGCGTTTCACGCGCTGGCTCGAGCCGGTTTCACTATCTCAAGCCAGTCTCGAGCCCGCCCATCCCGCAATGCAGCTATCTCCAACCGTGTCCATCTTGAGCCCCCTTCGATATAGGACTTGAAGATTGTGTTGCAGATAGTTTTATGGGTAAACAGGATCACTCTTATTCTACAGTAATTTTGGTTTAGAGAAAATTTTTAGCGCTACATACATCTACCAGTAATGATAAGAAGATGGGAGTATTAATGAGAGTGTGTGAAGGTGTAAGAGAAATAGGATCCAAAATGCGGGCGTGCGTGTGATGTTGTCTGTTGCTGGCCCAACATCCATACCGCTACAATCATTTGAACTCCAATCATACCCTGCATCATCAATCATCATCCATCTCTCTCTCTTCCAATTATGCTCTTTCACTCTTCGTTCGCAATATTAGTATACACTAAGATAAAAAATCTCTATAAATTTATATAATCGGAATTAAATAAATTATTATCATATGAAAAAAGTTATTAGTTATTAAGTGTTAATTTAAGTAATTTATCAGGTATTAATTTAAAAATGTATGATTATACCATACGCTTGCAATATTGAGTATACCTTTTTTTTGGACGCCTGCAATAGATTATTCACTTTAATAGTTATTCATAAATAATATCATCTAATGAAATTTGGTTTGTTCTCACATCATACATGTGCTTGGTTGAACATAATATGCACAGAAAAAAACATTAAACAATTTTAGTAGTGGAAACAAAATTATACTCTACGAATATATTACTATTAATAAATAGGATAAATTTTTATTTTATGTTATAGAATTTTCTCGTAATTAAATAAAGTATAGTGGATATATAATATTATCTTAATTTGAGATTATTTTTAAAAACAGAAGAAAAGAAAAATACAAGAAAAGGGAAAAATAAATATTACAATAAAATAAAATCCATATCAAAATTAGGTTTTAATAAGGATAATTGAAATTTTATTTTCAATTTAATTAAATATTACACTTGGGGCTGCGGTTCACGGTGTTACCATCACGCGAGTGTGCCTCTAAATAATAAATATGGAAGTCTTACATAAATGTGATTCTAGTTTCGTGATCATATGCATATTGTCTCGAAAAAATGATTATTTTATTTTTATAAATCACGTTAGATAATTTGCATACTGCTCATATATTTATATATGTCGAGTCTGATCATACTTGTATTTGAAAATATAATTTACTTATTCTATATAGTTTATAGGCTATTACAAATGGACGAGGTTACACCACTTTTTCAAAGACTAAAAGAGAATATTCTTGAGCTAAGAATCTAAATTGATACCCTACTTTATTTTCAAAAGAATAAAAGAGCAACTTCTTCGTAAATAATATTTTCTATATCCTACTCATCTTGAGCTTTTGCAATTCGTTACAAAAATTAAGAAAAATAGTAAACATATAGAACGTTGATAAATTAAAGAGTTAAATATTTCATTTTCAAGAAATGGATTAATATGTATGAAACGTCCAAAGAAATTCAAAATGAACGAGATACATGAAGTACCATAAATCATTTGTATACATGCAATACACAAATATATTTGCATGTACGATTATTTAGGATATATTCCTTCCTATCTTTAAAATTATGTATATTTTTTTTCATTTATTTCTAAAATTATGTATAATTTATTTTAATAAACAACTTTTCTACTTATTAACTTTATAATATGAGATCTTATTCTTCACTTATATCTCATATTTTAAAATTTTCTTAGAGCTTGTATCTCTCAAAACTATTCATAATTTTGAGGTCTCAGAGAATATTAGCTAGCAATAATGATATGATTTGTGTTTATGTCGCATAATAGAAAAGCAAGAAAGCAATAAAAGCTAAAGGACAAAGGAAATTGAGTGAAAGTGAAATTGTAGATTACCGAGAGTTAGATGATTGGTGATGATGAAAAATGATTGATGAAGGCCTATTAAATTAAATTATATAAAATAGTGATAATAAAAAGACAAGTGGTCCGACAAGATGTCGGGCTATGATTTAGTGGAGGCGCGTGTTAGCTGTCCCACGTGTCCCCAATCATGCACCCACATTTCCATATCCGACAACCACCCGCTCGGACGCTGTACTGTACGAGGCTCCTCCCACGTGACTTGCACCTGAACTCGACCCCTTTCAATACACGGCTGTAAATAAATCAAGAGTAATCTATTCGGTCATAACACAGTTACCCATACTTCAATCTATTATGTAAATATAGATCAATCTAATTAAAATTTTAATTTATATTAAGAAATATAAATTTATATTTTATGTTATTATCATATTCTTAATTTAAATTTTATTATCATTGATATAAATATATAACTCTTTCAGTTTTCCGATAAAAAGTTTTGTATTCACTTTCTATTACTCCATCTGTCCACGAAATAGTTGTCATTTTGGCTACTTAAGTTTATCCATGAAATAGTTGTCACTTTTATTACTCCACTCACATTTATTGTGGGTCCTTACTCTACTCACAACAATACTCACTATAATTCACTACTACCTACTATTTTCTTAAAACCCGTGTCGTCCACAATATGACGACCATTTCGTGGACGGATGGAGTATCTTTGTCGAGATTTTTTGTTGCCCCAAATTCAAATATATCAATATAAATTTGTATAAACTAAAAATTTAAATTATTAGAAGTCATTTAGAACTTAAAATTATAAATAAATCAATTTTTTTTTTCTATTTGAACTAAATTATGGTTGGCCATAACGTGGTTGTATAAATTTATTGATAAATCAAGTCATTCGCAAGGTATTTCACACTTGACTTGATAAAACCTCGTAAATATTTCCTCCAATTAATTGATAGACAATAACATGTGATATAGCTAAAATCAACATTAAAGTATAAATTTTATTTCATCCTCTTCATAAATATAAATTCTGACAATTCTTTTGAATTTGGGACAAAATTTTTTGAGAAAATTATTAAAGGTTTTGATTTATCCTATAACCCAACTGACTCCAACCGAGTAGATGAAGCCATCCGTCACAACTTAGCTAGAGCTCACTGTTTGAGCATAAGGAATTTTCTTTACATGAACAAACAGAAGAAGTCAACCAGCCTAAAGAAGGCAGTTCGAGAAGAACTTGGTCAGTTAGACTACAACTCAGCTGACTCCATAACTGAACCATGCATGTCGAGCAGTTATGTTGAAGTCAAACGTCACAAAGCTGAGAAGAGCAGACTTTAAAGACATTGAAGGCAGCAGAGTTGAATCACAAAGTCGATCTACTTGGAAGTACAAGACAGGCTGGAACTTATCACAAATTGATCAGCCAAGGAGACGCGCAAAAAGCGATGGTCCCAGTTTTTATTTTAGGAAAGTTTTCAGTGGAGTAGTTGGAGTGTCATGCTTTTGGCAGAGATCAAACGGCTCTTTCCAACGGCTAATTTGATCTCCCTCTATATAAATAGAGGTCTCCTCATCGAAGAAAGTGAGAGAGCCAGAAGAGAGAAAAGTTAAGTGAGTGCACAGAAGCAGCAGAAACAGAATTCAAGCTCTCCAAGCAAGAACAAGTCAACTGAAGAGCTAGTTGAAGTAGAGTGTTCATTCCTCCTCATGTTCTTCCATCTAGCCTTCTCAGAATCCCTCTCTTTGATCGAGTCTAGAATTCTTAGGTTCTTGCATAGTTTCTAAGCAGACTCTCTGTACCAGATCTGAGTCTCTAAGCCTTAGGAAGAAGTATTCTTCACTTTTCTAAGTGTAGTAGACTTCATAGATGAAAAAACCCCCAAGCCAAAAACCACAGGTCTTTCTTTGAACCCGCAATCAAAGTTAGGATTATTGTATTATTGGTACATTTGGTACAAATTGAGCTGTTTGTACCAACTGGCAGCAGAACATTATATTTCTCTTTAATCCATCAATTGATGCCCCGTTTCTAGTGATTTAAGCATTACTCTGTTCCATTCATCGCCTTATGAAGTTAACTCTGATCAATTCCATCCCAAATTTCGTCCAAATCGCTCGAATTTCGAAGAAAATCGGACTGTGATTCAATTTCTTGAGTTTTTTTTTGTCGTCGGGATGTTATTCCCATTTTTCGGCGCCGTCGTTGGTTATTTTTTATTTATAACGCTACAATTGATGTTGCCTTGATATTGCGACTCTGTTGGTGATGGTGGTGAAGCCTCGCAGTCAATCACCCGAGTTTTTTCCGATGCGTGTGTTTGAGTTTGTTGTTTGCAACTTGGTACTATTGGTACAAATGGACTCCGTTCGTACCAATTGTACCACAACCATAATTTGGCACAAGTTGAACTAATTAGATCGTTCATCCCAATTGTATCAAATTTAGAACAATTGGCACTAAGGGTGGTTCCAATGGTTGGAACTTATTTCCAGTTTCCAACCTTCCACATCAGCACCACATCAAGTTTTGGAATCCAACAACTTTTTTCTATAAATCTTCTCCAACACTGAACCCAACTTTCAATAAAAATAGGGTCCCACTGCGTACATACCACTTTATATCTATATGTATATTTTTTCAATTAATTTTATTTACATGTTTTTTTATCTCATTGATTATATATTTAAATTGATTTAAATATAACAAATTAATAAAATAAATTAAAATAAAAAAGTGAAGTAGCAAAATAATGTGAATATGGCCTTTGAAAGTTTTTAACAATGTTCACAACTATATTACTTTAATTTTTAATATTTATTTAATATATTTCCTCTGTCTACGAAATGGTTGCAATTTTTACTATTTAAGTTTGTCCACGAAATGGTTGTCATTTTTGCTACTTCACTCAGATTTATTGTGGGGAGCCTTACTCCACTCATAACAATTCTCACTATTATTCACTACTACCTATCAGTTTTTTAAAACTTGTGCCGTCCACAATGTGGCAACCATTTCGTGGACGGAGGGAGTATAAACTAATGATATTTTTTAAAGTACCATAACTTTGTTGCTTCAAGACCATTGTTGAATTCGTTGGCTTTAACTGCTTTAAGATCTAGTTGTATGTATTTAATAGCCTCTTCCATAGGCTTCATTCTGGATTCGTGATGCTGAGAAATCTGTGTGTTGATGTTAAGTCGTGTTTCGATGCCCTGAAGTTCTTCTCCGGTTGGAAAGGTCTGAGCAAGATATCAACTTGTCTGCGGATCTGCGTTATTTGCACTTTTTGCTTTGCATTGACTTCTTCAACGAATTTCTCATGGGTGTTTGCCATGTCATTAGCAGTTTGCTGGATTTTATCTTGAAGTCTGATCTTGATGTCTTCAAGAAGCTGAGTGAGTCTCTTAAGTTCATTGAACTTTTCTTCATAATCCTTCTGGATTTCTTCCTGGTTGGAGAGAAGCTCTACTTTGATGGATGATGTTTGACTTGCCAGGTGTTCAATAGACTTGTTGATCCGGCTGACTTCTTCATGAAGAGTTTGAAGATCTGTAGATGTTCAGTCAGCTTGTTGGATCATAGTTGGTGCATTAGTTGAGATATCTTCAGCATGAGTGATTGGTTAAGAGGCAACACAAGTTGAAGTATCTTGTGAAGCTGGCATCCATCCACATTTGACAATATTCTCAAGAAGTGTGTTGAGATCATCAAGGTAAGTTCTGATGAACTCATCTTGGCGTTGAATCAGCTCCAGCTTGGTGTTGAACTTGAATAAGCTCTTCAAAGTCCCTTCGGATGTTTGAAGATCAGAGATCTTGTACAGCTTGAAGAAGTCGGCCAGTACATAGATCTCCCAGACTAACTGAAATGTACATGAATAGATCCACAACTTTCGAGAGAGTGTTTAGGAGATCTTTTAGTTCAGGGAATTTTGTCAGTCCCTGCTTTAGAGAAGAAATATACACTTTCTTGAAGGAGGCATTGATAGCCTTGAGTTCAATCTGTTCATATGAGAACTGGACATTCTTCTTCTGTAAGATCAAGGAGTGAGAAGAGAGACTCTAGCTCGTTTTCTTGAGCTTCCTTCTCAGTTGGACCAAAGATTCTCCATTACCTTAGATTTTACTGGCTCAGCTGGCTGATCAGGAGGAATCATATCAATGGCAAACAGAGCACTCACTTTTCTCTTGATCTGTCTCTTGTGCTCTCGTAAAGTCGGTTTGATTTGATTGATCATCTTCTTCTGAGTCTATCCAGTCTTCAACTAGTGGTGCATTTGGATCAACTGATTTATCTTTGTCATTGTTGTGCACCATGGTTGATGTCTTTGAGGTGGATATTCCAGCTGAGTCACCATCCTTTTGTGAAAAGGCGTTGGATACTCCACTCGATTTGCTCATTTGTTCCTTGGGAGTGTTTGTCCTTGCACTCTTGGTGGATTGAGCCTGTAATGGGGACGTCACTGCGCTGAGCTTTGATTAAGAAGAAGGCTGGATTGTCTAAGCAAGTTCCTCTGTGAATGACCTCGATGCAGAGGATGATGACTTGAATAGATCCGTTTATCATTTTTCTGAGGCAATCTTCTCAGCTTCTTTTTGGACGACCTTGGTCGTCGTAAGAGAACCATATGGGTTGAATTCTCCTATGTCAAATTGACTCTCATGAGACTCGTCAAGCTTCTACTTCTTTTCCTTAGGTAAGCTTATTGCCGCTTTGACAAAGGCAACCTCAGTTGGGGTATCACTTTTCTTGACACCTCGTCTCTGTTTTGTCATTTTTGACCTATTTGATCTGTGATGCTTCCCACTTTTCTTAGACTGTGGTTCTTTATCGAGGTTTAGTGAGAAAATTTCAACTACCTTGCATCGCAAACTGAGTAGCTTATTCCTTCCAAAGAAAGCTTCTATATCCATGTGGTTCCAGTCCACATTCCATTTGTGCTTACGAATGGAATAGAGAATCATTGAGCTAATTCTGGTACCAAAGGATAGGAGCTTGTCACACCTGTAGGCAGGACCCTCGAACTGAATTTTAAGAACTTCTCGCCAGATGAGATTCTTTACATAGTTGAACCAGTCAATGTCCTCCTTTTTGAGAATTGCTATGGTGGGCTTCATTCTTGAAATAATGACAGTTGCTGGCTATACAGAAATTAGATGAAATACAGAAAGTGATAACATCGAAGACCAGTCTTTACTCTGGTTTCAGTTGAGTGCGTTTCATCTATGTCCTATATTCTTCCATGTTGATGGTGACGGAATGAATAAACCCCTTTACTTTAGAACTCTCCTTCAGATAAGGATCTTCTTCAGTAGAAGGAAGGCGAAATAACTTCTTCAAGCATGCGTCGACATCAATATTCAGAATCTTTAGTTGATACTTTCTATTTCCTGTGGAAGAGACTGGAACATGAACTTGGGAGAGGAGTGTTCCTTTTTCCATCGTTTCGAAGATGTGCATAGAATTCTTCAACGCTTGAAGGGAGGAGATGCATAGGCTCATGGCATGCCTAGTTTCTCAGAATAGTATGATCGAGAAGATTGAATAGATTCTTCATTTCATTTAACTCGTGGTGAAGATGCGAAAGAACTAGTTCGAAGGAGATTTTTGACCTGATTTCAGCAAACTTGTCGTCGATTGGCATGGAATATGAGGACATTTTTCCTGCTACTTGAACTGCCATATCAATGATTCACTCTGAGATTCTGAGATCTTGATTGAGAGAGAGAAACTCAAGTTTTAGAAGTGATCTCAATGGGAAATTTTCTTGTGCAGAGGAGAATTGCACTCTCAAAGATATTTCATTGATTAAGGGTTTATGATCCCTTAATGAATTAGATAGGGTGGTGCATGGAATCGAGGGTCAAGAATAGTTCCCGTCCCTTGGAAATCAACGGTCTGGATTGGAGACGGTTCGTCTGTTGAGAACGTGGCACGTGACGTGGGTCCGGCTGTGAATCGTACTCGCGGGCGAGGATTGTGACACCTTCCATGTCAGCCCACTCGCAGTCTCAAAAGCTTAACCTATTGATTAGGTATAGCTTTGCATTAAATACCACTGCGCGGCTAAGCTCAAAATGATAATTATCATCAGAGGATGTTTGAATTTAATTCAAAACAAGTGCCTTAATTACTAAGGAACGAAAATGATTTTGTGATTTTTTCAGTCGGTCTGAATTCCAACTGAATCAGCATACACTCAACTGACTCAGATTTGTCAGTTCAGTTGAGGTTTGATCTTCAGTTCCTCAGTTGAGCTGTGCCCATGTTGACTGTCTTAGTTCCCTCTCAAGTTGAGATTCCCCTTCAACTTGTGATCTCCAATCCTCAAAACTTCGAGATCAGTATGAATTTTCCCAACAATGCATACTGACCCTGCAGGATAGTCAGTTTTAGGTTCATCCTGTTCCTGCAGCCCACAAGATGAACTCCTTATCCAACTTAGTTGGATTGAGGGTTGGAAGCTACTATAGCTTCCTGGTAAACTCGAACTGAGTCATCAGTTCGGATCACCTTTCTTTCAGTATCCACATAGACTACTGATTGAAATTCCTTTGGTGCGCGTATAGTCCAGTTGAGTGGTGGATAGCCTTGTCTCTGTGGAGCATGGTTTATACTCGGCTGAGCGGATCGATTCTTTCTTGGTGAGAACTGTTTGTGTGAGCTTCCAAACCGTCTTGGTCCTTGAACATACTCAAACTGAGGATAGTTGGGATCATTGAACTGATCACTAGAGTTTCCTCGTTGTCGGTATGCTTGCTGGTAGTGTGGAGGTACTGGGTATGTCTGATTGTAGAAGTGAGGATTATCCCAGTTCGGATGGCTTTGTTACTGATGCTGAGCTGAATGATAGAGCTTTTATCTGGGCTGATTCTGCCTTGGCTCGGAAGGTCCTTTTCATCGATTCCCCCTAGCTCGGTGACCTTGGGGTCTTGACTTCCTTGAAGATCCCTCAGCATCTTTTGACGTACTAGCTCCGTGCTCTTGAGGTTCTTCAGTTTGAACCTCCTTCTCCTTATCTTTCACAGGAGTCTCGACATTTTGAGGAATGACTGGAGTCTTTTGAACTGTGGCCTCGAGTGAGTCAGATTCAGCTTGTGCTGCCTCAGTCAGTAATCCAGTTGCTTTGACGAACTGAGCTAGCGGTGATCCAGTTTCAGTGGCCGGATCATATCCAATACTTTCAATGCATTTGGAAGGTTTTTGCTCGCTGATCATGCTCTTCAGAGCTGAGCTCGAGGCATAGAAAGATATTATCTTATCATTTGCAAACTTCACTTCAGTTTGCAACTGAGAGATATATTCAACCTGATTCCTGGTCAGATGAATCAAGTGAATGACCTAACTGTTGGTGGATTGAGCAACTTCTTTATGGAGTCGGTGATTTTTCTCCATGAGCTTTTCAACGTCGTGATCCCTCATGATCAGCTCGTTGCTCAGGGTGTCACACTCTGCTTGCAATTACTTGCATTGTGTTGTTTGTTTGGTGCATAGCCTGCTAAGGCGTTCGACCTCATCCCATGACGATGTAATGTCTTCGTTAAGTTCCTTTGTACTTTGATGCACAGAAGAGACATTCTGGTTGGGATGGATAGAAAAGTTTATTTCCTCAGTTGACTCTTTTGGCAATGCTATGAAGCACTGCTCTTTTTCAGCTGAGCTAGACGGCGAGTCAGTTTCTTCTCCTTCTGACTCAGTGAATACGTCGGTGTCATCGACGTCTTCCTCAATGATCATGGCCTTGGATTTCTCCTTGGCTTTTCCTCGGAGGGCTTCATTCTCCTTCATGGAGAGGTCAGGACAGTTGGATCTGAAATGTCCTGGCTTTCCGCACTCAAGGCATCCTTCGCTTTCATTCTTTGAGGATAGATCTGTTAAGCTTCGCCTGCTCCGGTTGATCTTCCTATACTTCTCAATCCTGGAGTTCATCTCCTCGAGTTGATCGGTCAGCTCTTCGACCTTTTTCTCGAGTTCCGACCGGCTCTTTGTCGATCCCTGACTGAGGAGTCAGTGGACCGTGAGGGTCGGGCGAACATGGATCTACCCGATTCAGCTTGAAGCGCCATAGACTTGTGTCACACCCCGACTCCCCAGGTGCGACGAACAACGATAATGATACTAAACCATACAGTAACTCAACTCACATAAGGAACTCATGCTCGGGAAACGAGAGAATATTCACTGAAAGCGATAACAAGTAAGGGCATGCTTCCAAGTCATCATAAAACATCCAACGAGCATAGATAATTTTATGTAAGAAAACCCAAAAAGGAATAAGTATGTCAAGTTCACATCATTTGGAAGTTAAGGAAAAATGGTAAATAGTTTCGAGCACATCGCTCGTGAATTCAACAAAGCATCAGAGTATAATCCAAAAACATATCAAAAGACATCATTTAATATATCGCAGCGGAGACATAGACTCAATTCCCAACAACTACATGTATGAAGACATGTAATTACCAGCTAACTTTCGACTTAAAAGAAACATACACCACCAAGCTGTCCACGCCATCCACATCCTGCTAACTTGCACGTTTAGAAATACATGTAGGGCTGAGTACTTCGTACTTAGTGAACACATGCTAAAACATTTTAAAACTCTGCTCATTAGAGCTATATGATTAGACTTGCCTCTCTTACTGCATCACAAGGGTTAGATATAAGCATTTTAATAGAGTTTACCACTTGTGAGCCATAAAAACATTTGCATACTTTTCTGAAATCGTCTGCAGACATTTATACTTAGGTATGAATCAATCTACAGCTTATCTTTCTGTGGTGTCGAGAAGTAGGCCTTCTCGTCGAACACCGTGACCGGCCTAACCGAAGCAAGGCTCACAGTCACCTTAACTAATGCATGCATTGTCCCGTATCTTACAGGTCCTTTATCCCGTGCGTCCACATGACCTTTATTATCCCATGCGTCCACAAGACCTTAAATAACTTTAACATGTAGATGATTGCATACCAAAACATTTAGAATATCTAGGCAAGTCAATCAATTTGAAAAGCGCACGTAATACATAAATAGTACACGCATTCATCATTTGGTTTTAGTTCAGAAAGCCTACCTGACTTCCGAAGAACTAGCTAGGCGGCTTACTCTTTTGATTGTCCTTGCTACTTTTCCGTCCCGTTTGGTCCTTCACAATTCAACATCGAATAAGGAACGAGACTTTTGTCGCGTAAGACGTAAAATAGATTTTGGGCTCGGCTGAAGGACTTCTACATGATTCGGGTCTTTTCTATATTATTTTAACTTTTCTAAGTCAATATCTTTTCTCGATTTTCTCGTTCTCGGTTATCAACTTTACTCGGTTACTAGACATAACTTCGTCTCACATTCTCGTTTCTAAAGTCAATATTACTTTAATACTTTCCACTAAACGAGCAAATACTATTCGTCTTAATCATACTACTCGAGTTCTCGATCCATTATTCTCAACTATTGTCATCACAACCATTCATGTCATAAACGAGCATCCAAAATAAATGAACAAATTATTTCACGAATAAACGAAACATAAATATTTCACTCAACATATAAGTTCAATCAAGCATAATAAACCCAAATATATTCGATCAACTATTAATTCGACACTGCTCAACTCAATTTTTGAAATAAGTTATCTTCAGATAAATGTTAATAATGATCTCATAATCCTTAAATAAATCAAACAAGGATTCAAACAATAAAAGTTTTGAATTTAAAACTCGATTAATTATTTAATATTTCTTGACTCCAAACACAACGCTATTTCAAAAATACGTCGTCTTTCCTCAACTACATACACAAACTCGTATACGTACTCTTATCTTATTTACTTATATTATATTAATATATCTTTTTTCTTTTTCTTAATAAAAACTCTTAAACTCTATATTTAATAGAATTTCAACTTCCTATAAAAACTCGATTCTTAATAATTTCGATTTCATTAATAAAATTCTCGTTTTCTTTACTCATAGCAAACTCGACTTATAATTCAAAACTCAACACTCGACAACTTCATTGTTTTATGTCAAATTAAAAAGGTTTGAAAAGCAAACTCAATTGATGGCACTCAAGCATTTTTAATCATTCAATACTCAACATAATATCAATAAACGAGCATTTAAACATTCATTAATTACTAAACTCGATTCTCATATTTTTATTTAATTTCCTTTCGTTTTTCTAACACTTCTTATTTAATTTAATAATTAAGTATTTTAAACTCTTTTAATTTTCTTAATTTAGTGAACAACTCTTACTCGCTCCTTACTCATAAGTTTCTCTTACTCGTCGTCTTATCTCTTTGTAAATCATTATTTAATCATCTAAAATCAACTTAACTCTTTATTCTCATACTTTACTATTTCTTATTTTATTAAGAAATTATCCCTTTAATTATTTAATTCTAATTCTATTATTTTTATTTCAAAACTCTTCGATTAATCTTGTGATTAGTTTATTAAACGAACTCAAACTCGACTTAACTCTTTATTAAATTTCTTATGCTCGATTATATAATTATTTTTCCCTTTTTAAAAGAGATTCTTTTTAACTTAGGATTAATTCTTTTTCAATTCTCGTTCAATTGAACGACTCAACCTCGACTAACTCGTCTCAAATTTTATACTCAACTTTTTAAATTCTATTTTCTTAGCTCTAACTCCTCTTTTATTTCTCAATTAATATTATTATTTATTTTTAATCTCTATTAGTTAACTCACTTAATTTTCTCCTCTTAAGTTCTAATTACTTAACAAAAAATTATTTTTCTTTGTTTTTACTCAATTCTATATCTTAAAAATAATTTAATAATTTTTCTTTTTATTTCCATTTAATTTTATTCTAAAAATTTTCGAATTATTTAATTTATTTTATAATTAATTTTATTGCTCTTCAAATCTTCATAATTCTCACCAAGAACACCAAGAACACTCATTCAAACCTTCAAACATTCACCAAGAACACCTAGAACACACACTAGGCATTCAAACTCATTTCCATCGATTTTTGTCTATTTTTGCACTAAAAACCTCAAAACTCACGGTATCAAGCATAGAAATTAGGCAACAATTTTCTTCAATTTCTCATGCATATATATATATATATATATATATATATATATATATATATATATATATATATTCCAAACATCATCATAACACATATAATCCATAAATCATCAATAAATCATGTAAATAAATTTTTCCTTCTTTCTTTCCAATTTTTCGGTTTTCATCAAATTTTTAGGGGTTTTATTTCTCTTTTCTCTTTTAATTCTTAGATTAATTCCTAGGGTTCGATTTCCTAACAATTTCCTCACCCTAGTTTGCCTAAGCATAAATGAAAGCATGCATATTTCTTTTCTTTAGAGATTAGGGATTACATATTTACAAGTAATCAAATGAATAAACATACTTTTAAAGAAAAAAAATCGAACTCCTTCTTCTTTTGAGCTTGGACCGATGGTGAATGAAAGATTAGCTTCAAATCCTAACTTGGATTTTCATGGAGGAACCCATCTATAGTCCTCAAGAAAGAAAGGCAAAAATTAATCATCTCCTTAGGGCTAAGTGCCGAGAATTAAGAAAATAAAAAGGGAGATGATTTTGATTCTTGAAATAATCTCAAAGCTTGAAGAATGGATTACCTTCTTAGATTAGGGTTTGAGAATTGAAGAGGATGATGATCTTGGAGCTTGGATGCTTGAAAACTCAAAATTTAATGGAGTTTTTCTTCATGTATATGTGTGTGTATATGTACGGTGGAGAGAGGGAGAGAAGAGAGAATTGTTGTTTCTTTCCTTCTTCTTTCTTACGGTAGAGAGAGATGAAAGTAGAGAGAGAGATGAGTGAAATGAGAGAATATTAGATTGATATCCCTTAAGAATGATGAAGTTTGAAATTAAGGGATATAGGTTATGATTATATTCCTTTAGGTTTTGAAAATTAAACCTATAGGACAGGGAGAGAATATAATTAAGGGAGAGAGAGAGGACTATGTCGGCAGAGAGAGAGGACTATGACTGGTATAATTTTCCCTGGATGAAAAAGTTTTCCGGTAGAATATATCCGTATTATTTCGTTTATACTGAAAATGGCTCTAAACTCTCCTTGACTCGTTTCCGACATCGAAAACACCTCAACTCTATCTCATATCTCACGAAATAAATCAAGGATTCCGAATATCAAATTTTTAGGTCAAAATTCTAAGTAACGAAGAAAAACCTAAAATTGCTCGGCTAATTAATCCGTTAAGAACTAAACTCTTAGAATTCTCTTATATGATCTCGGATGAGCTTTTAATATATCTCAAAGGTCTTAGAATTAATTCTAGATTCAAAAGACACTAATTAGGTTAAATCCTGAGTTCATCGGTGAATAGTGTTTTCTCGGTTCTCGTTACTATTTATTGAAAAGTAAAAGTTCTCGGAATTCTCCGAAATTCCTACTCATACTCAAATTCATATAATAAAGTTCAATCAACGCATCACATACTTGATTCAAATAATCGAAACGAGAAAAATTCACATCAAAGCACATAAGGGCATTTTCATCATTTTTCATGAAAATCTCTTTTCTTGAAAAATTTTATCACTCAAGGGTCATTATTTAAATATAGAAACGCATCTAGAACGCATTTAAAGACTTATAAAAGTTTGGGGTATTACATCCTCACCCCCTTAAGAAAAATTTTGTCCCGAAATTTACTAACCTTGAGAAAACAGCTCAGGATATTTCGCTCTCATCTTTTCCTCGAGTTCTCACGTAGTTTCTTCGAGATCGTGATGACACCACTTAGTCTTAACTAAGGGAATCGATTTAGTTCTAAGCTGTTGGACCTTACGGTCTAAAATTTTCTTCGGTTTCTCCTCGTAGCTTAAATCTGGCTTCAAAGCCACGTCTTCTTGGCGTATCATGTGCTTTGGATCGAAAACGTACTTTCTCAATTGCGACACGTGAAAAACGTTATGCGAATTCCCAAAACTGGGAGACAAAGCTAATCTACACGAGACAACTTCAATCCTTTCTAAGATTTCGAACGGTTTTAGAAATTGAGGTTTTAACTTTCCTTTAACACCAAAGCGGTGTACTCCTCTCGAAGGGGATACTTTCAAAAGACCTTACTTCCTACATCGAATTCTAACTCGGATCTTCGGTTATTGGCATACGATTTCTATCGACTTTGGGCTTCCTTTATCTTCTCGCAAATTTGATAAACAAATTCTATCATTTCCTTGATCGCTTCTGGCCCTATCACTTTCCTCTCGTCTACTTCGTCCCAATAGAGTGGAGGTCTACACTTCTTTCCATACAGAGCTTCATAAGGGGCCATTCCAATCGTATCCCGATAGCTATTGTTATAAGCAAATTAGATAAGAGGAAAAATTTTCTCCCACTTGTCTCCTTTGTCTAATAAAATAGCTCTTAGCATATCCTCGAGAATTTGAATCGTTCGCTCTGATTGACCGTCCGTCTGAGGATGATAAGCGGTACTAAACTGCAACTGTGTTCCCAATTCTCTTTGGAAACTTTCCCAAAAATGGCTGTGAACTTCGAATCTCGGTCGGAGGTAATAATACTCAGCACTCCATGCAATCTTACGATTTCTTTAACATAAATCTGAGCCAACTTATCCGATCCATATGTATGTGGAATAGGTATGAAATAAGCGGACTTCGTCAATCTATTCACTATCACCCAAATAACTGTATTTCCTTTTCTCGTCCTTGACAAACCCGTCACAAAATCCATCGTGGTACCATCCCATTTCCATTCTGGGACTGGTAACAGTTGTAAGGGTCCGTACGGTCTTTAGTGTAGAGATTTCACTTGTTGGCAGGCTAAACACCTTTCAACATACATGGCCACGTCCTATTTCAATCCTTCCCACCAAAACTGTTGCTTCAAGTCTTGGTACATCTTTGTACTGTCGGGATGGGCTGTATACGGGGTCTTATGAGCTTTACTCATTATCTCGTTTTTTTTTAACTTCTCGTCATTGGGCACACAAATCCTTCCTCGAAACAACAAAGCATTATCTCTCGACTCTGAAAAATCTTTAACTCCTTTATTTCTAACCTTTAACCTCATCTTCTCCAAATCTTCGTCTTTTCTTTGGCCTTCTATGATACGAGACCTCAAATCTAGCATTACTACCAAAGTAGCAATCACTTGCTCTACCGTTTCCGGAGGTAGAATTACTTCAATTCTTATTCTTCCAAATTCTTCGATCAATTTTTCTTCATCGGATAGAAGAAATCCTATCTCAATTTCTTCTGAGTTTTCCACCTTTCTTTTTCGACTCAACGCATCGGTTGCAACATTAGCTTTTCCGGGATGATAGGATATCTTGCAATCGTAATCTTTCACCAACTTGAGCCATCTTCTTTGTCTCATATTCAACTCCTTCTATAAATCTCCGACAATAACCTGCTAAACCGAGGAAACTACGGATTTCATGAACTGACGTCGACGATTTTCATACTTGAACAGCTTTCACCTTTTTCCATATCAACTTTAATTTCTTTGGACGTGACAACGTGTCCTAGGAAATTTACTTCTTTCAACCAAAATTCGCACTTGCTAAACTTGGCATATAACTTCTCAGACCTTAACTTCTCTAACACGATTCACAAATGCTTCTCGTGTTCTACTGCATCCTTTGAACACACGATATCTTGGTATATTCATGAAAAATCTGTTCATCAAGTCCATGAAAACGGCTGGAGCGTTGATCAATCTAGATAGCATTACTACGAATTTATAATGTCCATATCTCATTCTTAATGCAGTCTTTGGGACATCTTCCTGTTTGATCTTAAATTGATGATATCTCGTCCTTAAGTCGATTTTGGAGAAAATACCTGCCCCTTTCAACTGATCGAACAGATCGTCTATTCTTGGCAAAGGATACTTGTTCTTGAGCGTAACCTTGTTAAGCTTTCGACAATCTATGCACATTCTCAGACTACCGTCCTTATTCTTTTCAGATAGAATTGGAGCTATTCTATACGGAGCTTTCGAAATCGGGGCTGATCTAGGCTCTACATCTATCGTAAACTCTAATTGTCTATCTGGAGCAAATCGGGTAAGATTTCTGGAAAAAACGTCTTTCAATTCTTTCACGTCGGCTACGTCATCGATATTTGGCTCATGCTCATCGTCTTTATTCAAATAAACTAGATACACTTTTGTATCCTTTGTTCTCGTTAACGTCTTTGCTCGCATGGCCGAGATAATCGACACGCTTTTTTTTACTCTTCCCTCTCTACTCCGAACACTACGGTCGGCTCTTCTCCGAGTGGTTGAAACGGAATTTGTCTCTGATCATATCGTATCGTTTCGAAATTCTCAGTTAACTAATCTGGATTTGATTTAGAAATTTTGCTGGTAATTTACAGCTTCCAAATTCGAGTTGTAGGTTCGAACAGACTCACAAATCTAATGATGGTCTTCCTAAAGGGGTTGATACTCTAAGCACCTGGTTTGGTTCTTCTAAGTTCAAGCCAAGATTTCCTACTCAAGTGCTAAACATAAACGAATACGAAGCACCGGTATAAAACGATACAATAATTTGTACACCTTTTAACTTTCTCATACCTGCAAGATTTCCTTGGTCCATAGCTCCAAGCTTTTGCTCCATTACTAACACTCGTTGGTAGTACGGCTGTGCTTCACACTAGGGTTGAGGGTACTTCTGCTGTAGGGCTACTTCCACTGCTCTCATTTGAGAGGGCTGATACTGATTCGGCCTTCCACCGATTTTTCCTTGCTGTTTGCTTGGGCATTGGTTTGAGAAATGACCAGACTGGTCACAAGTAAAACAGACATGACTCCCAGCTTTGCAGACACCTAGATGCATTCTACCGCACTTTGCACACGGAGGTAGACCTCAGGGTCCTATTGGTATGTTACTTTGATTAGGATGCTGAACTTTCATTTTCTGTGATTTCTGAGGTTGTTGTTGATGTCCTTGTTCATTCCGCGGCTTCTTGTTTGGGTGGGATCCACCACTCTTCTTTCTTTTACGTTTTGCGACTTGGCCTTGTTGAAATGGATAGAAGGCAGCAACTGTCGTCATCTGACTTTGAAATTAAGGATTTGCTAAGGATTGCGATCCTTTCTCTGGCTGAGTTGCCAGCTCCATATCCGAAGCTCGGTTAAGGGGTTCAGCGTAAGTCAAATCACTCTGACTTGGAAGAACAAATCGAATTTCTACTCGAAAAGGTTCACACACTTTCTCGTCGATATCCACCTTATTAGGTGCAAAACGAACTAACTTACAGAACTCACGATCACTTTCAGTTACGGGTCTCTTTCCTTGATTTAATTTCACAATTTCATTCACTTTCTGCTCACAATAACTTTGTGGCACGTACTTCTCGTAAAAGGTTTCCTTAAACTGCTCCCACGTCAAATTCTCATGCTCTTCTGTTATATATGTCCTCTGTCGTGCTTCCCACCAATAATCTGCATTTCCCTTAAGTTGATATGTCGCGCACTCGAGACGTTCTATATAATTACATCGAAGGAATTGAAAAATTCGCTCTAAAGAACGAATCCAGTCTTCGGCTTCTGCCGGACTGCCTATACTGTCGAAGGTTGAGGGATTTTGGCAAAGAAAAAGTTCTTCCACACGTCTCTCATTTTGGGGAGGTGGGGTAAGATCTTGATGAGCTTCTTCCTCATTCCTTTCGACTCTCTCGTTTCTTTGTCTTGGTGGCATTCTAAAGAAATAAAAAAGAAAATTTTAAGCCACTTGGAAAGAACTAACTACCTCACTCGGAACCTTTCTCGATTTTGAAAATATTTCCTTTTTGGGGAGGAATATGATTCTCAATCGATACTTATCAACACATCAAGGAAAAAAAATTTATAATCACTGCAAATAAGTTGATCACTTCAAACTCACATACATCAATCAATCCATTCTTCAACTCAAATAATCAATCATATTTAACATTGACATGCAATCACGTCATCATTCATATATATATATATATATATATATATATATATATATATATATATTCTCAAGACAATTATTTCTCAACATTTAAAATAATTATAATCTCAAACATCATCACATCAATATCCACATATTCTCAAGACAAATCTTCCTCAACACTCGAAGCAATCATGCACTCAAATATTATTATTTCAGCTTATATATATCTCATTATCTTTTACTCAAACTTTATTATTTATAAAACATTATCATAGAATAGCTTATTCAATTAGCTCAATTCTTATCTCAATCTCATCTCAATCAATAATTTGGAAACCTTGGGTACTCGGAATAACATAATTACTTAGGAGACTCAAAGTTGATTTTATCGGCCTAACGACTTCTCTTTCATATCACCCGAACGATGGCCTCTTTGGAGGACTTTCTAAAAAATAAAGGATTAATAATTTCGACTGAAAATTTTCCTTATACGTCAACAAGACATTCTATATCTCGAACGTCCGATTCTACTAGCTAACCAAGCATCGAGTCATAAATATATACATCACAGTGGAATGGTAAAAAAAGTTCAACTCTTGGACAGAAAAGTAAATATTGTTCGGGATTTTCCACAACTTCCTTGAACCGATCCTAAACATCAGAACCGTCCTCACTCGGGTCGTAATCATCACGCTGCTCCTCGTCAGGGTCCTCCTCGGGATCCTCCTCTGGATTGTCTTCCTCCTCTGGATCTTTCTCTGGATCTTCCTACTCTTCTGCACCATCATTGGGGATGGTAAAACACTCACGCTCGGCTTCCCTTAACTCTTCTTCATAGTCGCGGAGGTGTAGTTAACGGCTTCCCAAGGATTGGTCATATCTCCAGTGTTCTCGTCCTCAAAACGAGCATTGACGTCCTCCAATTCTGACTCGACTCACGGGGGTGTCTCGGGATTACTCTCGTCACGTCGGAGGTAAGATGCTACATCGGCTGGAGTGCCAAACTCTGACGCACGTCCTTCATCAGGCCTCACTACTGGGGTCGGAGCAAACGTATACGGAGCAGAGAAGTAGTCATTCGGCAGAGCTTGGAGATAACCGTTTCCCACGGTAGCTGCGGCTGCCGAATCCTCGTAATATTCGTCGTCATCGCCATCGCCGGTACTGGTCAGCCTAGAGGGCTCGGCTAGGGGCTGAACCGGAGAAGGCGTACGGTCACAGTGCATGAATTCCTCAAGCTGATCATGCGAAGGTGGCAAGACTCGGATAGGGTTGTAAAAACCGTTCGACTGCGGGGTTGTCTAGCTAGACGAAGCAAAAAGGTCGTATGCGCGGATAGGGAGCACACCTCCTGAATACGGGGAGTCCTGATAGGCGGCTCGGGGGTCTGGCTCGGCATGAGGCGGTGAAGGAATACGGGGAGGAACTGGTCCATCCTGGAGCAAAGGAGGGGGATCAAGGGCAAAACCGTTCGGCACGGCAGGGAAATCAATCATCGAAAGGTTCTGGAGGTGGGGCACCGTACTGGATAAACTGCCCGGAGCTAGTGGCAATAAACGCATTGCAGTCGCCGTAGAGGTTGCCATCGAGGTAACGGTGTCCAAGAAATCTGGGCACAATCGATGCTGCCCAATCACACCACTCATGAGGTAGGGCATGAATCAGATGAATCATCCCGTCTAACGCACCTATGTCCATGTACTGGACTTTCTCCCAGATCTTATGATAACGAGCTAAAAATTCCGCAATAGTATCATGGTATATTTTCCTCACATGCAGGTCTTCCTTCATCCACTCTCGATTGTCTATCCTATACGAATTTTAAACGAGTTAAGCACACTAAAGCAGCTCAACAGGCATACTAAAATTTCCAACCACCACATACTCGCTCTTGCTTTCCATAAAGATATTATTGCTCAGGGTACTTGGCAATTCCATTTCACGAAATCGTTTGCACAAACGTTCCATCCTTTCCGATTCCCATACAAAACACGCATTAGGGAAGGCATTCTAATCTAGATATTCAATCTACTTATGAAGCTTTTATCTCTAGACGAGCGCAAATAATAAACTCAATAATCATTTTAAACTTGAAAGCTTTTAGAAAATAAAGCGTACCTGGTTGCCGGATAAAATGGGGGATTGCTTGGTGTGTTACTGGCTCAAATAAGTCTAGGAAATGAATCTAGACTCGACTTATCAAAGAAAGTTAGAATTCAGAACAGACAGACCTGCTCTGATACTACTATGTCACACCCCAACTCCTGAGGTGCGACGAACAACAATAACGATACTAAACCATACACTAACTCAACTCACATAAGGAACTCATGCTCGGGAAACGAGGGAATATTGACTGAAAGCGATAACAAATAAAGGCATCCTTCCAAGTCACAATAAAACATCCAACGAGCATAGATAATTTTATATAAGAAAACCCAAAAAGGAATAAGTATATCATGTTCACATCATTTGGAAGTTAAGGAAAAACGGTAAATAGTTTCGAGCACATCGCACGTGAATTCAACAAAGCATCAGAGTATAATCCAAAAGCATATCAAAAGACATCATTTAATATATCGCAGCTGTCACGCCCCGACTCCCGAGGTGCGACTTACGAACAACAACACAACCTAATCAACTAACGATCAACTTAAATATGGGAAACATGCTCGGAGAAAACATCAATAAAACGCAACATCATTCGAATAAGGCTTTCAAGGCATAATGAAGAATTAACCGAGCATTTCAAAATCACATTTCAACAAGGATACAATCATTTTTTCAAGTTAACGCAATTAAGAATTCAACAAGCATTCAAAACCATCGAGCACATCGCTCGGAATAAAAAACAACAAGTATCAGAGTATATGTATCAATAGATATCAATTCAAAAGAGTTGCAGCAGAAACTTGCATCAAAACCCAACATTCGCACGTATGATGACGTACAAATGCCAGTCCGACATTCGACTCGACTCAACCAAAAACACCACACCACCAAGTATCCATGCCATCACCATCCTGTCAACCTGCACGTTTAGAAATACACGCAGGGCTGAGTAATTCGTACTCAGTGAACACAAGCCAAAACATTTGGATAAAGATGCTTTTAAAAAGTTATATCAATTGAACTTGCCTTGCCGAAACATCACAAGTACTTAAACAACTTAAAACGGTTTTACTTGTGCATGCTAAAACATTTTCTTTTAAATAGACTGCGCAGTCAAACGTAACATATATCAATAGTATGCATCATCTGTCACAATAACCTCACTGTGCCGAGAAGTAGGCCTCCTTCTCGAACACTGTGACCGGCCTAGCTGAAACAAGGCTCACAGTCACCTCAACATTCAACATACCACACGTGGGTTTCCTGCCTTTCACAGGATAATAACAGTCTCAAGCAAACAGATGATAACACATACTAAACTCAATAAAAACGGCAAGTCAATTGCATTTAAAATCATATAATATTCTAGCATAATAACTTTCATCGCTAGTTTTGGTTCAGAAAAGCCTACCTGACTTCCGAAGATTCTAGCTAGGCAGTTTAAGGGCTATTGTCCTCGCTTATCGTTCCGTCCGGCTTGATCCTTCATAGATCGACATCAATAAGAAAATAAGATACTACGCAAGACGGATAAAAGGTGTTGGTCTCGACTGAAGGACTTCTACTTGAGTCGTTTCTCTCAAAGCTATACTTTTCTAAAAGATCTCGCGTTCTCGTCTTTAAACTATTAACTCTACTCGATGATTGGTTGATATTACTAACCAATGTCTTAGCACTTCACGCTTTAATTATGAAATGTCGTCTATCTACATTCCATTACTCGAGCTTTCTTTTAAAGACTTAATCAATTCTCGATTTAATTAACAACTCAGTAATTCAGTTATTTGCATACAATTAAACTCAGTAATTCTTCACGTCACAAATAATATTATTCACTCAAACATTTAATTCAATTGCATAACAAATCCAAATAAATCAAACACATTTCAAGACACCTTAACATTTATTCAATTATATTTTAGAACTTAATTCAAATAAGAATTCCTCTTTATAAAACTCAAACAATATAATTTATCTTTTCTCGGCTTATAAACAACGCTTTTCCAAATTCGTTATCTTATGAAGCATATTATAAACTTTTACTCAATTAATAAAAATTCTCTTTAATTTATATTAATCTCTTATGAAATAGGAATTTTCTTTCTATTTCTAACTCGATTCTCACTTCTTAACTCAATTATTATCTTTCTAATTATTATCTCGGCAATTCTTCTCGGTTTATTTTTAATCTACATGGTTTGAAAAAATAACTTAATTAATTAGCTTTAATTAATTTCTTTCAAAATTATTACTCGAATTTTATTCTATTATCTTATTGATTAAATTATACGAGTATTTAACTTAACTCGTCTAATATCTTTTTCTCGACTCGATTAAATCTTCTTTTCATTTATTTATTATTCTATTATTTTTAACCCGATTTTCTCGACTCTCATTTATTTAATTAAAAACTTCTTTTTCTTCTTTGTTCTTAACTTAAGACCAATTTCTTAATTAACATTTTCTTTTTATTTTTCAATTAGTTTTTATAAAAACTAGCTTGTCTTATTAATTTAATTACAAAATTTCCTTTTGATTTAGTTTATTAAAAATTCCAAATCTTCAAGTTTATTTCAAGAACACTTACTAGATATATCTTTCTATGTATTTTTCAACTCTTAACATTTTTAAAGCTTTTAAACTTCATTCTTTTGTTACAAAAAATCCTATCTTCATCTATGATTCAAACTAACACTTTAACACACATTATATCATCAAAATCATCAATTCTTCTAAATCATCAATAACTATTTTCTTTAAAAACTTTACATGCAATTTATTTTTCTTATAGTTAACAACATACAAGATTAAATCAACATATCATATAATAATTTCATGATCAAAACATCACTTAAATCATCAACAAAATCAACAAAATAATTTCATCTTTTTCCTTAAAAACTCACGGCATTTATACATAAATTGGGGCAATTTATTTCTCAATTTTTCATGCATATAGTTCCATTCTCAACATGATAAAAATCATAAATCAAGCATCAAGATATCAATAACTCAAGGAATTCACATTTTCCTATTTTTCTCTACAATTTTCGGCATTAATCATTTTTTTAAGGTTTTAATTTCTTTTTCTTCTCTTAATTCGACGATTAAATCCTAGTGTTCGATTCTCCTATCGATTTCTTCTCACTCGATCTTCACATCGATAACCTAAATTTGCCTAAACATAAAATAAATGCCATGCATGCATGTTTTCTTTCTTTTAGGGTTTAGAGAGATACATATATACAATTAATCAAATGAATTATCAAACTTTATAAATTAAATTGGATCTTCTCCTCTTGAACCTCTTGAAATTGAAATGATGGGGGAAACTGGGCTCAACTTCTTTGCTTGGATTCCTCTTGGAAGAACTTGTCTTGAATCCTCAAAGAAAATACAACACAATAATTAATCATCCATTTCTAGGGCTTAAGAGCCAAAAATGAAGAAAAATGGGGGATGATTATTGGATTTCAACTCAAGAACTTGAAGGATTATTACCTTTCAACTTGTAGATTGGAAGAACTAAGATGATGGTGATGATTTCCTCTTGATTTGCATGAGATTGAAGCTTGAATTCAAGGCTTTAATGGAAGAAATTTCAAGTGCGTGTGAGTGTGTGGAAGTCACGGCAATGGAGGGGGAGAGAGGGAGAGTTTTCTTCTTTGTTCTTCTTGAGAGGATTTTTGAAAGAGAGAGAGAGAGATATAGCTTGAATGAATGAACTCTTCTCTTTTGAATAGGATGCATGTATTTGATTTCCAACATAAGGAATAAAGAATGATGACAATTTGTGTTGGAACTTGGTGTGATTAAGAGGTTGATGTGATGGCATTTGCATGCAATCTTTTGCTAAGATTTTGGTAAGACATCATGATTAAAGCTATGTTGTAGGTTGGAGAGAGATTAGGGAGAGAGATAGGGTGAGGAGGCGGTGAGAGGGAGAGAGATGAGCGACACTTGTCTCGTTGTTTCGTTACGGGTGTTAATTACCCGGTCGTAAAGGTTTTTCGGATAAAACGATCCGTATTAGTCCATTTATGCTATAAACGGGTCTAATCTCTCTTCGTCTCGTTTCCGACACTAAAACATCTCAAACCTAATTCACATCTCATTAAAAGATTAACGATTCCGATTATCTAATTTTTTTAAGTCTTAAAAGAAATTAGTCGGCTTATTAATCCGCTTATTAATCCTTTAAAGATTAAATACTCGTAACTCTTCTCAAATTATCTCGGATAAGCTTCTATCTTATCTCAATGATCTTAGAATTAATTCTAGGTTCATAGATTTTAATTAAGATCTATTCTAAGTTCATCGGCGCATAGCAATTTCTCAACATTATTCCCTTCCAATAAAAAATCTTCGGGGTTTTTCTGAAAATCATACTCGTACTCATTCTCATATAAGCAAACTCAATAAATACATCACATTATCATTTCAAGAAATAGAACAGATAATCTCACGTAAAAACACACAAGGCATTCCAGTCGTTTTACTCATTTTTCTTTATTTAGAAAAGAAAATTTTTATTCCTCAAATCTCATCATTTAAACTTACTCAGTTAATTAACACGCTCACTAATGTTATAGAAGTTCGGGGTATTACATCCTCACCCTCTTAAAAAAAAATTTCGTCCCGAAATTTACTAACCTTGAGAAAATAACTCGGGATATTTTGCTTTCATCTTTTCTTCGAGTTCCCACGTGGCTTCTTCGAGATCATGATGACACCACTTGACTTTCACTAAGGGAATCGATTTCGTTCTAAGCTGCTGAACCTTATGATCTAAAATCTTTTTGGGTTTCTCCTCGTAGCTTAGATCGGGTTTCATCTCGACATCTTCTTGGCGTATTACGTGCTTCGAATCGAAGACGTACTTTCTCAATTGCGATACGTGAAAAACGTTATGCGAGCTTCCGAAACTGGGAGGTAACGCCAAACGATATGATACGGATCCAATTCTTTTAAGGATCTCGTACGGTCTTATAAAACGAGGTTTAAGCTTTCCTTTAACTCCAAAATGATACACTCCTCTCGAAGGGGATACTTTCAAAAATACTTTATCTTCTGCTTCAAATTCCAACTTGGATCTTCGGTTATCAGCATACGACTTTTGTCGAATCTGGGCTTCCTTAATCTTCTCACGGATTTGGTGCACATATTCTATCATCTCCTCAATCGCCTCTGGCCCTATCACTTTTCTTTCGCCCACTTCATTCCAATAAAGCGGCGATCTACACTTTCTTCCATAAAGAGCTTCGTAAGGGGCCATTCCTATCGTATTCTGGTAGCTATTATTGTATGCGAATTCAACAAGAGGTAAGACTTTCTCCCATTCAACTCCTTTATCTAACAAAACAGCTCTCAACATATCTTCGAGGATTTGAATCGTTCGCTCAGACTGACCATCGGTCTGGGGATGATAAGCAGTGCTGAATTGCAACTGAGTTCCCAATTCTTTGTGGAAACTCTCCCAAAAACGGGCTGTGAATTTCGAATCTCTATCAGAAGTAATCGTCCTTGGCACTCCGTGCAATTTTACAATTTCCTTGATATAGATTTGAGCTAATTTGGCTGATCCATAGGTGTGTGGAATAGGTATGAAATGAGCAGACTTTGTCAACCTATCCACTATCACCCATACTACTGTATTTCCTCTCCTTGATCTTGGCAATCCGGTCACAAAATCCATTGAGATTCCATCCCACTTCCACTCTGGGACTGGTAAGGGTTGCAGAGGTCCATACGGTCTTTGATGCAAGGACTTCACTTGCTGGCAAGCTAGGCATCTCTCAACGAACAATGCCACATCCATTTTCATGCCATTCCACCAAAACTGTTTCTTTAAGTCTTGGTACATCTTCGTGCTGCTGGGATGAGCTGTATACGGGGTTTCATGAGCTTCACTCATTATTTCATTTCTCAACTTGTAGTCATTAGGCACACAAATTATTCCTTGGTACAACAAGGCATTATCGCTCGATTCCAAGAAATCTTTAACTCCTTCACTTCTCACCTTTCTTCGTAGCTTCTCTAACTCTTCGTCTCTTCTCTGGCCTTCTATGATGCGGGTTCTCAAATCAGGCATTACTACTAAGGTAGCAATCATTTGATCTACCGTTGTTGGAGGTATAATCACTTCAATTTTCATCTTCCCAAATTCTTCGATCAACTCGACTTTACCAGTTAGAAGGAATCCTAATTCGGTTTCTTCCGAATTTTTCTTCCTTCTTCTTTGACTTAGTACGTCAGCTACTACATTTGCTTTACCGGGAGGGTAAGATATCTTGCAATCGTAATCTTTCACTAACTCGAGCCATCTTCTTTGTCTCATGTTCAACTCCTTCTGTTCGAAGAAGTATTTCAAACTCTTGTGATCTGAAAATATTTCGCACTTGGCTCCATAGAGATAATGTCGCCAAATCTTCGAAGCATGAACGACAACTGCTAATTCCATGTCGTGAGTTGGATACTTCTCTTCATGAGGTTTGAGTTGCCTTGAAGCATACGCAATCACTTTCCCATCTTGCGTTAGGACACATCCTAATCCTTGAGCAGATGCGTCGGTATATATGATGTAGTCTCTGTCTGGCTCAGGTAGGGCTAATACTGGAGCTGTAGTCAATCTCGTCTTGAGCTCTTGAAAATTTCTTTCACATTCTTCCGTCCACTCGAACTTCGTCTCTTTCTTCATCAGGCTCGTCATTGGCTTCGTGATCTTGGAGAATCCTTCTATGAATCCCCGGTAGTATCCTGCCAAATCGAGGAAACTACGGATTTCATGCACTGATGTCGGGGATTTCCATTCTTGCACAGCTTTCACTTTCTCCATATCCACCTTAATTCCTTCGGACGAAACAACATGTCCTAAGAAATTTACCTCCTTCAACCAAAATTCACATTTACTGAATTTGTCATACAGTTTTTCAGCTCTAAGTGTTTCCAACACAATCCTCAAATGCTTCTCGTGCTCGGCTTCGTCTCTTGAATACACCAAAATATCGTCTATAAAGACAATCACGAACTTATCCAAATACTCGTGAAAAACTCTATTCATCATATCCATAAATACTGCTGGAGCATTTGTTAATCCAAATGGCATTACTATGAATTCGTAATGTCCATATCTCGTTCTGAAAGCAGTCTTTGGAATATCTTCTTGCTTGATCTTAAATCAATCTTGGAGAAAACACCGACTCCTTTTAGCTGATCGAACAAATCATCTATCCTTGGCAAAGAATACTTGTTCTTTAGCGTAATCTTGTTCAGCTCTCGGTAGTCTATGCACATCCTTAAACTACCGTCCTTCTTCTTCACAAACAAAATTGGAGCACCCCATGGTGATCCAACAATTCTTGCAGTTGGATCTTCAACTCTTGAAGTTCCTTTGGAGCCATTCTATACGGGGCCTTGGATATCGGGGCTGATCCGGGTTCTAAGTCGATCATAAACTCCAATTGACGATCAGGGGGTAAGCCTGGTAATACTTCTGGAAACACGTCTTTGAATTCTTTCATAATTGGAACATCATCGATACTCAACTTTTGATTCTCGTCTTTATTCAGATAAACTAGATACACTTGCGTATCTTTCTTTCTCATCAATCTCTGCGCTTTCATAGCCGAAATTATTGGTACGCTTTTCTTCATTCTCTTTTCCACTCCAAAAACTACGGTTGATTCTTCTCCAGGAGGTTTAAACGATATTTGCCTCAAGTCGCATCGAATCATCGTAAAGTTCTCGGTTAACTAATCCATTCCTAGGATTATATCTACGTCCCACATCTGGATTACATTCAGGGATTTTGCGATCAACTTACGATTTCCGATCTCAATTTCTAAATTCGAGTAAACACGCGACACTAACGCAGACTTTCCTAAAGGGGTTGCGACACTAAGCACCTGGTTTGATTCTTCTACCTTCAATTCTAGGTTCTCTACGCAAATTCTAGATATAAATGAATGCGAAGCTCCCGTATCGAACAAAAAAATAACAGGTATGCCATTAAGCTTTCCCATACCTGCCAAATTTCCTTTTTCTTTCTCTAGCGGCTTCTGCTCAATTGCGTAGGCTCTTTGGAAATGCGGAGGCTCTTGCTGAAGAGGTTGCTGCTTTGGCTGCTACGGCTTACGTTGATGCTGGACAAACTTTTGCAGAGGGACTGCCTCAATGGCTTTTATCTGCGAAGGTTGGAACTAATTCGGTCTTCTGCCTCTCAATCCTTGTTGCTTACTCGGGCACTGGTTCGAGAAATGACCAGGTTGACCACAAGTATAGCAAACATTACTTCCGCTCTTGCAGACGCCTTGATGCATTTTGCCACATTTCGCACAAGGAGGGATTCCTAAGGGTCCTATAGGTAGGTTATTTCGATTGACTTGCGGAGCTTTTCCCTTCTGGGGTTGCTGTTGGCTTTTCCCTTGCCACTGCTTCTTGTTCGGGTGGTTTCCACCACTCTATTTTCCCTTCCTCTTTCCATGCTGGCCAAATTGGGATTGTTGGGTAGATACAGTCGTCATTGTCTGGCTTTAAAATTGAGGATTCGTTGAACGATGCAATCCTTTCTCTGGTTGCATTGCCAACTCCATATCTAGAGCTCGGTTCAAGGCTTTAGCATAAGTCAGACCACTCTGACTAGCAAGAACTACTCGGATATCTTGCCTCAGTCCTGCTCGAAACAACTCGCACATCTTTTCATCATTATCGACCATGTCAGGTGCGAATCGAGCTAATTCACAGAATTCTTGATCATATTCGGCCACAGACTTCTTTCCTTGCTTCAGATTGGCGAATTCGTTTAATTTCTGCTTGCGATAACTCCTCGGCACATACTTTTCATACAAAGCTTCCTTAAACTGATCCCACGTCAAGTTCTCGCGCTCTTCGGGGGTATACATTCTTTGCTTTGCCTACCACCAGTAGTCGGCAGTTCCTTTCAGTTGATACGTCATACACTCCAGACGTTCACGATTGGAGCAACAAAGAAAACGAAAAATTCGCTCAAGAGAACGAATCCAGTCCTCAGCATCAGCTAGACTGCCTTTACCATCGAAGGTTGGGGGATTTTGACGAAGAAAAAGCTCTTCGACTCGTCTCTCATTCGGAGGGGGTGGAGTAGGATCACGCTGTCCCTTAGGGTTATCTTCAGGGATTCTGACATTTCTACGCCTTGGCGGCATTCTAAAAATTACAACAAGAAAACTTTAGGCATTCCAATTCTTTAGTTCACTAGGAACCTTTCTCGATTCTGAAAACATCTCTCTTTTTGGGAGGAATACGATTCTCGATCGGTACTTAAATAATTAAAAAGCAAATCAAGGATCTTCTCAAATAACTTCATTATTTCAAATTGTCATATATACATGCATCTCATTCAATTTCCAATAACCATCAAACATTTATATCATCATCACATATTCTCAAGACAATCAATCATAATCATAGAATAAAATATCATTACTTTCATTTTCACGTTCTCAATTCAAATTGATAACTCAAGAAATTTCAAAATTAATTTTAATAGCCTAAAGGCTCATTTTAATATCGCCCGATGGCGGCCTCTTCGGAGGACTTATAACAATAGGGGTTCAATTGAAAATTCCCTTTCTTCTACTCAAATTAAGCAAGTTCTTAAACTATAAATTACATTACTACTGACAAATAAAAGAGTTCGTCTCTAAAACACACACGATAAAATATTTAAATTTCCACGGCTTCCTTGAATCACTTCTACATGCAGGAATCGCTTTCACTTGGCCCATTGTCATCATATTGCTCCGCATCGGAGTCTACTCCATAGTGCTCTATGGGATCTTCTTCCTCCTCTGGGTCATCTTCCTCTTCTTCCTCTTCCTCAAGCATCTGGTCTACAAATTGTTCATCTTTCTCATCGACGTTGTCATCCTCAATGGCGAAACACTCGCGTTCAGCTTCCCTCAAGGCTTCCTCACAGTCTTCCAAAGTGTAGTTCATCGCGGCTAGCTCAGATTCAACCCATGGCGGGGTGTTGGGGTTTTCTTCTTGACGGAGGTAAGAAGCTACATTAGCTGAGGTACCGAATTGAGAGTTGTGCTCGTCTTCTGGCCTTGCTAGGGAGGTAGAGGCACAAGCGAGAGGGGCAGGAAAGGCATTACTGGGTAAGGCTTGAAGATATCCTTTCCCTACTGTTGCTGCATCAGTTGACTCATTTTCGTTCTCGTTGCCGATGCCTGAACGGACTAGCCTAGAAGATTCTGCTTCGGGATGGATTGAAAAAGTTGCTTGCTGACGATGCATATAAGCGGCAAACTGATCTTCATTCGATGAAGGGTTTCCATTGCATCCGCTTGGCTGCAATGTTGGTAAGTTAGACAAAGCAAAGGGATCAAAAGATTGAATTAAGAGCACACCACTTACAAATGAATAATCTGAGTGGGAATTTCAAGGTTCAAGCATAGTTCGTGGCGGCGAATTGATTTGAAGGAAGACGGGGTCATCTTGAGGAATTTGTGGAGGAGCACGGACAATTTCATTTAGCAAGCTTGGAGAGTCATCATCATATGGCTCTGGCGGAGGAGCACCATAGGTCATGAAACGGGCTGAAATTGCGGAGATAAACGCATTCACATCACCGTACAAAGTTTGGTCGAAGTAGCGATAACCTAAAAATTGAGGAACAAGGGATGCTGCCCAATCTTTCCATTCTTGAGGTGGAGCTTGGATTAGATGCGTCATGCCTTCCAGCGGTTCCATGTCCATGTACTGGACTCTTCCCCATATCGAATGATAACGCGCTAGAAATTCAGCTAGTGACTCGGTACTCATTTTTCTCACGTGCAAGTACTCCTGCATCTAGTCGTTATCGTCCATCCTATACGAATTTTAAAAGCATAAGCACACATAAACAATTAATCGAGCATACTAGAATTTCCACCACATACTCATTTTTGCGTTCCAAAGGAGGATTTTCGTTCATGGATTCGGGCAATTCCAAATCACGTAACCATTCGCACACGCGTTTCATCCTTTTCGATTTTCCCACACGAACACGCATTGGAGATGACATTCTAAAGCAATCTAATTATCAATCAACTTAACAACTTTCATCTCTAAACATCATAATTCAAAAGAAATTCTCAATATCTTGATAATTCAAACATCACTTTAACTTGAAAAACTTTTAGAAAATAAGACATACCTGGTTGCCGGATGAGATGGAGGATAGCTTGGTGTGGTTTACTGACTCAATAAGTCTAGGAATTAAATCTAGACTCGACTCATCAAAGAATAGCAAACTTCAGAGCAATCAAAGCCTTGCTCTGATACTAACCTGTCACGCCCCGACTCCCGAGGTGCGACTTATGAACAACAACACAACCTAATTAACTAACGATCAACTCAAATACGGGGAACATGCTCGGGGAAAACATCAATAAAACGCAACAGCATTCGAATAAGGCTTTCAAGGCATAGTGAAGAACTAACCGAGCATTTCAAAATCACATTTCAACAAGGATACGATCAGTTTTTCAAGTCAACGCAATTAAGAATTCAACAAGCATTCAAAACCATCGAGCACATCGCTCGGAATTAAAAACAACAAGTATCAGAGTATATGTATCAACAGATATCAATTCAAAAGAGTTGCAGCGGAAACTTGCATCAAAACCCAACATTCGCACGTATGAAGACGTGCAAATGCCAGTCCGACATTCGACTCGACTCAACCAAAAACACCACACCACCAAGTATCCATGCCATCACCATCCTGTCAACCTGCACGTTTAGAAATACACGCAGGGCTGAGTAATTCGTACTCAGTGAACACAAGCCAAAACATTTGGATAAAGATGCTTTTAAAAAGTTATATCAATTGAACTTGCCTTGCCGAAACATCACAAGTACTTAAACAACTTAAAACGGTTTTACTTGTGCATGCTAAAACATTTTCTTTTAAATAGACTGCGCAGTCAAACGTAACATATATCAATAGTATGCATCATCTGTCACAATAACCTCACTGTGCCGAGAAGTAGGCCTCCTTCTCGAACACTGTGACCGGCCTAGCTGAAACAAGGCTCACAGTCACCTCAACATTCAACATACCACACGTGGGTTTCCTGCCTTTCACAGGATAATAACAGTCTCAAGCAAACAGATGATAACACATACCAAACTCAATAAAAACGGCAAGTCAATTGCATTTAAAATCATATAATATTCTAGCATAATAACTTTCATCGCTAGTTTTGGTTCAGAAAAGCCCACCTGACTTCCGAAGATTCTAGCTAGGCGGTTTAAGGGCTATTGTCCTTGCTTATCGTTCCGTCCGGCTTGATCCTTCATAGATCGACATCAATAAGAAAATAAGATACTACGCAAGACGGATAAAAGGTGTTGGTCTCGACTGAAGGACTTCTACTTGAGTCGTTTCTCTCAAAGCTATACTTTTCTAAAAGATCTCGCGTTCTCGTCTTTAAACTATTAACTCTACTCGATGATTGGTTGATATTACTAACCAATGTCTTAGCACTTCACGCTTTAATTATGAAATGTCGTCTATCTACATTCCATTACTCGAGCTTTCTTTTAAAGACTTAATCAATTCTCGATTTAATTAACAACTCAGTAATTCAGTTATTTGCATACAATTAAACTCAGTAATTCTTCACGTCACAAATAATATTATTCACTCAAACATTTTATTCAATTGCATAACAAATCCAAATAAATCAAACACATTTCAAGACACCTTAACATTTATTCAATTATATTTTAGAACTTAATTTAAATAAGAATTCCTCTTTATTAAACTCAAACAATATGATTTATCTTTTCTCGGCTTATAAACAACACTTTTCCAAATTCGTTATCTTATGAAGCATATTATAAACTTTTACTCAATTAATAAAAATTCTTTTTAATTTATATTAATCTCTTATGAAATAGGAATTTCCTGATGGTCCCGATACGAGTTCTGGTGTATGGAGAGGGGGGGGGGGAATACACCAGATAAGACTTTTTAAAACAACCCCCTAAAAATAACGCAACCGAGTAATGCAACTCAGTTGGAACACATGAATCTTCGGGGTTTTTCTGAAAATCATACTCGTACTCATTCTCATATAAGCAAACTCAATAAATACATCACATTATCATTTCAAGAAATAGAACAGATAATCTCATGTAAAAACACACAAGGCATTCCAGTCGTTTTACTCATTTCTCTTTATTTAGAAAAAAAAATTTTATTCCTCAAATCTCATCATTTAAACTTACTCGGTTAATTAACACGCTCACTAATGTTATAGAAGTTCGGGGTATTACAGCAGCGGAGACATCGACTCAATTCCCAACAACACACCACCAAGTTGTCCACGCCATCGACTCAAGACATGTAATTGCCTGCTAACTTTAGACTCAAAAGTAAAACACACCACCAAGTTGTCCACGCCATCCACATCCTGCTAACCTGCACGTTTAGAAATACATGCAGGGCTGAGTACTTCGTACTCAGTGAACACATGCCAAAACATTTTTAAACTTTGCTCATTAGAGCTATATGATTAGACTTGCCTCTCTTGCTGCATCACAAGGGTTAGATATAAGCATTTTAATAGAGTTTACCACTTGTGAGCCATAAAAACATTTTCATACTTTTCTGAAATCGTCTGCAGACATTTATACTTAGGTATGAATCAATCTACAGCTTATCTTTCTGTGGTGTCGAGAAGTAGGCCTCCTCCTCGAACACCGTGACCGGCCCAACCGAAGCAAGGCTCACAGTCACCTTAACTAATGCATGCATTGTCCCGTATCTTACAGGACCTTTATCCCGTGCGTCCACAAGACCTTTATTATCTCATGCGTCCACAGGACCTTAAATAACATTAACACGTAGATGATTGCATACCAAAACATTTAGAATATCTAGGCAAGTAAATCAATTTGAAAAGCGCACGTAATACATAAATAGTACACGCATTCATCATTTGGTTTTAGTTCAGAAAGCCCACCTGACTTCCGAAGAACTAGCTAGGCGGCTTACTCTTTTAATTGTCCTCGTTACTTTTCCATCCCGTTTGGTCCTTCACAATTCAACATCGAATAAGGAACGAGACTTTTGTCGCGTAAGACGTAAAATAGATTTTGGGCTCGGCTGAAGGATTTCTACATGACTTGGGTCTTTTCTATATTATTTTAACTTTTCTAAGTTAATATCTTTTCTCGATTTTCTCATTCTCGGTTATCAACTTTACTCGGTTACTAGACATAACTTCGTCTCACATTCTCGTTTCTAAAGTCAATATTACTTTAATACTTTCTACTAAACGAGCAAATACTATTCGTCTTAATCATACTACTCGAGTTCTCGATTCATTATTCTCAACTATTGTCATCACAACCATTCATGTCATAAACGTGCATCCAAAATAAATGAACAAATTATTTCACGAATAAACAAAACATAAATATTGCACTCAACATATAAGTTCAATCAAGTATAATAAACCCAAATGTATTCGATCAACTATTAACTCGACACTGCTCAACTCAATTTTTGAAATAAGTTATCTTCAGATAAACATTAATAATGATCTCATAATCCTTAAATAAATCAAACAGGGATTCAAACAATAAAAGTTTTGAATTTAAAACTCGATTAATTATTTAATATTTCTTGACTCCAAACACAACGCTATTTCAAAAACACGTCGTCTTTCCTCAACTACATACACAAACTCGTATACATACTCTTATCTTATTTACTTATATTATATTAATATATCTTCTTTCTTTTTCTTAATAAAAACTCTTAAACTCTATATTTAATAGAATTTCAACTTCCTATAAAAACTCGATTCTTAATAATTTCGATTTCATTAATAAAATTCTCGTTTTCTTTACTCATAGCAAACTCGACTTATAATTCAAAACTCAACACTCGACAACTTCATTGTTTTATCTCAAATTAAAAAGGTTTGAAAAGCAAACTCAATTGATGTCACTCAAGCATTTTTAATCATTCAATACTCAACATAATATCAATAAACGAGCAATTAAACATTCATTAATTACTAAACTCGATTCTCATATTTTTATTTAATTTCATTTTGTTTTTCTAACACTTCTTATTTAATTTGATAATTAAGTATTTGAAACTCTTTTAATTTTCTTAATTTAGTGAACAACTCTTACTCGATCCTTACTCATAAGTTTCTCTTACTCGTTGTCTTATCTCTTCGTAAATCATTATTTAATCATCTAAACTCAACTTAACTCTTTATTCTCATACTTTACTATTTCTTATTTTATTAAGAAATTATCCCTTTAATTATTTAATTCTTATTCTATTATTTTTATTTCAAAACTCTTCGATTAATCTTGTGATTAGTCGAGTAAACGAACTCAAACTCGACTTAACTCTTTATTAAATTTCTTATGCTCAATTGTATAATTATTTTTCCCTTTTTAAAAGAGATTCTTGTTAACTTAGGATTAATTCTTTTTCAATTCTCGTTCAATTGAACGACTCAATCTCAACTAACTCGTCTTAAATTTTATACTCAACTTTTTAAATTCTATTTTCTTAGCTCTAACTCCTCTTTTATTTCTCAATTAATATTATTATTTCTTTTTAAACTCTATTAGTTAACTCACTTAATTTTCTCCTCTTAAGTTCTAATTACTTAACAAAGAATTATTTTTCTTTGTTTTTACTCAATTCTATATCTCAAAAATAATTTAATAATTTTTCTTTTTATTTTCCATTTAATTTTATTCTAAAAATTTTCGAATTATTTAATTTATTTTATAATTAATTTTATTGCTCTTCAAATCTTCATAATTCTCACCAAGAACACCAAGAACACTCATTCAAGCCTTCAAAAATTCACCAAGAACACCTAGAACACACACTAGGCATTCAAACTCATTTCCATCGATTTTTGTCTATTTTTGCACTAAAATTTTCATTTTCTTCATCTCAAAAATTCCTATTGATCATCTAATACTTCAAATTAAATACAAACACATCCATAACATCAAATCATCAAAATTACTAAAAATCATCAATATATCATTTCTTCCTACACATACATATATCTCGATTTTTTTCTCATGACAACATAGCAAATTAAATCATCCAACAACTCATACTCATATCATGCTCATAACATCATTGAATCATTAACAATAAATCAAATCAAATACTCCTCTAAAAACCTCAAAACTCACGGTATCAAGCATAGAAATTAGGCAACAATTTTCTTCAATTTCTCATACATATATATATATATATATATTCCAAACATCATCATAACACATATAATCCATAAATCATCAAGAAATCATGTAAATAAATTTTTCCTTCTTTCTTTCCTATTTTTCGGTTTTCATCAAATTTTTAGGGGTTTTATTTCTCTTTTCTCTTTTAATTCTTAGATTAATTCCTAGGGTTCGATTTCCTAACAATTTCCTCACCCTAGTTTGCGCGATGTCATCTAGCTGTGCGATGTCTCTTTCTTCCTTGGTGTACTAGTGGACACCTTTGGGTTCCTCCTTCATCATCTCTCCTTCTCCTAGAGCGATGGGAGTCACCAGCACTGACTGAGTCATCGGGATGGGACCATTTTCAATGGTTTCCCACATCATGTGATGCCTGGCAGTCAGAGCCATTTTCAGGCTAAATCTTCACATAGGATAATCATCCATGGAGAACTCCGACAAGCTTCCCAGCAATGTCGGGTTCATCTTTCCTGTACACCACAAGAGACACAAAAAGATATGCAGTAGAATGCACTAAATGATTTCAGAAAAAATCTGTTCAGTTGACCACTGAAAGATATACTCGACTCACATTTTGTGAATCAGAAACAACAGTCTTTTGAACCAATGCTCTGATACCACTTGATGGTCCCGGTTTCAAGTTACTGGTGTATGGGGGGAATACACCAGTAGCAATTTTCGTTTTGCTTAACGTTTTTTCATTGAGATATTTGCTCAGGTTAGTTTAATAACAACCGTAAGAGACAGTTGGAGTAGCTCTTCAACTGAGTTTGTTAGTTGGAGCCAATCACACAGTTGGTAGGTGAGCTGGCTCCTATTGTTTCACCTGTTTTTGGTTGTTTTTAGTTGGGTATATTTAGTGCATTTTGTTCGATTGCCGTTGTGTTTTGTTTTGTTTTTATATTCGGAATGCTCTAATGCTTTCGGTCGAGTTTTGCTGGGAAAATACAGGATTTTTGTTTTAGGTGTTTGATCACGAGAGAAATGGCTGAGAAGTTGCATGCTCAACGATCGTTCAACACTGGAATGATGTTCGATGATTGTTCAGAATAGAAGGCTTGTTGGGCGATCGTTCACATCTCGACGAGCTTCCAGCAGGCGATGTGGGCTGAGTGAAGTTTCAGAGAATCACCTTGGACGATCGTCCAAGGTCGGCGCTCGTCCAGTAGACTTACAAGTTGGCGAGTGAGTTTTCAGAGAGGACACCCCAGCGATCGTGCAACCTCAACGATCGTCCACTTGGTCGAGAAGAATTTCAGAGAGTGGCCTCCAGCGTTCGTCCACGTTCAACGCTCGTTCATATAGGCGTGACTTCGTGGTGATGGACGATCGTCCATGTTGGGCGATCGTTCACTTTGAGGCGGCGATATTTTCCTTATAAATAGCGCACCGAATTATTTCCTTTTACACGTTTTTTTTTCTTTTCTTCTGCGGTTGTTTAAGTTTCTTTTACGCACAGACATACGTATTTTTCTCTCCCAGTTTTTCATGTTCATCCAAATACTAGGGTAGATTATTACTTTCAATTCGTACGGATTTTGTGACAGACTTCTACTACGAATTAATCATCGTAAGTTTCTTTTATTTTGCATCTCAATTATGTTTATGATTTACTTTGTTCTTAGAACTAGGGTTTATGTTTCTGTCTAGATTAATTGTCTTTCTAATTTCTTAGAGTAATTAAAACCTCAAATCAATCAATCTTTATTGCTTTCTTTTATTTTCTGCTCTTTTCGTAATACAATAATCACCCTGTTAAGCCTTCCTTGTGAGACGATATTCGGGACAACATATCTAATCTATAACAACCACGTTTAATTGCGTGTGACTTAGATTAATTTAGGTTGAACAAATTTGGCGCCGTTGCCGGGGAAGGCTTTAGGCGATTTTTGTGTTACAATTTTAATTTTAATTTTGTTTGGTTATTTTTCTCCCTCCGGTGCGTTTAATCTGTGTGCTAGTGTTGTGTATGCGAGGTCGCAGAAGTCAGAACCAATTGTTAGCACCGTATATTGACAACATACACAGGAGAAGCGCAGTTTTGGAACAAGTAAAGGAGGTAACCGAACCGCTTCCTGACAAAGTTGAAGACGAAGCTTTGTTTGGGAATTTGTTTTGTGATTCCAAGGAAGAGTGTCAGTTGAACGTTCAAAGAAATATGACTACCGAGGAAAACCAGCTCATGGGAGAATACTCCCGACCAGTTATTGAGGCCACGACGTCGGCCATTGTTCTTCTTGCCGGGGTCAGGAATTATGATTTGAAAGTTTCCTCCATATACCTGGCCTTGGTTCTGATTCCGCCATCCAGTGGTAGACTGATTCTGCCATCCCGAGTTCTGCTGTCGCTGATTCGGATTAGACCTTTGGCCCTGATCAAACTACTGTCGAGGAGGAAATCCCTGCGCCGCATACACTTCTGCACCTTCTTCATAAGTCAACTCCCCCATTCTCTGGCACTCCTCAGGATGATGCCCCAATTCTCCACAAATACCACAGGGTTCAGGAATGATTTCATGTCTAACAGGCGCCGATCGAGGTGGAGACGCCGCAGCCTTATTCATCTTCAATTCTTGCAACTCCCTCATCATCCCTGCGAGTTGCTTCTGCAGCTCATAATTTGGTGCCACTGAATTGGCATCAACTCTTCTCCCACGGACCGACTTCTGTTGTGAACTGTCTGCCAAGGTCTGGAAGATCTGGTTGAGTTCCGCAGGAGTCTTCTTAGCGATGTTACCCCCTGCAGTGCTGTCCACCATGAACTGAGTAGTAGTAAGAAGTCCATCATAAAAGAACTGACTAATCATAATCGCAGACAACTGATGATGCGGGCACTGTCGGAGGAGCTCTTGAAATCTCTCCCAAGCCTCGTGGAAAGGCTCATCGTTTCCTTGTGTGAAATTTATAATCTGAGTACGAATCTCCTGTGTCTTGTGGTTTGGATAGAACTTCAACATAAACTTCTCACAAGCATCCTTCCAAGAGTTAATAGAATTTGACGGAAGCGATAGAAGCCACGCCCGAGCCCGATCCTTCAAGGTGTAAGGCAGGCACTTGAGCCTTAATTGATCCTCTGTAAGGTTCGACAGAGGGAAAGTTTGCACTATCAAACAGAACTCTCGAATGAATTGGAGTGCATCTTCATTGGGCATGCCATGGAAAGCTGGAAGCATGCTACAGTAGTTATGCTTCAAATCATAATTCCTGACCCCGGCAGGAAGAACAATGGCCGACGTCGTGGCCTCAAAAAACTGGTCGGGAGTATTCTCCCATGAGCTGGTTTTCCTCGGTAGTCATATTTCTTTGAACGTTCAACTGACACTCTTCCTTGGAATCACAAAACAAATTCCCAAACAAAGCTTCGTCTTCAACTTTGTCAGGAAGCGGTTCGGTTACCTCATTTACTTGTTCCAAAACTGTGCTTCTCCTGTGTATGTTGTCAATATACGGTGCTAACGGTTGGTTCTAACTTCTGCGACCTCGCATACACAACACTAGCACACAGATTAAATGCACCGGAGGGAGAAAAATAACCAAACAAAATTAAAATTAAAATTGTAACACAAAAATCGCCTAAAGCCTTCCCCGGCAACGGCGCCAAATTTGGTCAACCTAAATTAATCTAAGTCGCACGCAATTAAACGTGGTTGTTATAGATTAGATAAGTTGTCCCGAATATCGTCTCACAAGGAAGGCTTAACAGGGTGATTATTGTATTACGAAAAGAGCAGAAAATAAAAGAAAGCAATAAAGATTGATTGATTTGAGGTTTTAATTACTCTAAGAAATTAGAAAGACAATTAATCTAGACAGAAACATAAACCCTAGTTCTAAAAACAAAGTAAATCATAAACATAATTGAGATGCAAAATAAAAGAAACTTACGATGATTAATTCGTAGTAGAAGTCTGTCACAAAATCCGTACGAATTGAAAGTAATAATCTACCCTAGTATTTGGATGAACATGAAAAACTGGGAGAGAAAAATACGTATTTCTGTGCGTAAAAGAAATTTAAACAACCGCGGAAGAAAAGAAAAAAAAACGTGTAAAAGGAAATAATTCGGTGCGCTATTTATAAGGAAAATATCGCCGCCTCAAAGTGAACGATCGCCCAACATGGACGATCGTCCATCACCATGAAGTCACGCCTATATGAACGAGCGTCGAACGTGGACGAACACTGGAGGCCACTCTCTGAAATTCTTCTCGACCAAGTGGATGATCGTTGAGGTTGCACGATCGCTGGGGTGTCCTCTCTGAAAACTCACTCGCCAACTTGTAAGTCTACTGGACGAGTGCCGACCTTAGACGATCGTCCAAGGTGATTCTCTGAAACTTCACTCAGCCCACATCGCCTGCTGGACGCTCGTCGAGATGTGAACGATCGCCCAACAAGCCTTCTATTCTGAACGATCGTCGAACATCATTCCAGTGTTGAACGATCGTTGAGCATGCAACTTCTCAGCCATTTCTCTCATGATCAAACACCTAAAACAAAAATCCTGTATTTTCCCAGCAAAACTCGACCCAAAGCATTAGAGCATTCCGAATATAAAAACAAAACAAAACACAACGGCAATCGAACAAAATGCACTAAATATACCAAACTAAAAACAAACCCCTCCACACACAAAACCTTGCTTGTCCTCAAGCAAATCTTATTAAAAATTAAAACGAAGAAAGAATAAGGCTGCGGCGTCTCCACCTCGATCGGCGCCTGTTAGACATGAAATCATTCCTGAACCCTGTGGTATTTGTGGAGAATTGGGGCATCCTCCTGAGGAGTGCCAGAGAATGGGGGAGTTGACTTATGAAGGAGGTGCAGAAGTGTATGCGGTACAGGGATTTCCTCCTCGACAGCAGTTTGATCAGGGCCAAGGGTCTAATCCGAATTAGCGACAGCAGAACTCGGGATGGCAGAATCAGTCTACCACTGGATGGCGGAATCAGAACCAAGGCCAGGTATATGGAGGAAACTTTCAAAATCGCCGTCCTCCACAGCAGTTCACGCAGTATCCTCCTCAGCAATTCAATCAGTTTTCTAATCAGCAGCAGTGGTATCCGCAGCAGCAGCAGAATTTTAATTCTCAGTGGCAGAATCCAGCTCAGCAGAGTCAGTTCCAGCAAGGACCACCACAATTCCAGCGCGCATCACCACCACCTGCTCAGAAGAACCAGTTTGAAGATAATCTCAATGCATTCATGCAAGAAAGCAGGCAGGCGAGAGAAGCTCAAGATACAACCATCAAGCGCCTTGAGACGGCGGTGGGACAAGTGTCTGGTACCGTGAACCAGATGTAGCAGCAGCAGCAGACTGGAAAGATTCCGAGCCAAGGTCAATAGCCACATCAAGCGTCAGCCGTCACTGTGTTGAGAAGTGGGAAGACGGTGGATAATAAGGTGGGCAACACATTATCAGAGATCGTGCAGCCTAGAGTTGAGAAAGAGCAAGTAGAAATCCGACTACATAAGGCTGAAAAGCCTTATCGCCCACCAGTGCCTTTCCCTAGCAGATTGCGGAATGAGAAGCAGGACCAACAATTTTCAGACTTTTATAAGATGCTATCCAAGGTGAATGTGAATTTGCCTTTGCTCGATGTGATCCGAAACGTGCCTGCTTATGTGAAGTTCTTCAAGGAGTTAGCATCCAAGAAGAGAAAGTTTGATGAACCGGAACAAGTTCTAGTATCAGAAAGTGCCAACTCCATTATGCAGCATTCTCTACCCCAAAAGCAACGAGATCCTGGGAGCTTTGTGATTAAAATAGCTATGGGGAATGGAAATGAAGCTTCTGGAATGCTGGATTTAGGAGTAGGGATCAATCTTATGCCCTACTCAATTTTCAAGCAGTTGGAATTGGGAGAGTTGAAGCCGACAAGGATGTGCTTGCAATTGGCAGACAGATCGGTTCGCCACCCTCGAGGAGTTATTGAAGATGTCCTGGTGCGAGTAGGGAAGCTTATCGTGCCGGTGGATTTTGTCGTTCTAGAGATTGGAGACGTCAAGGAAGATGGACGAGAGCACACTCTACTATTGGGGAGGCCTTTCATGGCTACAACCAATACTCTCATTGATGTAAAGAACGACATAATTAAGATGTCAGTTTTGGGTGAGCCAGTTTCTTACGATGTCAGAGCCAATAAGGGGATTCCGTCGACCAATAGCATTGATAATTGCTCTTACATTGATGCTATCGACACACTTGCCGAGGCCTGTTTTATGGAAGAGCCGCAGATTGAGGAGGTTTTTGAAGGCTCCGCCGACTTGGAGGAGAGACTTAGAGAGAAAGCAGCTATGGAAGCCTTGCTGCCAACCAACCTGCCTGTTAATGAGCCAGTCATAGTAGAGGCTCCTAAAGAAGAGAAGGAGATCGAGCTTGAACTTAAGGACCTTCCAGCTAACTTGAAGTACGTGTTCCTTGAAAAAGGAAAAAGGAGGCCTGTCATAATCTCTGCAGAGCTCAAGGCAGCCGAAGAAGAAGAATTGGTCGAGGTGCTCACAAGATTCAAGGCTGCTTTTGGATGGTGTTTGTCCGATATTAAGGGGATCAGTCCCGCAACATGTATGCATCGGATAAACTTGGTGGATGGAGCTACTCCAAAGAGAGATGGCCAAAGGCGATTGAATCCTGTACTAATGGAAGTGGTGAGGAAGGAGATCTACAAGCAGTTGGCCGAAGGGATCATCTTTCCCATTGCTGACAGTGAATGGCTCAGCCCCGTACACGTGGTTTCGAAGAAAGGAGGAATCACGGTGGTCTTGAATGATAATGAAGAGTTGGTGCCCATGAGACCGGTTACAGGGTGGCAGATGTGCATAGACTTCAGGAAACTTAATGCAGCCACCAAGAAGGATCACTTCCCATTGCCATTCATTGATCAGATGCTCGACAGATTGGCGGGCCATGAATTCTATTATTTTTTGGATGGACTATCAGGCTACTACCAGATAGCGATCGCGCCCGAGGATCAAGCTAAGACAGCCTTCACATGCCCCTTTGGCACATATGCCTGCAAGAGGATGCCGTTCGGACTCTGCAACGCACCAGGTACCTTTCAAAGATGTATGATGTCCATATTTTCTGAGATGCTTAATGATTTTGTTGAGATCTTCATGGATGACTTTTCTGTGTTTGGATCATCTTTTAATGATTGTCTTAGAAAAATTGAACGGGTGTTAGCGAGGTGTGTCGAGAGTGGTTTGACTCTTAGTTGGGAAAAGAGTCATTTTATGGTAAAGAGGGGGAACGTGTTAGGCCACATCGTCTCTAAGAGGGGTGTAGAGGTCGACAAAGCGAAGGTGAATGTGATCGAAAGATTGCCTCCACCTCGTGATGTCAAAGGAATTAGGAGCTTTCTTGGTCATGCCGGTTTTTATCGGCGTTTCATTAAGGACTTTTCAAAAATCAGTCAACCTCTATGTCGTTTGCTTTCTCAAGATGTGCCTTTTATTTTCGATGATGCTTGTCTTAATGCGTTTAACTTGCTTAAGGAGAAGTTGAGTATTGCCCCTATCGTGATTGGTCCTATTTGGTCAGAACCCTTTGAGATTATGTGTAATGCTTCTAATTCTGCAGTTGGTGCTGTTTTGGATCAACGTATTGATAAAATGCTTTGTGTCATTTATTATGCGAGTCTGACTCTTACTTCTGCTCAAGTGAATTACACCACTACAGAAAAAGAGATGTTTGCTGTTGTGTTTGCATTAGATAAGTTTCGTGCATACATCATAGGGTCTAAGGTCATCATTCATAGTGATCATGCTGCACTGCGTTATTTGTTGACCAAGTCTCAAGCCAAGCCAAGACTAATCCGTTGGGTGCTCTTACTACAAGAATTTGACTTAGAGATTCGGGATAGGAAAGGTAGTGAGAATGCTGTAGCTGACCACTTATCTCGTCTTGATAATCTTTCTTCGCCTATGATTTGTGATAATTTGCTTAAGTTATTTCTTTTTTAGCAAGCTTTGAGTGCCGGCATGGTTCCTTGGTATGCAGACATTGTTAATTTTCTTGCCTGTGATGAATTGCGGCCTGACCTTACTTCCCAAGAAAGAAAGCATTTTCTATCTGTGTGCAGGCAATACTTTTGGGAAGACCCTTACCTATTTAAGATTGGTAAGGATGATGTGATCAGAAGGTGTGTTCCGGATGATGAGCAAGTTAAAGTGCTCCAATTTTGCCATGAGACACATTGTGGAGGGCACTTTGGAGGACAGAAAACGGCACACAAGGTGCTCCTATTAGGTTTATTCTGGCCTTCATTATTTAAGGATGCACATGCTTTTTATCTTGCCTGTGATCGTTGCCAAAGGGTAGGGTCTATTGGTCGTAGGAATGAGATGCCTCTTAATAATATTCTTGTTGTTGAGATTTTCGATGTGCGGGGTATCGATTTCATGGGACCGTTTCCCAAATCCTTTGGTTAAGAGTACATTCTTTTAGCTGTTGATTATGTTTCCAAGTGGGTCGCGGAAATCCCCACTAGAACTTGTGACTCTCATGTTGTGCTTAAGTTTGTACAGGAAAATATTCTTTGTCGGTTCGGATTTCCTAAGGCAATAATAAGTGATAGAGGGAAGCATTTTTGCAATAAGCTGTTCGAGACGCTTATGAAGAAGAATGGAATCACACACAAGGTGGCTACCTCCTATCACCCTCAAACATCGGGCCAAGCAGAGACGAGCAACCGACAAATCAAGGGAATTTTGGAGAAGACGGTGCAGCCGTCTCGTAAAGATTGGTCTTCAAAGCTCAATGATGCACTTTGGGCGTACCGGACAGCGTACAAGAGCATTCTGGAGATGAGTCCGTATCGGCTTGTATATGGAAAGAATTGCCACTTGCCTGTTGAAGTCGAGCATAAGGCCTATTGGGCAATCCGAGCAACAAATTTCGATCTTGAGGCCGCAGGGAAGCAAAGACTGTTGCAAATGTCCAAGTTGGATGAACTCCGGAATGAGGCTTATGACAATGCCAAGATCTACAAAGATCGAGTGAAGCGGTTGCATGATAGTCGGATTCTATCCAAAGAGTTGAAGCCCGGGATGAAAGTTCTTTTGTTCAACTCAAGGTTGAAGTTATTTCCAGGCAAGTTGAAGTCCCGATGGAGTGGGCCGTATCTCATTGATGAAGTTCTACCTTTTGGAGCTGTTCGGTTGCTAAATGAACAGACTCAAGAATCCTTCCAAGCCAACGGACATCGAGTGAAACCGTACTATGAAGGAGAACCTGTTTTGAAAGGAGTCGAGTCAATTTGGCTCGTGGATTCAGAATAAGTTTCATTTTTGTATGTTGAGCTAACGATGTTAAACAAGCGCTTCGTGGGAGGCAACCCACTGTAAAAAAAAAAAAAAAAAATTCAGGTACTGTGGCGGAGGTTCGACGATCACTCATCCTGGGCGAGCGTTCAACGCGTTTTGATTACACTTCAGAGAGGAGGATTCGACGATCGCTCATCCTGGGCGAGCGTTCAGTTCGTTTTGATTACACTTCAGAGAGGAGGATTCAACGATCGCCCATCCTGGGCGAGCGTCCAACGCGTTTTGTTTCGATTTCAGAGAAGGGGGTGCGACGATCGCTTACCCCGGGCGAGTTTCCAGCACTTGGCGTCTGGACTTCAGAGAGGGGGGTGCGATGAACGTCCACTCTGGGCGAGCGTCCAACACCGCTCACCCCATGCCGAACAAAGTTTAGAGGCGCTGGTTCGACGGTCGTTCGTGGTGGGCGAGCATCTAACACAACTCATCCCTCGGCCCATCTATTCTGAGGCCCAATTCTGGGCGATTGCTCATAGCCAACGAGCGTCCACTTCCATGCCTATAAATATGTCTGCCCTAATTTTAAGGGCAGCCGCCTCCTTCCTCTATTCCTTTCATTCGCTCTACGCGTGTGCTCGTTGAAGTCTCCTCCCTCTTGGTTTCTCCGTCATCGTTCCAGGCCGGTGACCGTCCCTACAATTCCGGTCGGCGACCTCATGTTGTGGTTTTGTTTTCTCCGCCGGCGAACTCGATCTCTCAACAGCCACGACGAGCGTCCATTTCTTCCCATCGGCGAGCGTCTAATTATTTTCACCGGCCACGTATCCGGCGAGCGTCGACTTCCGACGAGTGTCCACCCTCGCTCCCTTGCTGTCTTTGCCGAACGAGCGTCCACTATCGACGAGCGCCAGTTTCTCCATATCCGGCGAACGCTCAGTTCTTGTCCTGTCTCATAGTCAGCGACCGCCGGTTTCGTTGTTTCACATTGGCCGAGCGCTCACACCCTGCACTTCTAATTCTCTATGGCCCGCACCAAGAACATCGGTGGCAGTTCTTCCTCCCGTGCTAATGCCCCCGAGGCTATGGACACCGATGCGGCTGCACCACAGAATCTCTCAGTGACATATGCTGCTCCTTTCCCCATTTACTCGCTCCCTGAAGGTAAACTCTTTCTTCCCCTCAAGAGTAAATCTGTTACGGTACCTCGCTTTATTGATTGGGAGGTTATTGAGTCTCTGGGGGTGAAGGACGAATTGAATAAGTATTTAAAGGTCCTAGGATTATTCAAATATGCTCACTCAGAATGGCCTTCGTTTACTCCTTTGTGCTTGGAATTTCTTGTCTCTATGGAATTTGAAGATGATCTCGAGGGTATCACTTTTCGGTTGATGGGTAATACATATCATGTGGGGTACTCTGTTCTGCATACAGTTTTTAGGTTTCGGAAAGCTCATGGGGAATTGTCTGTTCCTCCGACATTTGATGTGAAAGCGGCTTGGTGTGAGTTGTCAGGATGTGACAATTGGGGAAATGGTGGTGTACCTAGTGGATTAATTCGTGATCCAGTTTTGTGTATTTTACACAAATTTCTTGTCTATCATATTAAAGGTCGGGCTGAGGCTAATAAGGTGTACAATGTTGAGCTATATTTGTTGGATTGTGCTGTGAAGAAGCGGAAGGTTTGTCCGGCTCCGTTTATCTTCGAAACTTTGCAGAGTATTATTCGGACTTCGACATATAGGGCTGCTTTGCCGCATCTTGCTACTGCTTTGGCATATCACTTCAACGTTATTCGGGCAAATTCCACTCCTTCTAATCAAGTGCTGTTGAGATGCAAGTATTTGGGCTTTACTGAATTGAAACATGGATTTATTGCCCGTGATTTGGTGTCCTTTGCTCCCTATGAGACGCGCCCAGCAGTTAAGCGCCAGCGTGGTGCCGAGATCGTCGGCCCTAGTGTGCCCCCACGTCCTGCCTCTGGTTCTTCCAATGCCGAGTCGGACGGAGCCAATGATGATGCCACACCGGTTGGGAGTGATGATGAGCTTCCTCCTCAGGATGAGTTTATTCGTCAGATTGAACATGCTTCTCACTCTTCTGGTAATTCTGGCTCAGGCTCTGTGCCTTATGACTTTTCGGCGTTTTAGCAGGATTTTACTTCATTCCGTGGGGAGATGAGTTCCCAGTTTGGGCACTTGCAGCAGCAGATGATTCTACAGAATGCCCAATTGTTCCGTCAAGATCAACGGTGGGAGCAGAACGAACAACGGTGGGCGCGAAATGATCAGCGTTGGGCGGTTAATGAGCAGCGATGGGAGGAGCAGGCACAGTATTGGGCGACTCAGAACACGCATTGGGCGGAGCAAGCACATAATTGGGCCACGAATGCTCACTATTGGACCCAGCAACAACAGCAAATGGCTTCTCAGGGTCGTCAACTGGATTCTTTGGAGCAACAATTCGCTCGTTGGAATTTTGCTCCAGGTGGTTCGTCTGCTCCACTGCTGGAATTAAGATGTTGAAGTTGGGGTTGAAGTTTATGACTTATGTCTTGATAGATTTTATTGATCAAGGTGGTTCTATTATGAATTGATTGGTGCGGTTGTTGCATGTCATTTGTGGGGCGTTTTACACTTGAATTATTGATACTTAACTCTTGAGTATAGGTGAAGATTTGGAGATGGTGTTTTAGAATTGTATCCCAATTTAAATTTGTTTAAAAAAAACAAAAAAAAGAGTAAAAAAAATTGAGAAGGAAAAAAATGAAAAAAAAAGAGTTATAAAGGGAAAAAAAATATCTTGTTTAATAAGTTGAGTCACTTTGGGAGATCTCTGCTCTTCTGGGAACCATGAGCATGGGAAACCACATGAGGATACTTTATATGACCTCTAAATGTCTACACCTCATGAATTATGGCCATATAACCCAATTTGACTTGACTTTTGTTTATTTCGTTTGCTTAAGTTTGTTGTGTTGTGAAGGGCTCTACCCCTCTTTCTCATTGCCTTGAATTCGTTCTTAAAGGTGAGGAATGGGTATGGAAAACCACGCTAGGAGGCCGGATTTTTCCGTGAATTCACCTAGTGAAGATTGCCCGGATTTTGCATTTTTGTTAGTATAGTTTAATAAGTGGTTTGAGTTGGGATACTCTTTGATGTCACTGTTTCCTTTCTGTGATCTTGTGCTTGGATTTTGGGTGGATTGAGGTCTTGTGTGGAGGGCCACTCATTGGTTATGCAATTACTGTTTTTGATTGATGAGTGATAAATTGCCTTGTGATTGAGAGTTTATTGAGATATGCGTTATTTAGTTCACCTATGCCTGAAGATCAGCTGAATTCACCAACTGAGGTTTTAAACAGTTATACAATGCAGAAAATGGTGGACGATACGATAAACTCGTTACAATAATTGAAACCTTTGTGAAAAAGGAAGGTGATACGATCCTCGCTGAAGTTGCAGACGCCGACATGAATAGTATACACCCAATACCAAATCTGAACTGAACCGGATAAGATGGAATATCCCAAAACCTCTGAATCAGTTTCTCGAAGTGAATTAAGCATACGACTGTTTCCTAAAATCCAATGATAAGACGACACAGCAACTCGGGGATGATGAATGACACACGAACGAGGGATGGTTGACTCGCTGGTTCGCCGATAAATGAATTCGTCTTGGAACAATCAAGAAGAACTCGAACTCTCAAGAGAGAATTTTAAAACTCACGTATATTAATCAATGTTAATGAAAAACGGCGTCCCACATAAGCCTTATATATGCATGAAATCATAAACCTAATCTAAGAAGGAAAGTACTAATGGGCGGGCTTAACTAATAACCCAACTATCTAAGCAACAAAATAAAAGCCCAAACGAAAATAAACAAATAAAGTGTCTTCAACACAAATAAGTAAAGTCTTCAAACTTAGGCCCACTCGCATATAATAAGATTAACATAACTTGGGCCATTCAACTCGCCAACTTCAATGGGTTTCTTCATCAACTCTTGATTCCAAACTTCTTGAATTAAACCCATCAAACTCTCCTTGAACTTCTTGACTCGAGATCTTGTAACTGGTCAACAGGAACATGCACCGGATCTTGCACCAACGACGATCCTTGGACTCCATCAGAAGGTTAAATTCCTAAGTTAGTGCAGTGCATATGCTTGGTCAGTAGGTTAGGTACTAAAATTAAAATACTGAATGTAAAGTGCAAAAAGTAAGCACACAGTATTTTAACGTGGTTCGGAGATCGACATTCTACGTCCACAACTTTCTTTTTGGGGAAGTAATCTACTAGGTAAGCTTACGCGTGCTTATCAAATGCCTCACTTGGATTCTGGGTTCCAAGCAAACCTAAATTCGATTCCGGATTTGAACAAGACCCCACAATACTTTTCCGGGCAAGTGCTTAGCCAATCTTAGATTCTGGGACCTCTGTTTGGATTACGGGTTTCAAGCGACCTAGTATTGGATTACTGGTTCCAAGGGACCAAGTGACTTTGATTACAGGTTCAAAGTCAAACTCGATCTCTTGTGAAAGAGTTTGCTGGGACACAAACCAAGCAAGAACCTGTACTCAAAACTCTATCAAGGAAAGGCTTCTTGATAGGAGGAGGTTTTCTTACTTGAGGAGAGAGGTAGTCTGTTGCGCTGCGACTACTCTTTTTCTTCTCTTTACTCTTTTAATGTGAAAATTTGTGTCACCGTGCTTAGATATGGAGACCTCTATTGTCACAGCCCCAAATCCCGAGGGACGGCAAAGCCGGGGTGCGACTGGGATTGGATTAAAGAAGCGGGAAAGAAAGGGGATGAATGAATAAACATAACATTAAAGACAAAATAATTTCTATGAACAAGACTTCATTAACAAAAGAAAGATTTGATCTTGAAGGATCACTCGAACAAGATCTCAAAAGATTCTAAGTTATAAGTACAGAACATAAACCAAAAGTGATATTCATATTTACATAAGTGAGTCTAGAGTTTGGCAGCAGAATTGTAAACTACATACTAAAGTCTTCCCTATCGACAACTCTTAACTCAACCCTCGAAAACGATAATGAAAACAGAAATCGAAAACGATTTAGTCTTTTACGTTTTTAATCCTTTAAGGCCTTTGCACGCTAAACTAAATTCTTTTAATTAAACAAGAAACGAGATACGAACATATCTCGTTTAACACTCATTCGGTTCTGTACTTGACACTTAAGTTCGTAGTAAGAAGTAGTCGATAACTTGAAACAACTTAAAAGATCGAAAGGGCTCAAGTTGAGAAGAATTCAACTTAAGAAACTAGCTTTGGAAACTTACTGCTCAAGTTAGTAAGTCTGTACAGAATAGAGTATTTCGAAACAGGGAAGGAATCTTATACCAAAAGAAAGGTACGGGTGTCTAGTTTACTCTCCAATTTATGGATCTCAATTCCGATAAACGAGCTATAAGATATGGCAGTTTCCGTGAAGGGTCGCAAAAACTGCCGAGTGAAATCCTAATGCTCGATAAAATCGACGCACGGTTTTCTAGGTTCGACTTATGTTATTCCACCTTATTTTTCACGAAAATACTGACTCAAGGCAGTCAACACGTATCATCATACGTGATGAACTCCTTTTCATTTCTCGATCATAAGCACGACGTTCAAAACCTCGTCTTTTCAAACTAAACAAGTACTATATTAAAACAATTTCTAACTTCTCGTTTCTACTTCTCGTTCACAACTATAACTTATCATTTCATAACTCGGATGAACATGTCGTCAACTACAAACTTGTTCATTTAACAATAACGAACATTAATATCTAATTAGAAACCTCATTCAACTTTTCTATCTTTACTTAGGTTCGATTCTTCGCCTCGTATGAAAAAAAAATCCAACGTTATTAGAATTCGTTCTAACTTTCTGATTATGATCATTTATTAACGAGATTAACTTATAATCACATCATAGACCTATATCATTATCTAAACTCGACTTATTGTCGATCGTTCGTTTCTTAACGAAAATCTTACGTTCTCCGTTTTCGTTCAAATTTTACAACAACAATTATAATCTAACGAGCATCACTAATACGCAAATCATGTTATCAAAACATTATCGAGCTTCAACATATCGACACGTTTCCGTCTCTTACATTTTTCAATTTATTTTTAGAAAAATCCTAATTAAATATATAATCATCCTCATACATCCTATATCTCATTTCCATAAACATAACATGCATATCATAACATTTACTATACTAATTCATGCATTCTTCATCTCTTTAGTTTCGAATTTTATCTTTAGAAAAATCTAAATTAATTCATAGAGTCAATTAGCAACATGTAGAACACTAATCTATAGATCAAACATCAAAGAAATCGAACTACGATCAAACCCCCAAAATTATTAAAAAAATCGGTAATGCCCTAAAAGAATGGGAAGTGATTTTCTTCATGATTCGATCCGTAGAACTCAATTCTAAGTATACTAGAACATGATTCGATTAAAAGACCACATGTTATTCCATCTCCTATTTTTCGAAAAAATGAAAAAAGAGCGAAAAGGATTTGTGTTCGGTTCATATTGGAGACGAAGTTCTTACCTTGCGTAATATGGACTCGGATATGGAATTGATCGGTAGATGAAGATCTTGTGTTCTTGAGAAAGCTTGAAGGTTGGAGTTTTAATGGAGGAGGCTTGAAGGTTGGAGTTTTAATGGAGGAGAATGAGTAGAAAATGAGAGAGAATGGAGGTGTGTGTGTGGCGGCAATGAAGGGATGAATGAGAGAGATGATGAGTCATTGTAAGATACATAAAGTGTTAGAAAAATCTAACTAAAGTAGTGGTAAGTCGTTAGGGGTTGTTTAGCGTGGATTTGTTAGACAGAAATATCTCGTTTCCGGCTTTAAACGAAGATATAAAAGTCGGAGAATGATTTCTTAGTTGGTTACAAATTCGACGAAATCTAATTCGTCCGTTAGATTGGAAATAATTTACGTACTCGGAAAACCTAATTCGTTTTTTTAAAATCGAGAAAAAGTCAGGATTAGACAGTCTAAAAATTCGCCCGGAAAATCATAAAAACTAACTTTCTCCGGTGAACTCGTATCGAAGAAAAAGTGAATGTAAATTCTGACGGATTTTAATTCTGAGTTTTCGGACGAAAAATTTACCTGACGCGAAAACCCTAATACAGTAGTCGTTCGACCGACTTCTGGAATTTATTTTCTGAAACGGATTTCACCGTAAATCTTAGAATCGAAAATCCTTATCTTAGGCGTGCAAAGCCTTAATTATTAATAACTTTCATTTTTAAAAACAGTAGAAATTATCGGGGTATTACATCCTACCCCCCTTACGAAAATTTCGTCCCGAAATTTGCATACCTTCTTCAAAAAGATAAGGATATCTCTTCTTCATCTTTTTCTCGAGCTCCCATGTGGCTTCTTCTTGCCCGTGGTGATTCCATAATATTTTTACTATTGGTATCGACTTGGTTCTTAATTCTTGAACTTTTCTATCCAAAATTGATATCGGTTTTTCTTCATAACTTAGGTCAGATTCAAGAACGACGTCTTGCTGACTTATAATGTGCTTAGGGTCATAGACATACTTTCTTAATTGGGAAACGTGAAACACGTTATGGACACTTCCTAGACTTGGCGGTAAGGCCAATCTAAGCAACAGGTCCTATCTTCTCAAGAATTTCGTAAGGTCCTATGAACCTTGGTCTAAGTTTACCCTTAACACCGAATCTAATGATTCCTTTCGATGGTGAAATCTTAAGAAAAACCTTATCACCAACTTCGAAACTAAGATTGGTTCGACGATCGTCGGCGTAAGACTTCTGTCGGCTCTGGGCTTATTTCATTCTATCTCGAATCTGCCGAACGATCTGGATCATTTCATTAATCGAGTCGGGTCCTAAGTTCTTCCTTTCACCCACTTCATCCCAATAAAGTGGTGACTTGCATTTTCTTCCATACAATGCCTCATAAGGTGCCATTCCTATTGTCGCCTGATAGCTGTTGTTATATGCGAATTCGACCAAGTGCAAGATATCTTCCCAATTTGCACTTCGATCCAATACCACTGTCCTTAGCATATCAACTAGAATTTGAATCGTCCTCTCGGATTGTCCGTCCGTCTGAGGGTGAAAAGCTGTACTGAAGTCAAGTTCAGTGCCCAACTCTTTCTGTATGGTGATCCAAAATCTTGAAGTGAACTTGGCATCTCTGTCTGATATTATGGACTTCGGTACTCCGTGCAGATGTACAATCTCACGGACGTACAATTGAGCTAGCTTCTCTGACCCGTAGGTAGTCTTAATCGGTATAAAGTGAGCTGATTTCATGAGCCTATCGATAATCACCCAAATGGCAGTATTTCCTCTTCTTGACTTAGGCAATCCTGTCACAAAATCCATAGCTATTCCTTCCCATTTCCATTCTGGGATATCTAATGGCTGCAACAATCCATACGGTTGTCTATGTAAGGCTTTCACTTGCTGACACGCCAAACATCTTTCTACAAACGAGGCAACGTCTCGTTTCAATCCATTCCACCAGAAATTCTTTCTTAAGTCCTGATACATCTTCGTACTCTCTGGGTGTGCTGTATATGGCGTATCATGAGCCTCACTCATGATATCATTCTTTAATTCTTCGTCACTGTCAGGAATACAATGTCTGCCTTCAAATAATATCGCATTGTCTGGTACTTCGGAATAACTGTCTGGTTTATCTGTTCTTATCTTTAGGCGAAGCTTCTCCATCGACTCGTCCTTCCTCTGAGCACTTATGATTCTATCTCTTAAGTCCGACGTAGCTACTAAAGCCGCTAATTGACTTGTGATCATTGCTGGTGTATCGAGCACTTCTATTTCCATCTTTTCAAATTCTCGTACTAGAGTTTCTTCCTCGACAACCAGACATCCTAACTTGGTTGGAGCCTTGCGACTCAGTGCATCTACTACTACATTTTCCTTTCCTGGATGGTAGTTGATTCCGCAGTCGTAATCTTTGACCAATTCGAGCCACCTCCTTTGTCTCATATTCAGTTCTTTCTGCTCGAAGAAGTACTTCAGACTCTTGTGATCTGTGAAGATCTCAACCCTTACACCATAAAGATGGTGTCTCCAAATCTTTAATGCATGCACCATGGCTGCGAGTTCTAAATCGTGGGTTGGATACTCAACTTCGTGAGGTCGAAGTTGTGAGGTATAAGCTATCACCTTTCCGTCTTGCACTAGAACACAACCTAACCCATTCTTCGAAGCATCGGTATACACCACATATTCCTTGTTTGCGTCTGGAAGAGCTAATACTGGTGCTGTAGTTAACTTTTCTTTGAGCGTTTGGAAACTCTTTTCACACTCGTCCGTCCATTTAAACTTATTCTCTTTTCGAAGTAGCTGCATCATAGGTCTAGCAATCATGGAGAATCCTTCGATGAATCTTCTGTAGTAGCCTGCTAAACCCAAGAAACTTCTAATCTCGTTCAGACTTGTTGGTGACTTCCAATTACGCACTGCCTCTACCTTGGCAGGGTCTACTTTGATTCCTTCGGCTGAAACTATGTGTCCGAGAAACATTACTTCCTTCAGCCAAAATTCGCACTTACTGAACTTGGCATAAAGTTTCTCAGTTCTAAGTGTTTCCAACACTATCCGCAGATGTTCTTCGTGTTCTTTCTCATTCTTAGAGTAAATGAGAATATCGTCTATGAAAACTAAGATCAATTTGTCTAAGTATGGGTGGAAAACTCTATTCATAAGGTCTATGAATACTGCAGGGGCGTTGGTCAAACCAAATGGCATAACCAAGAATTCGTAGTGGCCATATCTGGTTCGAAAAGTAATCTTAGGTACGTCCTCGGGTTTAATCTTCAGCTGATGATACCTTGATCTTAAATCTATCTTTGAAAACACTCCTGCACCCTTGAGCTGATCGAAAAGATCCTCTGTCCTTGGCAAAGGATATTTGTTGTTGAGGGTGATCTAGTTCAGCTCTCGATAATCTATACACATCCTCATTGAACCATCCTTCTTTCTGACAAACAACACTGGCGCTCCCCAAGGTGAGACACTCGGCCTAATAAAACCAAGGTCTAGCAACTCTTGCAATTGAATTTTGAGTTCTTCTAACTCCTTTGGTGCCATCCTATATGGAGCTTTAGATTTGGGGGCCGATCCTGGTTCTAGGTCAATCGAGAAATCTATGTGACGGTCGGGTGGTAAACCAGGTAAAATTTCTGGAAAGACGTCTTTGTATTCGTTAACAACTTTCACGTCTTGAATGGTCTTCTCGGCTCCTGGTTCTGCAACTAGGTACACAAGATAGGCTGTGCAACCCTTCTTCTTTATCAACTTCTTGGCTTGTAAGGCGGATATTACCGGTACTCTCTTGCCCATTGCGATCCCATGAAATTCGGTCGGCTCTCTACCCGGGGGTTGAAAAGAGATCTTTCTCTCGTTGCAGAAAATTGTGGCATAATTCTCTGACAGCCAGTCCATTCCTAGGATTATGTCTACATCCCACATTATCATAACGTTCAAATTGTTCGCTTTAACCTTAAGAGTTCCGATTTCTAGTTCTAGGTTAGAGCAGACATATGTGGAAGTAGTAATCTCTCCTGAAGGTGTAGCTACTCTCATAGGATGTTCAGCTCTTACAGGTCTGATATCTAAGTTATCCGCACACGAACCAGCAATAAAAGAATGCGATGCGCCTGTATCAAACAGTATCTTAATAGGAATGTTGTGAAGTTTTCCCATACCTGCAAGGTTTTCTTTCCCTTTTCCCTTATCCTGCCCAGTCTGCCTATCCGTGCATGCCCTTGCATTCTGCTGTTGTTGTGCGTGCTGCTGAAACTGCTGCTGATTCATTTATTGTTGTGGCTGCGCTTGTATGGCGCTCAGAGGTACTGCTTGCAGTGGTTTAGGGCAATCCTTCTTCATATGTCCCTTCTATCCGCAATTAAAACAGTTGGTGGTGCCTACTTGATAGACACCGGGATGTGTTTTGTTGCACTTAGGGCATATGTCCCCTCCCTAGGTTATTTCCTCCCTGATTGAAATTCCACTGCTGCCCTTGCGGCTGGTTCTGCTGGCTATTGCCTTTCCATGGTCCGGTTTGCTTATTTCCCTGTAAATACAACCCCGACTGGTTGTTTTCTTGCCATGGCCTCTTGTTGTTATCCTGACTAGGCTGCTGATAGCCTTGCTGATTACCACTTTGCTGATTTCCTTGGTTGTTGAAATTTTGATTATATCCCCTGCTATTGCCCCCGTCCCACTTTCTCTTTCCTTGAAAATTGCTATTATTGTTGTTATAATAACTTCGGTTTTGGTTTTGGGTTGGAGCTAGTGTGGTTGTTACAATTTTCTTCTCATCAGGCATAACGGCCTCCATTTCCAGGGCTCTCCCTAGAACATCCGTATAGCTCAGTCCCCCATGACTGGCTAAAGCAATCCCCAATTCATGTCTTAGTCCCCCACGGAACTTCTTCGAAATCTTTTCTTTGGTATCGACCTGAGTAGGCGCATACCTTGATAGCTCACAAAACTTAGCTTCGTACTCTGTTACAGTCATCTTACCCTGTTTCAAATTGTAGAACTCAGCCTCCTTCTGAGCTCTGTATGTCTTTAGCACGTACTTGTCATACAGCGCTTCCTTAAATTCGTCCCACGTAAGTCGAGCCAGATGCTCCGCATGTATCACCTTCTGTCTTGCCTCCCGCCAGTAATCCGCTGGTCCAGATAGTTGAAACGCAATGCATAACAGTCGCTCCTCATCAGTACATCTGAGAAGCTTGAAAATTCTCTCGATTGATCGCACACATAGCTCAGCATCGCTAGGGTTGCCCGATCCATTGAACACATGCGGGTTTCGTTTGAGGAAAAGATCCTCAATATCCCTACAGGGTGGTGGTGGAGGTGGTCGTGATGGTGATGGTGGAGGGGTATCATTACGTTCTTGTTCTTGTTCCCTTTCATTTTCTGGATGACGTCTTCCACGTCCTCGGGGCCTACCAGGTCCCCTTCTGTTGTTAACATTTCTCGGCGGCATTTTTCTTTAACTATAGGGAACAGAAATTTTTCATTAGCCCTTTCTTTTAAACATTCTTTTACTTACTCACCCTCTTTCCAACTTAATCATGTTCACGGAAAAGAAAAATCGAACATAACTTCGATACTAGCTCTTTAATCTTTTAACTTTCCAAGTTAAACTAAACTCTCGTTACACGAGTTCATTTGACATTCTGGTTTACTACATGATTTATAAGAAACTTTTCTGTGATCAAAACCCTCTCACGGGTCATGTATATATATATATATATATATATATATATATATACATCAAAAAGAATATTGATTCTCCCTCCAACGAGGACTTATACAAAAAGTTAGACTACTACTAGTCTAAACTAGGCTGATTGCCTATCACTGTACAGGATGCACTAACAAGTTGCATTACTGTACCTACTGGAAGTACTAGAACGGAAACGATTCATAAAATTTTGTATCCGCTAGAGTACTACAAAAACTAGTTACTGATCCGACTATGTACAGGACAAAAGGAAACTATTACTACTACTAGTACGCGTCTACGACGCTCTGCTCAACAAACTGCAGTCGAGTCCGTACTGCCCTCTACGGCCTGTAAACCCTCAGAGTCCTCCTTCGGGTCTTCCTCCGGGTCCTCCTCCGGATCCTCCTCCTCTGAATCTGAACCAAAGACGAGCTGGAGTGCCTCGTCCTCCCTCAGAGTAGAGCCGTCAGAAAGTGTAAGTGGGGGTGGTGATGGTGCATCCGAAACTGTCTCCTCTGAGTCTGAAACAAGATAATCATCACTGGTCTCTACTGCACGCTTCTTCAGGGGAAGAAGGTGCTCTGGAACGGAACTGGACTCGTACTCCTCCCTAGAACGGACTCTGGATGGTCCTACCTCTAACTGTCCTCTGACTACCTCCCACTTTGCACAAATCTCCTCGAGCGGTGTCGATGGAGATGGTAGCTCTAGCATGGCGGCAAGCTCTGCGTCTATCACCCGGTACCGTGACCTTGTCTCAAACAGTCATGTCTCAAAAGATCCTCGAACTCTCACACTAGGCTCGGGTATAAAAGGAGTAGATAACCCTAACATGGCAGCTGTCTCTATGTCAATCTCTAAGAGTCCTGGTCCTGGAATCAACTCCTCAAGTGGTCTAAGTGGAAGTGGTAACTCTGGTATAGTTGCGGGCTCCTCGTCCACCTCCAACTGCTCTGACTCCGAGTCTGACTCCTCACTAGGTACAAAATCTGGCGGTATCTCCAACAACGCGGCCATCTCCGGGTCCAAGTCTAAAGGCTCTGGCTCGGTAACTGCTGGGAAGTGACGGTAAGGAAGATGTGGCTCCAAAGGGACTGACACCATGAACCTGCTGTCAAAGAAACGCTCGTGTATAGTTAGAGCGAATCCCGAGTAGTTGCCTGTCGGCTCTGTGTCGTCGCCGAAAATTCCAAGGAAAAACCATGCCACACCGTGCGCCCAACCGCGCCACTCCTCTGGCAGTCGTACTATATAGCCTGACGCTCTGAGATGAGGTGTCGTGCTGCATAGTATACCGCTGAAAAATTACTCACAATCTGCCCTATGTCTTCCACGCCAAAATCTGCCTCATAACCGTGATAATCATCCTGTAAAGTATCTGCTAGGGTACGCTATGGCAAAAGGTGTGCTCTTCAGAGCTGTAACGCGTGTCCTAGCCATCCTACAAAAGTTTTAAAGAAACACGGATCAGTAACAGGTAGGGAAATAACTAATCTTAGAAATACTTAAATTACAAAATGAATATTCCTTATTCAATTGTAATATCACCATTTAAACAACCACTTATCTTAAACATCTAGCAATTCAAGAAATTGCACTCAAACAATATATATAAATAAAATTTCAAGATTTTATTTCCATCTTTTATCTTATTATTTATTTACTTTCTTAATTTATTTCCTTATAAACTTTCTTTCTTTATTCTTTATTACTTTCTTTCACTATTTCTTTCTTAAGGAAAAATTTCTTAACGATTTTTACTTCATTAAAATAAAGTACGTCTACTTTGTTCATGTCACTTATTCAAAAGTAACATCCGTTTACAAAAGATTTTGTCCTTATCGACACTTGAATCTCTTACTCGTCGTATTCTTCGTTCAATTACGAAGTATGAAATAAATTCCAAAGAAAAGGAATTATAACTGGAAATTGACTTTAGAACCCAAGTTCTAGTCGTCGTCAGGATCAAGCGATCTTTGGAAATTTACTAAGATTTGTACTTGATTCTTGATAATTATAACAAATCTCTTCTTGAAGTTCGAGCGAGGCGAACTCCAATTGAAAATAACTTCGTTCATGTTACTTTTACGGAAGTAACATTCGTTTCTTTCGTTTACTTGGTATAGAATTAACGTACCTTATCATTATTTATCTTATTTTCTCGAAGGAAATTCTTATCGATTTTTTTTTTACAAAAACAAAAATTGACTCTGCCGAGTCTTTGTTCATGTCACTATACGCACGTGACATTCGTCAACAGAAGTTCTTCCCATTTCACGATCTCCTTTCGAAATCATTTGAACTAACGTTCTTAAAAAGTCTAAGTTCTCGAGGAATCGGAAAGACCTTAGGTTTCAAGTCTATGTTCTTAGCGAATCGGGAAAAATCCCTAGAATCAATCTAGATTCTCGTGCCATCAAACTTTTCAAATAAAAGAAATTATTGCGCAAATAATTTCACATAATCCACATAACAGAGCCCACGTATATTTCTTATACTTTCAGATTTCATTCTTGGCACCATTGTCATTCTTAACTTTTTGGAATACTTATTCAAAAAATTTCTTAAAAGAAAACACATTTCTGAAATACTTTCCTTTCTTTCTTTCTTTCTTTCTTCGTTGAGTCGACGTAGCGGGAGGTTAAGTTGTCATCTACACTCTCAAACTTAGTGTTACGACCCTATTTTACTTGAAAGAAGATTCGGATATAGAGGATATAGAAATTCTCTATCTTACTACTCGAAGGAAGACTTGTATACAGAGCAGAAACGATTGCTCTGATACCACTCTGTCACAGCCCCAAATCCCGAGGGACGGCAAAGCCGGGGTGCGACTGGGATTGGATTAAAGAAGCGGGGAAGAAAGGGGACGAATGAATAAACATAACATTAAAGACAAAATAATTTCTATGAACAAGACTTCATTAACAAAAGAAAGAGTTGATCTCGAAGGATCACTCGAACAAGATCTCAAAAGATTCTAAGTTATAAGTACAGAACTTAAACCAAAAGTGATATTCATATTTACATAAGTGAGAATACTATTCACCGACGAACTAAAAATTTAACAAAAACCGAGAAAATACTATTCACCGATGAACTAAAAATTTAACCTAATTAGTGTCTCTTGAATCTAGAATTAATTCTAAGACCTTTGAGATATATTAGAAGCTCATCCGAGATCATATGAGAGAATTCTAAGAATTTAGTTCTTAACGGATTAATTAGCCGACCAGTTTTTAGGATTTTCTTCGTTACTTGAAATTATGACCTAAAAATTTGATATTCGGATTCCTTAAATTATTTCGTGAGATAGGAGATAGAGTTGAGGTGTTTTCGATATCGAAAATGAATCGAGGAGAGTTTTTAGCCGTTTTCAGTGTTAACGGAATAATACGGATATATTCTACCGGAAAACTTTTTCTTCCGGGGAAAATTATACCAGTTAAAGTGAGATATTTTTATTTAATCTCTCTCCTTCTCTCTCTCCAGCCGACATACCTCTCTCTCTCTCCCTAATAATTATATTCTCTCCCTATTATTCTTATTTTCAAAGCCTACTATGGAATATCATAATTGCATTCATCTTACTTAGTCATTTTCTTTCATTCTTGGCTAAGAGATAACCAAACAATATTCTCTCATATCTCTCTACACTCTCTCATCTCTCTCAACTCTCTCTCTCCACCGTATGATCAAAGAAGAAGGAGAAAATAATTCTCTCTTCTCTCCCTCTCAATACCGTGCACACACACACATATAGTAGAAGAAAAATCTCCATTGAAGCTCAAGAAATCAAGCTTCCAACTCCAAAGAAGATCATCATCATCTTTAATCCTTCAAACCCTAAGATAAGAGGTAACTAATTTCTCAAGTTTTGAGATTAATTCCAATACAAAAATCATCTCCATTCTTTCTTCTAATTTTCGGCACTTATGCCCTAAAAGAGATGATTAATTATTGTTATTATTTTTCTTGAGGTTAAAGATGAAATCCTCCATGGAAAATTCAAGTTAAGGATTTGAGCTCTCAATCCCTTCATTTTCGGTCCAAGTTCTTCAAGAGGAGGAGTTGATTTAAATTATTTTAAGTATGTTTATTCATTTGATTACTTGTATATATGTAATCTCTAAGCTCTAAAGAAAGAAAATATGCATGCTTTAATTTATGCTTAGGCAAACTAGGACGTGAGATGTGATAATCGATGTGAGGAAATTAATAGGAAATCAAACCCTAAGAGATTATCTAGGAATTAAAAAGAAAATATTAATCCTATAAAAAAATGATGAAAACCGAAAAAAGGGAAAAAGGAAGAAGAAAATTGATTTTCATGATTTCTTGATGATTTATTGCATATATGTGTTTATGATAATGATTGGAATGATATATTATGCATGAGAAAAAGAAGAAAATTATTTATTTCTATGTTGAAACCGTGAGTTAGGGATTTATGGAGGAATAATTGGTTTGATTTATTGTTTGATGATTTAGTGATGTTTATGAGTTTATCTTGAGTATGAGATTATGATGGATTGAATGATATAAATTATTATGTTAATTTTGTGAGAAAAATCGATATGAATGAGTTTATGGAAGAAATGATATTTTTGATTATTTTGATGATATGATGATATGAATGTGTTTGTGTTTAAATTGGAGTATTAGATGATCAATAGGAATTTTTGAAGTGAAGAAATGAAATTTTAAGCATGAAAATCGATGGAAATGAGTTTGAGGATTTAGTGTGTGTTCTAGGTGTTCTTGGTGAAAATTTAAATATTTGAGTGTGTGTTCTTGGTGTTCTTGGTGAAGAACATGAAGATTTAATGATTAATAAAATAATTCAAAAATAAATTAAATTAATTATTAAAAATAATTAAAAATTCGAAAATTATGAGAATAAAATTAAATAGAAAATAAAAAGAAAAATTATTAAATTATTTGGGAGATATAGAATTGAGTAAAAATAAAGAAAAATAATTCTTTGTTAAGTAATTAGAACTTAAGAAGAGAAATTAAGTGAGTTTAATAAAAATGATTAAAAAGAAATAATAATTCTAATTGACAAGTAAAAAGAGAGAAAATATTAGTAGAAGAAATAAAAGACGAGTTAGAGTTAAGAAAATAAAATTAAAAGTTGAGTATAAAATTTGAGATGAGTTAGTCGAGGTTAAGATGTTCAATTGAACGAGAATTTAAGTAAGAGGAATTAATCTTAAATTAAATAAATATTCTTTTAAAGAGAAAAATGTTTGTAGAGTCGAGTTTAAGGAAAGGTTAAGAAGTTTAAGGAAGAGTTAAGTCGAGTTTGAGTTCGTTTACTCGTTTAATTACAAAATTAATCGAAGAGTTTTGAAATAAAAATAATAGAGTTAGAATTAAATAATTAGAAAGATAATTTCTTAATAAAATAAGAAATAGTAAAGTATGAGAATAAAGAGTTAAGATTAGATGATTAAATAATAGTTTACGAAGAGATAAGTTGAGTAAGAGAAACTTGAGAGTAAAGGATCAAGTAAGAGTTGTATACTAAATTAGGAAAATTAAAAAAAAGAGCTTTTAATATTTAATTATTAAATTAAATAAGAAGTGTTAGAAAAACGAAAGAAAATTTAATAAGAGTTGTTTTAATATAAGAATCGAGTTTAGTAATTGGTAAATGTTTAAATGCTCGTTTATTGATAATAAGTCGAGTGATATTTGAGTTTGCTTTTCAAACCTTTTAATTTGAAATAAGCCGATGAAGTTATCGAGTTTTGAGTTTGAAATTACAAGTCAAGTTTGCATAGAGTAAAGAAAACGAGAATTCTATTAAAGAAAACGAAGTTACTAAGAGTCGAGTTATAAATAGAAAACAAATTTCTATTAAGTATAGAAAATAAGAGTTTAATTGAGAATAAGAAAAGAGATATAATAGTACTAAGATAAGTAAATAAGATAAGAATACGCATACGAGTATGTGTACGTAGTAGAGGAAAGACGACGTATTTTGAGTCGAGAAATATTAAATAATTATTTGAGTCTTGAATTCAAAATTCTTATAAATTGAATTTTATTTTGACTTATTAATGTGAGATTATGAGACCGAAGTTAAAATGTTTCCAAAACTAAAGTTAAGCAATGTTGACATAATTGTTAATTGAATTTGAAATATGAATCATGTTTGAGAATTTGTGTTTGATTGAACCTATGTATTTAAGTGAAATGTTTATATTTTGTTATGATAAAATAACTTGTTTAATTGTTGAGAATGCTTATATGTGACATGATTGATTTGAGATGACGATAGTTGAATCGAGATTCGAATAATATAATCAAGATAAATAATATTTCTTTAATTAGCGAGAGATACTAAAGTAAGAATGATTTAGAAACGAGAATGTGAGACGAAGTAATTAGTAACTGAGTAGAGTTGACAATCAAGAACGAGAAAGTCGAGAAAGGATATTGACTTAGAAAAGTTAAAAATAGAAAGACCCGAGTCATGTAGAAGTCTTTCAGCCAAGCCCAAAATCTACTTTATGTCTTGCGCGATAGAAATCTCGATTCGTATTCGATAATTGAATTGTGAAGGACCAAGCGGAACGGGAAAGTAGCGAGGACACAAAAGAGTAAGCCGCCTAGCTAGAATCTTCGGAGGACATGTGGGCTTTCTGAACTAAAATCAAATGATGAATGAGTGTACTACTTATGTATTACGTGCGCTTTTTAAATTGATTGACTTGCCTGAGTTTTAAATGTTTTGGTATACAATCATCTACGTGTTAAAGTTATTAAGGTCATGTGGACGCACAGGATAAAAGTCCTGTAAGATACGGGACAATGCATGCATTAGTTAAGGTGACTATGAGCCTTGCTTCGGTTGGGCCGGTCCCGGTGTTCGAGGAGGAGGCCTACTTCTCGACACCACAGAAAGATAAGCTGTAGATTGATTCATATCTAAGATATAAGCTTAGCCTGTGCAGGCGATTTTCAAAACAAAAATGTTTTATGGCTGCCACAAGTGGAAAATTCTTTTAAAGCAATTATCTATATGTCTAACCCTTGTGATGCAACAAGAGAGGCAAGTTTTCAATCATATAGCTCTAAGAGCAAGTTTTTGAGAATGTCTTTGGCAATGTGTTCACTGAGTACGAAGTACTCAGCCCTGCATGTATTTCTAAACGTGCAGGTTAGCGGGATGTGGATGACGTGGATGACTTGGTGGTGTGTTATTTTGGTTGAGTCGAAAGTTGGCTGGCAATTACATGTCTTCATACATGTAGTTGTTGGGATTTGAGTCGATGTCTCCGCTGCAATATAATATGATGTTTCTTTTGATATGTTTTTTAATTTCACTCTGATACTTGTTGGATTCACGAGCAATGTGCTCGAAACAATTTACCGTTTTCTTTAACTTTCGTACGATGTGATCTCAACATACTTATTCTCTTTTGGATTCAATATGTAAATTATCTATGCTCGTTTGGTGTTTTATCTGTGACTTGGAAGTATGTCTTTAATTGTTATCGCTTTCAGTCAATAATCCCTTGATTCCCCGAGCATGAACCCTTATGCGAGTTGAGTTAGTGGATGGTTTAGTAGTGTTAGTGTCATTGTCGCACCTAGGGAGTCGGGGTGTGACAAATCCTAACTAAGTCTGAACCCTCAGCTGAGTAGGACCCGGAGGAGGACCCTGAGGAGGAGGACCCGGAGGAGGACCCTGAGGAGGACCCAGGGGAGGGTTGTTAGGATTTTGCAGACTTCGGGGTAGTTTTTGGTTTTCTTCTGCAGTTTAGTTGGGCAGTGCTTTATAGACATGGGTAAATATCAGTAGTAGTGATAGCTTTTTGTCCTGTATAGAGTCGGATCAATAACTAGTTAGTTTTGTAGTACTCTAGCGGATACGAAATTTTATGAATCGTTTCCGTTCTAGTACTCTGGTAGATACGGAGTGCAGCTTGTTAGTGCACCCAGTAAATAGTAGGCAGTCAGCCTAGTTTAGACTAATAGTAGTCTAACCCTTTTTGTATAAGTCCTCGTTGGAGGCAAAAGTAATATTCTTTTTGGATGTATATATATATGACCCGTAAAGAGGGTTTTTAATTAAGTAAAAATTTCTTATGAATCGAGTAATTAAAAATTAGAATGTTAAATGAACTCGTGTAACGAGAAAATGAGTATAGCTCGAAAGTTAAAAGATTAATGAAATGATATCAAAGCTATGTTTGATATGTTGATCCATGAATTTGATTAAGTTGAAAACGAGCTGGTAAGTACTAAGTAAAGGAAACTAATGAGAATTTTCAATTCTTCTCTAGACTAAAGAAAATGCCGCCAAGAAATGTTAACAACAGGAGAGGTCGAAGACCTGAAAGGCCGAGAGGACGTGATGGACGTCAGCCAGAAAATAACCAAGAACAGGAATATGAGCGGAATATCACTCTATCCCCATCTCCACCCCCGTCACCATCACCACCACCTTCACCACCGCCCCGTAGAGATATTGAGGATCTTTTCCTCAAAAGGAACCCTCCAATGTTCAATGGAACTGGAAGCCCTAGCGATGCTGAGCTATAGGTGAGGTCGACTGAGAAATTTTCAAACTCCTCAGATGCACTGATGAGGAGAGAATGCTGTGTGTCGCTTTCCAACTGACAGGATCGGCAGATTACTGGTGGGAGGCAAGACAGAAGGTGATACCTGCTGAGCATCTGGCTCGTTTTTCGTGGGAAGAGTTTAAGGAGATTTTCTTTGACAAGTACGTTCCCAAGACGTATAGGGCACAAAAAGAGGCTGAATTTTATAATCTGAAGCAGGGAAAGCTAACTGTGACGGAATATGACGTCAAGTTCTGCGAGTTGATGAGGTATGCGCCGACATTAGTCGACACTGAGGAGAAGCTATCAAAGAAATTTCAGGGAGGTTTACGTCATGAATTAGGAATCGCTTTGGCTAGTCATGGAGGACTAGGTTATTCAGACATACTGGGAAGAGCACTGGAAATGGAGGCCGTCGTGCCTGATGAGAAAAAGATTGTACCAACTGCGTCAGCACCAGCGCAGAATCAGAATCGAGGCTACTACAACAACAACAGCAGCAACTACCAAGGGAAGAGAAAATGGAATGGAGGAGGTAGCGGAGGATACAGTCAGGGCTACAACAATCAGGGAGGACAGAAAAGAGGTTATCAGCAGCCTGCCAATAACAACAACAATGGCAAGAGACCGTGGCAGGGAAACAACCAATCGGGGTTGTTCATTCTGTTGGAACCGGTTTTTGATAACCAATCTATTCTTTACCCATGGATCAATTATGGATATCTAACAAACACATACAAAATCCATACCTAGCATGCTCCTATGAATTTAATTACAATCATATACGATATACCTGCAAATTTGATGCACAACGACTCCAGAGTTGACCTTCTGAACTGTTCCCGACTAGAATACGACGATGGATGGGATCGACCTCGTACTCTCTCTCTTGCTGTAGGGTAGGCGCCGATTTTCTCTCTCTCTCACTAGGTTTTAATTGCTTAGAATGCAAGTAAGTAATGAGTCTTATGAGCCTTGTATTTATAGATAAATAACTGCTCACATTCATTGAACCTAGACAACCCTCACGGGCCGTAGGAAACAGGCGCCTAGCCCACTAGAAACACAGGCCATTGGGCCAGTTCAGGGATCTACTAGCTTAAATAAGATTGGCCCGATAATATCTGATTTAATCCATTCAGCCCAGAAATATAAATCAGATATAAATATTAATTCATTCCACTAAAGAATTAATATTGACTTACCCTCTTATTTAATTAATTGAGTCGGGGCTAGTATTAGACTTAATTAATCTCCGTGTTTAAGATTCTCGAATATCCATTAATTAATTAAATACTTCTGACAGTAAATTAATTAATCAATTAATTATTCACTAATAAATAATTATCTCGAGTGCTACCACTTAAACTTATTATCGTATCGGAACTAATTCCACCTGCAGGGTTTAATACGATAAACTTATTAAGTTCCTCGAGAGGATATCATCATCCCATTATTCATAGGACACGGATCCTTATTGCAGCTCTATCAATATCAAATAAGAACTGCTACCGCCCAAAATACGAAATTTTGAACCACGATTAAGTTCTTATTTATAATAGATCAAAGCAATAGTCAGACACTTATTCATACTGATAAGCCCAATTAAGGTTAAGACTATTTAAGTCACCGAGATCTTTAATTCTCAATAATTCAGAACAGATAATTAATCTCACTGTGATCCTTTCAATACGATTAACGTACTAGCATAAATAAATAGTCAAGATAAACTATTTAATACTATTATGCTACAATCTAAACCAACAACTCGTCCAAGTTGTCTCGATTGTGAATATTAGTTTATATCTCATAAAATGCCGATTATATAATCTTCTGTGATCTACAACACACTATATAATCTATGATATTGAGATAATTGGACAAATAATAATTATGCAATAATAAACATTTCAGATAGGAGAATTATAGTGAAACAAATATCAATTGTATATACACAAAAAGTCTTGCTTTCGTATACAACCCTTCAATTCTCCCACTTATACTAAAGCAAACTTTTAGTATACAATGAGACTAATATTCATCTAGCCATCTATTACAACTTCTCCCACTTATACTCAAAGTTTAACTTAGTGTGGGAGGAAACGCAGCCCCATGCCTTCAACGTGCTTCTCAAAGACAACAGCTGGCAGACTCTTTGTAAATGGATCAGCCAGATTGCCAACTCCTGCAACCTTTTGCACATCCACATCACCATCTTGGACAAGCAGCCGAATGTAGTGATATCTTGCATCAATATGCTTAGTCGTCTGATGAGACCTTGACTCCTTGCAATTTGCAATTGCTGCCTCATTATCAGAATAAATTGTGATACTTCTCGGCAAATCAGAAATCACATCAAGCTCCGCTAAGAAGTTCCTAAGCCAAACAACCTCTTTAGCAGCCTCAGTAATAGCCACATATTCAGCTTCCATAGTAGATAATGCAATGCATTTCTGCTTCACACTTCTCCACACAATGGCTCCACCTCCTAGCTTGAACACATAGCCAGAAGTAGAAAACCGCTGATCTTTATCTCCTTGATAATCAGCATCTACATATGCTACCGGAAACAGATCACCGGATCGATATACCAGTCCATACTCTCTAGTCTGTTTAAGGTACTTGAGTATGCACTTTACAGCAATCCAATGACCCTGACCTGGATTAGCCTGATATCTAGACACCATGCCAACGGCCTGGCAGATATCGGGCCTGGTACACTGCATTGCATACATGAGACTTCCCACAGCCGAAGCATAAGGAACTGTCTTCATGTCAGCTACCTCCTTAGGCGACGTAGGACACATCGCCTTAGATAGATGAACGCCATGTCTGAAAGGCAAGAAACCTTTCTTAGCATTCTGCATGCTGAAACGCGACAATACAGTATCAATGTAGGCTGTTTGAGACAAACTCAACATTCTCTTAGATCGATCACGGCCGACCTTAATTCCAAGAATGTATGCTGTCTCTCCCAAATCCTTCATTTGAAACTGCTGGGATAACCATGCCTTAATCTTAGCCAATACACTCACATTATCACTAATGAGCAGAATGTCATCGACATAAAGCACGAGAAATACTCAACTTCCATCAATACACACCCTGTAAACACAACTTTCATGTTCACATTGTACAAAGCCATAGCTCTGGACAACATCATTGAAACGTTTGTTCCAGGATCGTGAAGCCTACTTAAGTCCATAAATGGACTTCTTTAGCTTCCACACGAGATGCTCTTCCCCTTTCTTAACGAATCCTTCAGGCTGTAGCATGTAGATGTCCCTATCTTGTTCAAGATACCCGTTCAGAAATGCGGTTTTGACATCCATTTGCCAGACCTCGAGATTCATGTGAGCAGCCATTGCCATAAGAATTCGAATGGATTTAAGCATGGCTACTGTCGAAAATGTTTCATCGTAATCGATTCCCTCTCTTTGGGTGAAACCTTTCGCCACTAGTCTTGCCTTAAAGGCCGTAACCTTTCCATCCGGTCCTCTCTTTCTCTTGTACACCCACTTGCATCCTATGGCTTCACAGCCCTTAGGAAGTTCGCATTTCTGGTATACATCCATGGCAGTGATAGATTCCAATTCGGCAATCATACACGCCTCCCACTCAAGAGCATTCGGATCTGCTAACGCTTCGGAGTAAGTCCAGGGATTCTCTTCAATCACAACTAACTCCGATGAATCCGTAGATTCATTAAGTAGAGTGTACCGACTAAGCAACTTTCCCTGAGCTATCCTCCCACTACGACGAAGCTTTACAGCAGATTCAGTATTAACGGTTTGTGCAGGTTCCGACGATTTCTCGTCTTGCACAACTGGAGCACTAGTTACCTCCTCCCCTCTAACTTCCTGAAGCATGATATCGCTTCTCTTTTTATGCTCAATCATATAGTCCTCTTCCAAGAATCTCGCGTTAGTGCTAATAACGATTTTCTGATCCTTAGGACAATAGAAATAGCCACCTTTTGTTCCTCTAGGATAGCCTACAAACAGCATCACCTTGGTTCTCGGACTCAACTTGTCAGCATCTTTATTCAAGATGTGTGCAGGACTACCCCAAATCCGGATGTGGTTAAGACTAGGCTTGCGCCCGGACCACAGCTCGGACGGGGTCTTAGGCAGTGACTTTGAAGGAACCAAGTTTAGCGTGTGAGCCGCTGTTTCCAAAGCATATCCCCAAAACGATATAAGCAGAGATGCATAACTCATCATGGATCGAACCATCTCTAGAAGTGTTCGATTTCTTCTCTCCGACACACCATTCTGTTGGGGCATTCCAGGTGTAGTCAATTGGGATGTAATCCCACTTTCCAACAAGTACTCTTTAAACTCGTTGCTAAGGTATTCGCCGCCGCGGTCAGATCGCAACGACTTAATACTCTTACCATGTCGCTTCTCTACTTCCGCTTTGAATAGTTTGAACTTTTCAAAGCACTCGGACTTGTAGCGCAACAGGTAGATGTATCCGTACCTTGAGTAATCATCAATGAAAGTGACAAAATACTCGTACCCTCCACGAGCTTGAGTTGACATAGGTCCACACAAGTCGGAATGAATCAACTCCAACACTTCTTTGGCTCTATACCCCTTGGCCTTGAAAGGCCGAGTCGTCATCTTTCCCTCTATACAGGATTCGCAGATTGGGATAGAATCAACTTGGAATGAATCCAAGACTCCATCGGAAACCAATCTTTGAATCCTCCTTAGACCAATGTGACCCAATCTTAAGTGCCAAAGAAGAGTTTGATTCATTTGAGAAGAATTCGATTTCTTCCTTTGGTTAACAGTTAAAGCATTACTTGAAGAACTCATAGCATGTGAATAGTAAATAGTATAAAGAGAATCAACAACATGTGCATAACCAATAATCTTATCATCCTTCATAAAAGTCGCAAAACCTTCAAAAAGAATAGAATATCCGTCTTTCCACAACTTAACCATAGAAATCAAGTTCCGCCGAAAGTCTAGCACATATAAAGCATCTCTTAAAACTTAAAACTGAATTCTTAAAAGATAAATGAACATCGCCTATGGCCGCAACGTCTGCTTTCGCTTCCGTTCCCATGGCAACGCTCAACTCTCCTCTACTCACTTCCCTTGTCCGCAGGAACCCCTGCAAGGAATAACAAATATGGTCAGTTGCGCCCGTATCTACTACCCACTTATGGATAGAACTTGAACTTAAACATATTTCATTAACAAGAGCAGAAGATATACCTTGAGCCTTCTTCAACAGGGGGCAGTTAGCCTTCCAATGTCCCGATTTCTTGCACTTGAAGCATTTTCCACCCTTCTCCTTTGGCTTTTTAATGCCGCCGGTAGGGCCAAGCCTCTTGCTCCCACTATTTCCTTCGCCCTTCTTGCCTTTCGCGGGGCCCTTCCGTTTCTTTCCACCTTTCGGTGAAACATGGAAACCCCTTGAGGAAGAGGCAAGAGCTTGCGGACTCTTTCCCATAACCCCTTCTGCCGCAACAAGTTCATTGAGCAGTTCATTGAGAGTGAACACTTTCTTGCTCATTATTGCATTAAGGCGGAAGTTCTCATAGGACTTGGGAAGAGTGTGTAGTATCATGTCGACCTTAGCTTCATCCATGATACCTCCACCGAGCACGTCCAACTCGTTGAAATGATTAATCATTCCAAGCACGTGCTCGCGCACAGACGCGCCCTCCGTCATCTTCGAGCTCATGATTTGCCTCATGATCTCGAATCGGGTAGAACGGTCACTCTCACCGAACAACTCTTCAAGATTTGTCATGATTGCAGCAGCTGTGTCCAAGGACTGATGCTGCTGCTGCAACCCCGAGGTCATAGTGGTCATCATGTAGGCTTTCGCCATACAATTGGCCTCAGGGGTAGTAAGTACGAAGTGATAATCTTCGGCATCTAGGACATATCACAAATTGCGCTTCCATTCCAAGAAATTTGGTCCGGTAAGCGGCTTAGCAGTAAGTACATTTAACAACGGAGTAACAGTCGTATCTGAAAAATATTAAACATACAAAACGCACATAAGCCACAATTACTGCATAAAACGTTCGTAACATTTATATTGTAACCTTTTGATAAAACAATATTAAATGAAACTTTCATTAGCTCAAGTGACTTATACGCAAGTCACGATAGTGTGGACGTTTACGTGCGCATCACTCAACCAAACACCCAGTTTTTAATTTTATCTCATGCCAAATTAACCTTATGACAAATAAAATTAATAAATGAACCTTACTAGACCATATCGTCTCGAAAAGGGACTCCGATGGAGAGTTGTATTCGAGACAATATCTAAGCACAGACCACAATTTAACTAATCCAAAATTGTCCAACATATTGATGCAATTACTAGAATGACATCTCCTTGTAAACAATTTCATTAATTATCTTATTCTAATCTCTCCTAGAATAAACTGTGAGAATTAATACGTGCAAGCCACGATAGTGTGGACGTTTACACGCAGAACTCCCACTATTCACGAGACTAAAATACTTTTAGAAGTTTTACTCGACAAAATCTATAAGTCAATAGCACCCATGCAAGCCACGATCGTGTGGACGTTTACACGAGCCTTCTAACTTAATTCGTCTAAAACCAATTGTGGAGGTCTAATTTGATTATTAAAATCAAGTTAACATGCTTAGTCATTTTAATTCAAAAGGTTTTCGCATGCAAAACACGTAAAACACGGAATTACTAAACATGCTTTTTCTAGAACTCACATAATAAATCATGCTCGCTTGAATTCATAACATGCTTAGAATAATACGATAAATTCCTAGCATGCAATTTCTAAACGCAAATAATTTCAAATAATTTCAAATTATATCATACTTTAGAAATAATAACACCTTAACGGTGATTAAATCCCACGACATGCAATTTACAATAATAAATAAATTGTCGTCTCGTCGTGGATAATATGTACCTGCCTAAATTATTACAAAATAATAAAGGAAATAAATCTAAGACTATCTATTACAAGAAGTCTTCATCTTCAAGTCTTTCCTAATCCGTCGCCTTGAAGCATCGCCCAAGAAGGAAACGAGATCAACAAAATCCCGTTTTTCCAATCACGACCCGACCCACGCGAGAGGCCTCACCGTGCGGCTGTCCATACGCCTAAACCCTAGGTTTTTAAACCTAGGGTTTCGCATGGAGCAACCCACGCCGGCAGCCCCTCCCACGTAGCCGGATCGCGATTCCGGCGAGGAGACAACCTCATCGCCACCGCTGCCCCTCACCACCATCCACCTTGCCGTCGGAACAGTAAGGCGGTAGGAGGAACAGCCGCTCGCCGCCGTTGGAGTCGCGACAGCGTCGCGACGAGTCGCACAGCTGGGAGCCGTTCCAGCGCTCGTCGCCGGCGCCGCCCTGACCCCCTGCTGCTACTGCTGCTCGCTGCTCGTCGCCGCCGCTGCTGCTGCTGGTTCGCTCGTCAATCACCGCCACGGAGGAAGATCGCCACAGGCGATGTATACGAGATCATGGCGACGTCGAAACGCCGCCCCATCCCGTCTGTTCCGACACATCCAGACCCAAGGCTCCACCCTTGAGGTCTGGTCGAAACCAGCAGCACCGGCGAGAACTCGCCCAAGGCGATTCCGCCGCCACGACGCCCCACGCGTGAAAAAACACGCACCGCCGTAGTTCATGGTGCCCCGACGTCACGAGCTTCGTTGCCCGGCCGTGTTATTGAGTCAGACACCATAGACACCGGAGCTAAGCTCCGGCGAATCGGATTTCGTCCGATCAAGAACACGTCGCGAGCTAGACCCTAGCGCGTGAAGTCGACGCGCCGCCGTGTGCCACCTCTCGCCACCGCCAGCCGTTCCTCCCCTGCAAATTCTTCGTTTCTCGACCCGTACAACAATTACAAATTGAAATAACAATTTACAACTGAAATCCTATTCTAACCACGGATTTTCTCGCGGTAAAAACGGCCAAAACGGCAAACCAACAAAAAAAAAAACGAATCCACGACGAGACAACGAACATACATGCATAAACGTACGTAAATAAAAAACAGATTTTATTTAATTATGGATTTACTGTTCGTTAATCCGACAGAGCCATAATATACAGACCAAGGCTCTGATACCAACTGTTGGAACCGGTTTTTGATAACCAATCCATTCTTTACCCATGGATCAATTATGGATATCTAACAAACACATACAAAATCCATACCTAGCATGCTCCTATGAATTTAATTACAATCATAGGATGTTTATACGATATACCTGCAAATTTGATGCACAACGACTCCAGAGTTGACCTTCTGAACTGTTCCCGACTAAAATATGACGATGGATGGGATCGACCTCGTACTCTCTCTCTTGCTGTAGGGTAGGCGCCGATTTTCTCTCTCTCTCACTAGGTTTTAATTGCTTAGAATGCAAGTAAGTAATGAGTCTTATGAGCCTTGTATTTATAGATAAATAACTGCTCACATTCATTGAACCTAGACAACCCTCACGGGCCGTAGGAAACAGGCGCCTAGCCCACTAGAAACACAGGCCATTGGGCCAGTTCAGGGATCTACTAGCTTAAATAAGATTGGCCCGATAATATCTGATTTAATCCATTCAGCCCAGAAATATAAATCAGATATAAATATTAATTCATTCCACTAAAGAATTAATATTGACTTACCCTCTTATTTAATTAATTGAGTCGGGGCTAGTATTAGACTTAATTAATCTCCGTGTTTAAGATTCTCGAATATCCATTAATTAATTAAATACTTCTGACAGTAAATTAATTAATCAATTAATTATTCACTAATAAATAATTATCTCGAGTGCTACCACTTAAACTTATTATCGTATCGGAACTAATTCCACCTGCAGGGTTTAATACGATAAACTTATTAAGTTCCTCGAGAGGATATCATCATCCCATTATTCATAGGACACAGATCCTTATTGCAGCTCTATCAATATCAAATAAGAACTGCTACCGCCCAAAATACGAAATTTTGAACCACGATTAAGTTCTTATTTATAATAGATCAAAGCAATAGTCAGACACTTATTCATACTGATAAGCCCAATTAAGGTTAAGACTATTTAAGTCACCGAGATCTTTAATTCTCAATAATTCAGAACAGATAATTAATCTCACTGTGATCCTTTCAATACGATTAACGTACTAGCATAAATAAATAGTCAAGATAAACTATTTAATACTATTATGCTACAATCTAAACCAACAACTGGTCCAAGTTGTCTCGATTATGAATATTAGTTTATATCTCATAAAATGCCGATTATATAATCTTCTGTGATCTACAACACACTATATAATCTATGATATTGAGATAATTGGACAAATAATAATTATGCAATAATAAACATTTCAGATAGGAGAATTATAGTGAAACAAATATCAATTGTATATACACAAAAAGTCTTGCTTTCGTATACAACACTTCACATTCAAGGGAACAGGCAGAACTTGCCATGGAAGGGCAATAATCAATTAAACCAGCCGCAAGGGCAACAGAGGAATTTTAACCAGAGAGCGAATAACCCAGGGAGGGTTACCATCCCTGTCTGCCCGAAGTGCAATCGAGCCCATCCTGGAGTCTGCCAAATAGGCACCCCTAACTGTTTCAACTGTGGACAGAAGGGGCACATGAAAAAGGACTGCCCTAAACCGCTTCAAGCAGTACCTCTCCGAGCCATCCAAGCACAGCCGCAGCAGCCGCCTATGAACCAGCAGCAGTTTCAGCAGCATGCATAGCAACAACAGAATGCGAGGGCATGCGCTATCAAACAAAGCGGTCAGCGCAAAGGAAAAGGCAATCTAGCAGGTATGGGAAAACTCCACAATATCCACATTAAGATACTATTTGATACTGGCGCATCGCATTCTTTCATTGCTGGCTCATGTGCCGATAACTTAGACATCAGACCTGTAAGAGTTGAGATATTCACCGATCACAAGAGCCTGAAGTACTTTTTCGAGCAAAAAGAACTGAACATGAGACAAAGACGATGGCTCGAATTAGTCAAAGATTATGACTGTGGAATTAAGTACCATCCAGGAAAGGCTAATGTGGTAGCAGACGCATTGAGTCGCAAGGCTCCAACGAAGTTAGGATGTCTTTTCGTAGAAGAAGAAACCTTAGTACGAGAATTTGAGAAGATGGATATCAGAGTGCTTGACACGCCAGCAACGATAAGAAGTCAAATAGCAGCATTAGAAGCTACACCAGATTTGAGAGAAAGGATCATTAGTGCTCAGAGAAAAGACGAGTCAATGGGAAAGTTACGAGTAAGGAAAAGGACAGATAAGCCAGAAGGATATTCTGAGGCTCCAGACAATGCAATACATTATGAAGGCAGGATTTGTATTCCCGACAACGATAGTGAATTGAAGAACGAAATCTTAAGTGAGGCTCATGATACGCCTTACACAGCACATCCAGGAAGTACGAAAATGTACCAAGATTTGAGAAGAAGCTTTTGGTGGAATGGAATGAAACGAGACGTTGCCTCGTTTATAGAAAAATGCCTAGCATGTCAACAAGTTAAGGCTTTACACCGACGACCGTATGGATTGCTACAACCGTTGGATGTCCCAGATTGGAAATGGGAAGGCATAGCTATGGACTTTGTCACAGGCTTGCCTAAGTCGAGAAGAGGAAACACAGCAATTTGGGTGATAATTGATAGACTTACAAAGTCAGCTCACTTCTTATCGATTAAGACTACATATGGATCAGAGAGACTAGCTCAGTTGTATGTCAAAGAGATTGTACGTCTGCATGGAATACCGAAGGTCATAATATCAGACAGAGATGCTAAGTTTACCTCGAGATTTTGGATTACGATGCAGAAAGAGTTGGGAACATAGCTTAATTTCAGTACAGCTTTTCACCCACAGACAGATGGACAGTCAGAGAGAACGATTCAGATTTTGGTCGATATGTTAAGAACAGTGGTTTTGGACCGAGGCACGAATTGGGAAGAAATTCTACACTTAGTCGAATTCGCCTACAACAACAGCTATCAGGCCACCATAGGAATGGCACCGTTTGAGGCTTTGTATGGGAGAAAGTGTAGATCACCGCTTTATTGGGACGACGTAAGTGAGAGAAAGAACCTAGGCCCAGATGCAATCAATGAGATGATTGAGATAGTTCGACAGATTCGAGATAGAATGAAAGAGGCCAAGAGCCGACAGAAGTCGTATGCCGACGATCGTCGAACCAACCTTGAGTTTGAAATAGGAGATAAAGTCTTTCTTAAGATATCCCCGACCAAAGGAATCCTTAGGTTTGGAGTAAAGGGTAAGTTAAGACCCAGGTTTATAGGACCTTATGAAATCCTCGAGAGAATAGGATCAGCCGCGTATAGATTGGCCTTACCGCCAAATCTAGGAAGCGTTCATAATGTTTTTCACGTTTCTCAGTTGAGAAAATATGTTTATGATCCTAAGCACGTCATTAGTCAGCAAGACGTAGTTCTTGAATCTGACCTAAGCTATGAAGAAAAGCCGATATCGATCTTGGATAGAAAAGTTCAAGAATTAAGAACCAAATCGATACCAATAGTTAAAGTGATATGGAACCATCACGGGCAAGAAGAAGCCACGTGGGAACTCGAGGAGAAGATGAAGGAGCGATATCCTCATCTTTTTGCAGAAGGTAAGCAAATTTCGGGACGAAATTTTTCGTAAGGGGGGTAGGATGTAATGCCCCGTAAATTCCTTACGTTCTTTTTATTTAAAGTTAATTAAATAAATGGCTTTGCACGCCTAAGTTTACAATTTTTTTTTTCAATTTTTGAATTCTAAGGCTAACGGTCGAATCCGTTATTAAAAATAAATTACAGAAGTCAGCTAGATGACTACTGTATTTAGGGTTAGCGCGTACGAAAAGTTTTTAGTTCGTAAGCTCAGAACGGAAAACCGTCTAATTTTTTTACGTATACGAAATCGCGATACGAACACGCCCGAGAAAGTTCGTTTTTATGTTTTTTTCCGGACGGAGCTCGGACTTGTCGTCCCGAGTTTTTGTCAAAATAAATTTTGTAAATTTAATTTCCAATTAAGTTCATTCGTTAGAATTTTTAAGCCAAATCGAATCGCGACGATTTTGTACCGAGCAACGTTTTTCGTCGTTTGTTTTTCCGTAACATCGGATCGCGCCGGAAAAACCCGTAACCCTCTAAAATTCTTACATGCAGCCGACACATCACCTTATTGGTGGAAGACATGCATGTTGACCTTGTTTAATTTAATGACACCTTAACCTACACTTTACACAATTTCAACCAATTCATCATGTCTTCAACAATTAAACAAAATCTTTTTCTTCCATCTCTCTCACTCTCTCGGCTGCACACACACACTCTTTCTTCTTCTTTCTCAAATTTGTTCTTCACCATTGTTGTTCTTCAGGGTTTCAAACAAGAAAATCCTCCTAGATCATCATTCATCCATCTTTTCATCTAATTCCTTCACAAGAACTCAAGGTAATGATCTCCTCTTTAATTCTATCCATTTGGTTTTCTTTTCTTTTCTTTTCTTTTCCTCTTGATCGAAATTTTTAGAGGTTTGGAATAGATGTTGTGATCTTAGAATAATGAAATTAGATGTGTTAGATAAATTAATTAGGGTTTAAAATTGATCAAAACCAAGAACCCTAAAACCTATGTAAATGCCGAAATTTTTGAGAAAATTGTAGGATTTTTAATTTTCTTCTTTTGATGATTGATTCATGCTTAGTAGATGTCTAATTAGTAATTAGAATGAAGATGATTTGAAAGCCCTATGTTTTTGTGAAAGTTAATTAGGGTTTGAATTATGAATTTAGGGGTTTTTGTATGTTAATTGATAATTGATTTGCAATTGATTAATTGATAATAAAAGAGGTTGATTAGTAAATAAATGTAGTTAATTGGGGAAGAAAATCACCCCCTTAACATGTGTATGAAAACCGAAAATTATAGGATAATTAGGAGTTTCCACATGTTTGATATAAGTGATGATTTGTTAGTTGAATTATGTTGCAAATCATGTTAGTTGATTATAGAATTTAATTAAGAATTTTCTAAAAATGTTTAATGAAACATAAGAGATAAAGATCACCTTATAAGTTGAGTTATAATGATGTTATGATATGTTTGCATGCATGAAAATGATTCACGTTAGACGTAGTTTAACGTTGTAAAATTTGAATAGAATCCGACAGCTTTTGAAAAATCGCGTAAGAGACGAACCTTTAGTTGTAACTAATAATCGAGAAGTCGGATGGGAATTCTAATCTAATATTATTGTTTATAATGAAATTTAGAACAACTTTCTAGTTGACGTCATAAGCTTTCGAGTTGATATAATATGGGCTATAGTTATAGTCGAGAACTAGAACGCGTTTGAAATTTTTGTTGGTTTAGTACTTGTTAGTTGAAAACCGACGTTTAGAACGTCGTGCTTTTGAGCGAGTTTTGAGAAGGAGTTTGTCATGTACGGAACTACGTGATGACTGCCTTGAGAGTCCAGTTTCTAAAAAATTTGAATACGAGAGCTTAGAAAGAGTCGAACCTATCAAGCAATTAGGGTTTTCGCGGCAGTTTTGCGACCCTCGCCGGAAACTGTAATAACTTTCAGCTCGTTTATCGGATTTGTGATCCGTAAATTGGAGCGCGAACTCGACTTCCTAAGCTTTCTAATGGTACAGGGCTCATCCCCTGTTTCCAAATCCTCTGTTCTGGAGAGCCTCCAGAGTTACTGGACTGTGCAGTGAAAATTCAGTTTCTTGTTTTCTAAGTTGTTAGTTCACAACTTAGTTTCTTTCGATCGTTTAAGCCGTTTTTATCTAACGAATATCTCTCTTCTGACCCTAGAGTCAGGTACAGGACCTTTAATGATGAAAACCAGTCGAGATCTTATCTTTTATCCTTTCATTAAAGAAGTAATATACAAGAATTTTCATAAATCGTTTAATGAACTAAAACGTAAATCGCCTAAGTTGATTCTTTTCAACTTAGTTTCTTTTAATCTTTAAAGTCGTATTAAGATATCGCCTACCTTCTCTACTGACCCGAGAGTCGAGTGTGAGATCTTCCGAGTTCTAAACGAGATTGGTACGAGTCTCGTTTCCCGTTAAGTAAAACGAATCTAGTAAGCGTACAAATGCCTAAAGAATGAAACAACTAAAAACTTGCTTCGATTATCTTCTACAACCCGTTTTTAAGTATGTTTATTTTACGATGAAGGAGGAAGCCAACTGTAGAGAAAGGACGGAAGATCCAAAGTTGGAAGCTTTTGCTTTAAGTTCTGTAAATCAAGGTGAGCTTTTATATACAAAATAAAACGAGCAATGCTCGGAAAATCTTTCTTTATCGCTTTGATATCTGTGTTTTCAAAGTGATATTATGGCATGAACTGTTTTATGTTTTTATGTGAGTTCTCTTGCACCTATCTGAGTTAACATTCGTGTTTTCCAGATTTAGAGTTAGTCTTTTTAGATTAACTAACGATCGGCTCTGAGTTAGCTGCTAAGTGCTTTCAGAAGTTAGTGCACTTTGTAACATGTGGTGTATGTGATATCCTGTTGAGGGGTACCACCCACGGTGAATTAGAATTGGTCAAGATTGAACGTAACATTAGTCAGAAAATGCTCGCGCGAGTGATTTATGAGAAAAAGTCAGAAAATGTTAAGTAGACACGGATTCTTTCAATAAAACTCCGATGTGCTACGCTTATGAAATGCCATATTTATCTATATTTATGATTATGAGTTCGGCATCGTGCCCACTAAGTACGTTTGTACTTAGCCCTGCATTGTTTTCTAAATGTGCAGGTTGAAGCGGCGGTGAGTGGCGACGGTTGATGTTGAGTTAAAGTATATAATGCATAGTTAGAACCCTTCCGCTGCCAAACTCTGTATTTCTTTTTGAGATGTACTTTTGAACAATACTCAGTAGTCTAAGTCTGTAGATATGAACTTAGCTTCTTATTGTACTTTTGTCGAGTAATCCTTAGGGATTAACTCTTTCTTATTTATATTCAAGTCTTGTTCATGGTTTATCGATGTTTTTCATGTATGTTTAGTCTTTCAGCCCCCTTCTTCCCCGCTTCTTTAATCCAACCCCAGTCGCACCCCGGCTTCTGCCGTCCCTCGGGATTTGGGGCTGTGACAGAAACAATAATATTTCAGATAGAATAATAACAGTGGATACAAGGTATTAATGTATACAAGCATAAAAGGCTTGCTTTCAGTATACAACCCTTCAATGCTCTACTAAAGCAAACTTTTAGTATACAATGCGACTGTTTAAACAGATAATACTGATAATATCCATCTATTACACTTTCTCCCACTTATACTAATGTTTAATTTAGTATTGGGAGGTTGCGTACCCCAAATCCTTCAACATGCTTGTTGAACGTCAAGGCTGGTAGAGTCTTTGCAAATGGATCGGCCAGATTATCAACTCCCGCAATATGCACTACTGCCACTTCTCCATGCTTCACAAGCTACCAGAGGTAGTGATATCTACTGTCAATGTGCTTTGCAGCTTGATGACACCACGATGTAGACTTTTATTTGTCCCTATCAGCTTGATAATCGGCGTCTACATAACCTATCGGAATCAGTTCACCGGATTGGTAAACTAGCGCATACTCCTTAGTCTATTTAAGGTACTTGAGTATGTGCTTTACAACAGTCCAATGAGCTTGTCCAGGATTTGCTTGATATCGAGCCGCCACACCAATGATGTAGCAGATATCAGGCCTGATACAATGCATGACATACATAAGACTACCTATAGCCAAAGCGCAAGGAACCTTCTTCATGTCCGCTATCAGCTTCGGTGTCATAGGACATATTGCCTTAGATAGGGGGACACCATGTATAAAAGGTAGAAAACCATTCTTGGCATCCTGCATGCTGAAGCGCGACAACACAGTATCAATATAGGTTGTTTGAGATAAGCTTAACATTCTCTTAGATCGATCTCGACCGACCTTTATCCCGAGAATGTACGTTGCCTCTCCCAAATCCTTCATTTGAAATTGTTGGGATAACCACTCCTTAATGCCCGATAATACATTCACATTATTGCTAATGAGAAGTACATCATCGACATAAAGTATTAGGAAAACCAAATTCTCATCGATATAAAAGCGGTACACGCAACTGTCATTGACATATTTCTCAAAGTCCCGGGCTTTGACAACGTCATCAAAACGCTTGTTCCATGACTGTGAAGCTTGCTTAAGTTCATAAATGGACTTCTTTAGCTTCCACACTAAATGATCTTAACCCTATTTATGAATTCCTCGGGTTGCAGCATATAGATGGCACGATCTTCCTCAAGATACCCATTCAAGAATGTGGTTTTGACATCCATCTGTCATACCTCTAGATTCATATGGGTAGCCATGGCCATGAGAGCTAGAATAGACTTAAGCATGGCTATTGCTGAAAATTCATCGTAATCGATACCTTTTCTTTGAGTGTAACCCTTCACCACTAGTCTCGCTTTGAAGGTCGTAACCTTCCAGTCTTCTCCTCTCTTTCTCTTGTATACCCACTTGCAACCAATGGCTTCACAACCTTTGGAAGCTCGCATTTCTTGTATACATCCATGGTGGTAATGGATTCAAATTCTGAAACCATACACGCTTGCTATTCAAGAACATTAAGATCTTCAAGTACCTCGGAGTAAGTCCAGGGGTCATCTTCGATAAGCCCGTCATCCACCAAATCCAAAGATTCATTGGCTAATGCATATCAACTGGGTAACTTGCCTTGCGTTACGCTTCCACTGTGATGAGGTACTATATAGAAGATTCAGTATTGATAACCGGCGCAGGTTCTGATGATACCGGAGGTACTTCATTTTGCATACTTAGCTGAGTTTGTTGACTTGTTGTCTCCACACCTTTAACTTACTCGAGTATAATCTCACTTCTTGGCTTGCGGTTATTTACGTAGTCCTCTTCCAAAAATCTTGCATTAGTGCTAATAACGACTTTCTGATCCTTAGGACAGTAAAAGTAACCACCTTTTGCTCTCCTAGGATATCCTACAAACAACTTTACTTATGATCTGGAACTCAACTTATCAGCATCCTTGTTCAGCACATGTGTTGGACAACCCCAAATCCGGATGTAGGAAAGACTAGGCTTGCGCCCGGACCACAGCTCAGATGGGGTCTTTGCAACCGACTTAGAAGGAATTAAGTTTAGAATGTAACCAGTTGTTTCCAAGGCATATCCCCAGAACGAAATAGGTAAAGAAACATAACTCATCATGGATCGAACCATCTCCAAAATGTTTGATTTCTTCTCTCTGCCACACCATTCTGTTGGGGCATACCCCGGTGTAGTCAACGGAGATGTAATCCCAGATACCGACAAGTACCCTCGAAACTCGTTGCTGAGGTATTCGCCAATGAGATCAAAATATTTTAATCAGAAATTTAACCGACAAAATCTGCAAATTGTGAACGTGTGCAAGCCATGATAATGTGGACGTTTTCACAAATCCACAACTCACTTCATCTTAAACGAATTGTGGAGGTTTAATCAATTTTAATAAATAAAATTGAATTACTGCTTATTCTTTTCCTCAAAAGTTTTGTGCATGCTTATCACGTTGGCACAGAATATCTAAACATGTTGTTTTAGAACTCACGTAGTAAAACATGCTCGTTTGAATTCTAAAATATACTTAGAGAAAAATTTAATAAAATCCTAGCATGCTATTCTAACCACACATATTTGTACATTATTACAAATATTCCCATGCTTTAGATCGAATAGCTTAACAGTGATTAAAGTCCACGGCATGCTAACATGCTTTTTAAAACAAAATAAATATTTGTCGGCTTATCGTGGATACTGGAACCTGTTCGTCCCTGCCTATTTTATTACAAATAAATAAAATAAACAAAAAAAATAAAGCTAATCTATTACAAAATAGATTTCTTCGCCTTCAAGCAATCTCCATCTTTGTCGAGCAAATCCACCATTCCTTGACCCCAAATCTGCATCAACACCACCAAGGCATTCGCTGTCATCGAGCCATATCCCAGGATTGAATCCCAGAATATCGTCACAGTGAATCTGCCTGGTGGCTCCGCTCGCTGGAATCGCGAAGTCGAGACAATAATTGTCTCAACTTCACCCACGACTTCACAAATGGCTTCCCACCACGTTTTCCACCACCAACCATGCTTCAACCCATCGTATGCTACCACTACAGAATGACCAGAAACACGGAAATGAACATGGTGCAACTGCTGCTCCGTGCAGGACGTCGAACCCACGGCAGTGCTGCGATGAGCCCCGCGACGTGAACGCCGCACAACCTATCACCACTACCGCATTGACACCGATGCTGCTGCTGTTCATCGCCATTGAAGAGGCCTGCAACTGATGTTGCTGATCCTCATCACTATCGTGTCGTCGTTCGTTCGCCGAAGAAGACAATGCCTCCACAGCCACCAAGGGTTTCCACGACGCTCAAGAACGGCGCAACCCAGGCCTTGCTCGACATCTCCCAAACCTAAGAAAAAAATTTGGGGTTCTATCGAGTAGCAACAAGATAGTAACACCTCACTGAACGAGTGCCGCTGCAGTGACGAGCCGTGCATGTGCAGCATACGCCGTCGCGGATTGCGGTGCCCCTCGCTCACACACCGCTCCGTCCGGCCGTGATTTGGATCGAATGCCATAGACACCAGAGCCAAAGCTCCAGCGAATCAGATTTCATCCGTCCAAAACACGATGCGACCGAACCCTAGCGTGTGGAGAAGACGTGCCTCCGTCTGTTGCCGAACGTCGATACCACTGCCTTTTCGAACCAGTATTTCTCCGTTTCTTTCTCGATCATCATATTAGATTACAATCGAAAAACAAATACAATGGAAATCTATACTAACCACGGATTTTCTCGTTGTGCAAAAATGTCCAAAACGGCAAAACCGAAAGCCAAAAAAAAAATTGATCCACGATAAGACGACGACAAGACCAACAAGCATCCTTATATATATACAACAAATTTCAAAATTTATATATATAAACAAGGATTTACTACTCGTTAATCCGACAGAGCTGAAATTCCTGAACCTGGCTCTGATACCAATTGTAGGAACCGACTTTTGAAAGTCGGTTCGCGTGTCCACAATCCATTCCGAATGTCTAAGAAGTACATACAAAATTCCTTCTAAGCATGCTGCTATCCGAGAAGGAAATAAGGAATACCTGCGAAACGAGAAGTAATCGACTCTAGAGTGATCTTCCGATTGTTACCCATGGCAAGATTCGACGTTTGGTGGCAACGACCTTCGAATCCTCTCCTCTCTTGGCCAGCAGCCTCTTTCCCTCTCTCTCTCTCACATACATTTCTGACTTTTTTTTTACGTAAGTCACTTATGATTAGAATAATAGTGTTTCTCATTATTTATACTCGGTATTAAAATACCTAAATAATGATCCCATTTATTTAACTAATCAAACAAAGCCCAAAAGCTTATGAGAGTAAGTAGGGGGCGGCAGCCCACATAGAAACAAGGCCTTGATTGGGCCAAACGGGAATCTACTAGCTCGAATAAAGTATTGGCCACCCAGTGCTCGATTTCCATATTCAGCCCAAGAATATAAATATCGAGACACAAGTATCAATTGATTCCGCTAGAAACTGAATTACCACTAAATTCGTTAGATAAGTCCGGACTAACATTTGACTTAATAATCTCCTCGTTTAAGATATTCAATACTCCTTAATTAATTAATTCTTCTGATGGCCAATTAATTAATTAATAAGTCATTTAATTATAAATGACATCTCAACTGCTATCACTTAAACTCATTACTGTATCGGAACTAATGCCACATGCAGGGTTTGATATGATAAACTTATTAACTTCCTCGAGAGGAACTTAATAAGTTTCAGATACAGATCCTTATTGCAATTCAATCGCGTATCAAATAACAATCGTTATCGCCCAAGATATCAAGTATATTGAGCTTCAGACAGAGCTCTCACCCTTGATAAATCAAAACAATAGACAATTAATTATTCACACCGATTAATTCAATTAAGGTTAAGATCACTTAAGTCTAGATTTTAACTCTTAATTAGTCAGAATATAAGAATACATCCTTTGAATACATAAATGTACTAGCATAAATAAATAGCCAAAACAAACTATTTTTTATTTATGCTACAATCTAAACCGACAACTACTCCGAAGTTGTCTCAACTGTGAACACGACTTATATCTCAACTTACCAATTATATGATCTTCTGTGATAAACTACACATCATATTATCTAGCTATAAGATAATTGGACTATAATATGATCATGTAATAACAATATTTCAGATAAAAAAATAATAATAAATACAAGGTATCCATGTATATAAACATAAAAGGCTTGTTTTCAATATATAACTCTTCATAAATGGCTACAGGAGAAGAGAGGGTTGCATACGGGGCTATGTGAGAGCGAGAGTGAGCCCTAAATTATGAAACCTTCCTTAATTTAAATGAAAAGCTCAGAACAATTTAACCGTGGAATGTTATTTTTTTTAAGAGTAATGATATTCGGCCACACTGTGGCTAGCCACACGCGTAAAAAATAGAAAGTTGACTGTAAAAATAGAAATAATCACATTTCCCTCTTAGGGTTTATGCTTCCCAATTAGGATATATTTCCATTTTCAAAACCTATATTACCATTTTTAGCTTGTGTGGTCGGCCACAGTGTGGCCGAACATCATTACTCTTTTTTTAAATAAAAAACAAAGTCGTTTCTAGATTAGAGTCCAGTCCCAATCTTTTGTTTGGTCCCTGTTTCTGCCCATTTTGCATGTGTGGGGCCCATCTAACCCACCTATTCCAAATTTCCAACGAGCCAATCCTACACACCATAATGTACTCCCTCCATCCACCGAACAAATCCTCATTTGGGGTTGGACATGAAAAATAAGAAAGTTGAAAAAATTATTTTAAATGAGGTAAAGTTAGAATGTAGGAGTAGTGAGACAATGACAAAAAAATGGTATTGACCAAAAAGTATGAATAAAGTTATTATGTTGACCAAAACGTAGGAATAAAGTTATTGTAAGGTGGGGTTATTAATGGCAATGGATAGTAAATAAAGAAAAAGTAAGAGGGTATAATTGTACAAAAAGATAAATAAAAATTTATTTGATGGACAAAAATTTTGTAGTAAGTGAGGATTTATTTCGTGGACGGTGGGAGTACTATTTATACTCATTTTACTTCACTATTTCACTTTACTTCGTTATTTCATTATTTCAAAAGTAAAATTCACTTCAGTTTCTTGTACCCTTTTATGTACTTATAATAAAAATATTACTGAGCACACCTTCTATTCACTATTTCATTATTTCAAAAATAAAATTCACTTTACTTTCTTGTACCCTATTATGTACTTATAATAAAAATATTACTAACAACACCCTCTATCCGTAATTTCTTTTCTTTTGATACCCATTTCCATAAAAAATGTGATATGAATAACGGTATGGGCGAGCATATTATATATAATGTTATGTTGCCCAAGATCATAGATCAATATCTTCGTAATCTTATAAAATTTCCTAGTAGTATTTGGTATAATAGTGGGAATACTTGCCGCAACATTATTGATAATAATATCATACTCAGCCACTCTTTCATTTTTTTCTTCTTCTTGCTGGAATTTTAGAATTAATCTATGCAGCCACATTATGGTTAGCCATAAATTCATTTAAGTAGAAAAAAAGTTTGATTGATTTATAATTTTAAGTTCTAAATAATTTCTAATAATTTAAATTTTTATTTTCTACAAACTTATATTGATAAATTTGAATTTGGAGGCAACATGAATCTCGATAAATATATAATAGAGGGAATACAAAGTTTTTTTTTATCAAAAGATTGAGAGAGAATATATTTACACTAATGAATATCATAATTTAAATCAAGTATGATAGTAGCATAAAATATATTTTTGTACTCTTTAAAATAAATCAAAAATCTAAGTAAATTGATCAATTTCACATAATAAACCAAATTATGGCTAGCCAAATTATTAACAATGATGCTATTTAGCCAATTTTTTTTTTCTTTTTTTGTGTATTCTTTAAAATAAATCAAAAATCTAAGTAAATCGGTCAATTTCACATAATAAACCGAATTATGGCTAGCCAAATTTTTAAGAATGATGCTATTTAGCTAAAATGTTGACTTAAATTATGTTATCATTAGTGTAAATGTATTCACTCTCAATCTTTCGATAAAAAAATTTTGTATTCCCTCTATTATATTTATTGAGATTCATGTTGCCTCCAAATTCAAATTTATAAATATAAATTTGTAGAAGTAAAAATTTAAATTATTAGAAGTCATTTAAAATTTAAAATTATAAATTAATTAAACTCTTTTTCTACTTAAATGAATTTATGACTAATCATAACGTGGCTGAATAGATTTATTTCATTATTAACCCACTCGATACAAAATGATCGAATAATAAGCTTAAATAATTAAAGTTAAGAAGATAAAGGTGCTAATTGAAAAGAATAAAAGTATCGTTGTCAACAATAATTCAATATGACTTCTTTTTTTCAACTATTTTTCCTTATTCCGACACTCTATTATTGGGGCTATTGGTGATCAAAACAACATCACTATGACCATGAAAACTTGATACATAAAGTGGGGTAGTAATCATTTCATTTTACTTTACACAATATTTATATATGTGATAAATTCTCTTTCTAGAAGAAATTAATTTATACGATGGTTCACAACTAGTCACCAAGATTGTAGCATAATGAAAAAGAGCTTCATGACTACTTATTTATTTCCAGTAATCACATCATAATACTCCATGATATACAAGAAAACTGCAACATTTAACAGTGCAATTAAATACAACATTTAAATCTGCTTTCATATAAACAAAATGAAAGTGATGCTCACAAAAGAGCCACCAGCATATTGTTACTCTATAGGAATAAATAAATAAATATTATACAAATATAATAAATATCAAAATATATATGTGTACCATGGAAAGAAGAGAGTTTGAATGGATTTGACAGAGCATCCACGCACATAATTCCGGATTTCATGTGTAGCACCACCTCAATTAAACTATTGCAAGATTTGAAAATGTTTATTCAAACGATATATCTTGTGTCAATCATCATTGCAACCCTATTACTTTATTACAAGTTGCTTAGGTTTGAATTGAGCATGCATCATTATAATACCTATTTAGGCTTCCCAAAGGCACAACACTACATCACAAAAAAAAAAAATGAATTACTTCAAACAGTAGTCTAATAGGGATTTCTTGATAGAAAACCTAGTCACATGCGTTTAAGGACTATATTGTAAATACGTCTAGATGTCTTGATTATCTCACATCATTCTTAACGAAAAAGTTATGTCTATCGTAATTTTGGTAATTTAATGTCATTTGTTTATGCACTGGTTAATGTGTAAGTTTGGTCTTCGATATTATTCTATAAAGATAAATTAATAAGATATATATTTATTAAATTTGAATTTAAACTTTTTGATATTTAAAATTATATTTATCGGTCAAATTAAATATATATATATATATATATGTATATATAGGGTATGGATCAGGTGGGAATAAATTTTATATGAGAATGTGAGAATGATACATTTTAATGCATTTTTGTCACATCGGAAATGCATATATTGCATAAATGTAATGCATACATATTCTAATGCATAAACTACAATAATTTAATGCATTAACATCATAATGCATAAATTACAATAACTTAATGCATCGTGAAATCTGAACCATTGATTTTGAAAAATCAAGATCCAGATTTATTCTCATTTCTCACCTAAAATAGCATTCTCACCTGATCCTCTTCCTATATATATATATATATATATATATATATATATATATATATATGTTTTGAACGAATCGTTCAAATTATATATATCAAGTCAATGAAATGGTAATTTTTGCTCCTAAAGTATAATCTGATAAGAAGTAATAAATTACTATTAAAAAAAGAAATCGTTACATTACAATATTTAACAAAAATAAGGGGAAATTTAAATTTGAGATAATTTGTGTAATGAGTAATGATCATCGATCCTCTTAATAATATGGGTCTAATATAATTAATATGACAAAGACTAGTGGTGTACATCTTCCGTAATCACATGTTAAAATTACTTAACACTAATTAGAGTTAATAAGAATTTTAATAAAAAAATTATTATAGTTTAGTATTTCTAATTGGAACTTTGTAAAACAGCAGCAAATTATTTTTAGTGGGATAAAATTTAGATATTTTAGTAAGTTTATACATAAATAAGGATCACCAGAACCACCACTCTAGGATATAACAATATATAATTACAGTCTAATCTATGATTAGAATTTGATAATTCATAATTTAACTTGATTAAATTTTAGAAATTAGCTTAAACATGAAAAATGAAAAAAAAAAAAACCACTTGGGTGGATGACAAGCATTTAATAATTGAATACAATAGTACTCCCTCCGTTCACAAGTAAATGTCCACTTTATATTGGACACGGAGTTTAAAAAAGCTGATAAAATGAAAGTTAGTGGGGTAAAAGTTAGAATGTAGGGCTAGTGAGATAATGACAAAAAAATAGTGGTAATGATAAAAAAGAGGCAGTATTGACCAAAAAGTAAGAATAAAGTTATTTGGATGATAAAAAGGTAGAAATAAAGTTGATGTGAGATGAGGTCCTAAATGGTAAAAGATAGTAATTTCTGTAAAGTAAAGAGAATCGTATTGTACGAAAAGGTAAACTGAATATTTACTTGCGAACACGTGTATTGTAGCAAACTGGACATTTACTAGTGAACGGAGTATATAATAATCAATGCAAGCACACAAACGAATTATCAAGTATCAAGATTCCGCAATCGAGTCTCAAGTACAATTTCTTAATAGAATAATTATTAAATATTGGATTAAATCGAGAAACAATAATGCCTAATCATTAATCATATGTAGTTAGGGGCAGTTAAAACATAATTAAATCTAACAAGTTGGGAGCAACATAATTAGGAGTCATGTGCATCCTAGGTGGTTCCACCCCCAGCATTCCCAGAACAGCCAACTACAGCATGGCACACGTGTAGTATACGTGTAACCACACGTGCGCATCTGGTCAAACATACTTTTGCTTTGTTCGATCCGGTCAATGCTCCAAAGCCAAAAACTCATTTTCCTATTCTACCCTGCTAGGTTGTCGTTGTAATTTAAAAGTTCTCATCAACGCCACTTTTTCAATTTTTTCGACCTTGAATCTAATTAAAGAAAACAGAATCTAATAACTTAACATTCAAGACCAATCCTCTTTCTTTTGGTTGACTAGATTAGAAAATTGCTTTCAAATAATCGTATTTAGAGCATTCTCAATGGAGTGTTTCAAATGGGACTTGACACAATCTCGAATTCGAGACCATCCATTGCATCACTAGGCAGCTCGAGACCGTTCTACTTAAGGGTGGGTCGATACGGTATACCGTCGTTTTGTGTCATATCTTATAATTTATCGTAAATTTCGATATGACAAATTTCATACTGTTACCATACCGTACCTTACGGTATACCGAAGTTCGGTATACCATAAATTAGGTATGAAATTTTTACATACCGTTGTCATACCGCAGTTTCGGTATACCTTATTGATATACGGTATACCGAACTTTCACGATATACCTAATATTTACAGTATACTAAACCTTCACGGTATACCGAACATTCATGGTATACCGTGCACATTCTATACCTTTTAGAAGAAATAATATCCTAAATTTCCAACAATTAATTAATTATATATATTATTATTAATTATTAATAGTAACGGTATGGTATACCGTATATACCATACTACGGTATATATTGAAACGACGATATATAACAGAAATAACAGTATACACCTAGGTACGGTATAACACGATATACTGCGGTATTAGAAAATCTCATACCGTTACCTTACCGTAATCTTTCGGTACGGTATCATACCGTACCGTAAGTTCTGTATTTTCGGTATTTATCCGGTACGGTAAGGACGGTATACCCTTTTCTCGGTATACCTACCCAGCCTTAGTACTTCCACCCACTCGAGACGGGCGCGCCCAACATAATTGTACATACATATATATTATTGTATACGGATGAATGACACTGACCCGTCGTATGGTACAATTAAAATATTTGTGTATGCCCCAGACGGACAGTCTGTCTATAGGCCTAAGAGGCTGCTGCCTTGGGCCCAAAAAATATTGAGGGCCCAAATTTTTTTTTCATAGTATAACAAAAAAATAATAATAATAAGAAAAGGGAATAGAAGAGAAGATCGAATGAGAATCAGGAGAACATCGAATGAGAATCCGCCTTGCAGAGAGAGGACATCGAAGAAATCAGGAGATAAAATTTGACAAAGTTCACTTTTCATTTTCCCATAGAATTTTCTGGGTCGTTTTCTTTTCACCATTGTTTCAAAGCTATTGTGTATATATTTATGTAATTACAGTAGATATATGTTAATTTAGGGTGGGCAAAAATCGAATTGATTATCCTTATTGGTTTTATTCAAATTTGATTCCACTATAGAATATGATAGACGAAATTTGATAGGAAATTTGGGGATAATTACTGTGCTGCACCACTACCCCACCATCTATTGTTTTGATTTTTATTTTTTATACAAGATGGAGCAAAAGTCTGGTTCTCAAAAGTTGAAAAGGAAGAAAAGAGTGGATCACTTTTCCTCTTATTTTTTTTTCTTTTTTTTTTTGTTGGTTTTGTAATACCCTGAACTTTTCTAAGTTTTTGAATGCGTTTTAAATAAGTTGATATGCCTATATGATGTGCTTTGAGTGATAAAAATTTCCAAGAAAAGAAATTTTCTTGCAAAATTACTAAAATGTCCTTATGTGCTCTTATATGATTTTTCTCATTTTGATTATTCGACCCAAATCCCGAGGGACGGCAAAAGCCGGGATGCGACTAGGGTTGGATTAAAGAAGCGGGGAAGGGGGCTAACTGACTAAACATACATAAAAGACATCAAACAAACCATAAACAAGACTTGAATATAAATGAGAAAGAATTAATCGCTAAGGATTACTCGACAAAAGTACACAGAAGAAGCTTAGTTCATATTTACAGACTTAACTACAGTGTAATGTTTAAAAAGGTACATATCAAAAGGACTGAGAGTTCTGCAGCGGAAGAGTTCTAACTAAAGCATCCTATCTTTCAACTCAACATCAACCGTCGCCGCTCACCGTCGCTTCAACCTGCATATTTAGAAAATAATGCAGGGCTAAGTGCAAACGTACTTAGTGGGCACGATGCCGAAATCATAATCATAAGTATAGATAAATATGGCATTTCATAATTGTAGCACATCGGGGTTTTATTAAAAAGGGGCCCGTGTCTACTAAACATTTTCTAACTGATTTTCACAATTTACTTGGCCGAGTATTTTCAGGTATGCTATGTTCAATCTTGACCAATTCTCATTCACCGTGGCTAGTACCCCTCAACAGGATATCACATACACCACAGGTTACAAAGTGCACTAACTCTGGAAAGCACTTAGCAGCTAACTCATAGCCGATCGTTAGTTAACCTAGTTAGATTAACTCTAAATCTGGAAAACACGAATGTTGACTCAGATAGGTACAAGAGAACGCACATAAAACATAAAACAGTTCATGCCATAATATCACTTTGAAAACACAGATATCAAAGCAATAAAGAAAGATTTTCCGAGCATTGCTCGTTTTATTTGTATATAAAAGCCCACCTCGATATACAGAACTAAAAGCAAAAGCTTCCCACTTCGGATCTTTCGTCCTTTCTTTACAGTTGGCTTCCTGCTTCATCGTAAAACAATAATACTTAAAAACGGATCGTAAAAGATAATCGATCAAAGAATCGAAATAAGTTTTAGTCGTTTCATTCTTTAGGCAATTGCACGCTTACTAGATTCATTTTACTTAAACGGGAACGAGACTCGTTCAAATCCCGTTTGGAACTCGAAAGGTCTCATACTCGACTCTTAGGTCAGTAGAGAAGGTAGTCGGTAACTTAAAACGACTTAAAAGATCATAAGGAACTAAGTTGGAAAGAATCAACTTAGGAGAATTACGTTTTAGTTCATTAAAAGACTTATGAAATTTCTCGCTTACTACTTCTTTACTTGAATGGATAAAAGATAAGATCTCGACTGGTTTTAACACTCAAGGCCTTGTACTTGACTCTAGGGTCAGTAGGAAGATATTCGTTAGCTATTACAGCTTAAACGATCGAAAGAAACTAAGTTGTGAACGAATCAACTTAGGAGAATTGAAACTGAAATTTTACTGCGCAAACCAGTAACTCTGGAGGCTGCTCAGAACAGGGTATTCGGAAACAGGGGAGGAGCCCTGTACCATTTGAAATTTTGGGATGTCTAGTTTACGTTCTAATTTACGGATCGCAAATCCGATAAACGAGCTGAAAGTTATTACAGTTTCCGGCGAGGGTCGCAAAACTGCCGCGAAAACCCTAATTGCTCGATGGATTCGACGTATAACGTCTTAGGTTCGTTCTAAGCTCTCGTATTCGATTTCTTTAGAAACTGGACCCTCAAGGCAGTCATCACATACTCCCGTACGTGACGAACTTCTTTTCAAAACTTGTCCAAAAGCACGACGTTCTAAACGTCGGCTTTCAACTAACAATTACTAAACCAACAAATTATTCAAATAGCGTTCTAGTTCTCGACTATAACTATAGCTCATATAATAATAGCTCGAAAGCTCATGACACCAACTAACAAGATGTTCTCAAGCTCATCATAGACAATAATATCAAATTAGAATTCTCATTCGACTTCTCGGTTACTAGTTACGTCCAGTTGTTCGTCTCTTATGAAATTTTCAAAGTTGTCGGCTTCCGTTCAAATTTTACGACATCAATCCACATCTAACGAGAATCACTTCTATGCATGCAATCATTTCATACCATCACTATATTTCAACTTATAACGTGTTCTTCGTCTCTTACATTACGATAAATAATTTTAAAAAAATCTAATTAAATTCCCATAATCAATTCACATCAATTACAACATAATTCCATCATCAAAACATCAATTAAATCAAACATATGAAAACCCCTAATTACTTAAATATTTTCGGTATATATATATATCTTAAGAGGGTGATTTTCTTCTCCAATTAACATCATTTATCCACTAAACAACCTACTATGACATCAATTGAACAATTGTAATCCAATTTCATACTAACATGGATAAATCCCCAAATCATACTCAAACCCTAATCGAATTTCACAAAAACATGGGGCTTTCGATTCTTCTTTGTTCTAATCACCAATTAAACATCTCTTAAGCATGAATTCATCATTAATTGAAGAAATCCCAAAATCCTACTAATTAACCTAAAATTTCGGTAATAATATATAGATTAGGGTTCTTGATTTTTGTTCAATTCTAAACCCTAATTAACCTATCTAACACAACCAATTTCATTAATCCAAGATCGAATAATCTATTTCAATGCTCTAATTTTCGATCAAAAGAAGAAAATGAAAAGAAGAAGATGATGGATGGATAGAAGTTAAGAGGGGAGAATTACCTTGCTAATTAACAAAGGAAGAATGAAGTTTGGATGGATGGATCAAGACTTTTGTATTTCTTCTTGATGTTCTTGAAGCTTTCTTCAATGGAGGATGGAAAAATGAAGATGAGAGATGGAGAGTAGGGGGCAGCCGAGTTTGATGGTGTGGGAGGGAGAGATAGATTTAATTTTGGTTAACTTAGGATATAAGATTGAATAGGTGTAAAGTGCAATAGTAAATAGCTAAGGTGTCCTCTAATTAAACTATATAAAACACAAAAATCTAACAAAGTGAGAGGGATGATGTCGGTTGGGGTGAGGGAAAAGAAAGAAATACGCGCTTTTCCGGCGCGATCCGACGTTACGGAAAACGTTCGACGAAAAACATAGCTCGGCACAAAATCGTCGCGATCCGATTCGACTGCAAATTTTAACGTACGAAACTTAATCGGAAAATAAATTTAGAAAATTTATTTTGACAAAAACTCGGGACGACACAGTCCGAGTTTCATCCGAAAAAACATAAAAACGAACTTTCTCGGGCGAGTTCGTATCGCAATTTCGTGAATGTAAAAATCAGACGGTTTTCCGTTCTGAGTTCACGAACTAAAAACTTTTCGTACGCGCTAACCCTAAATACAGTAGTCGTCTAGCTGACTTCTGTAATTTATTTTCGGAAACGAATTCGACCGTTAGTCTTAGAATTCAAAATCCTAAACTTAGGCGTGCAAAGCCATTTATTTAATTAACTTTAAAATTTTAAGAACGTAAGGAATTTACGGGGCATTACATCCTACCCTTCTTACGAAAAATTTCGTCCCGAAATTTGCTTACTTTCTGCATAAAGATGAGGATATTGCTCCTTCATCTTCTCCTCGAGTTCCCACGTGGCTTCTTCTTGCCCGTGGTGGTTCCAAAGCACTTTAACTATTGGTATCGATTTGGTTCTCAATTCCTGAACTTTTCTATCCAAAATCGATATCGGCTTCTCTTCATAGCTTAGGTCAGATTCAAGAACTACGTCTTGCTGACTAATGACGTGCTTAGGATCGTAAACATATTTTCTCAACTGAGACACGTGAAAAACGTTATGAACACTTCCTAGACTTGGCGGTAAGGCCAATCTATAAGCGACGGGTCCTATTCTCTCGAGGATTTCATAAGGTCCTATAAACCTGGGTCTTAGCTTACCCTTAACTCCGAACCTAAGGATTCCTTTGGTCGGAGATATCTTAAGAAAAACTTTATCTCCTATTTCAAACTTCAAGGTTGGTTCGACGATCGTCGGCATAAGATTTCTGTCGGCTCTGGGCCTCTTTCATTCTATCTCGGATCTGTCGAACTATCTCAATCATCTCATTGATCGCATCTGGGCCTAGGTTCTTTCTCTCACCTACGTCGTTCCAATAAAGCGGTGATCTACATTTTCTCCCATACAAAGCCTCAAACGGCGCCATTCCTATCGTGGCCTGATAGCTGTTGTTATAGGCGAATTCGACTAAGTGTAGAATTTCTTCCCAATTCGCTCCGCGGTCCAAAACTACTGTCCTCAACATGTCGACCAAAATCTGAATTGTTCTCTGCCCATCTGTCTGTGGGTGAAATGCTGTACTGAAATTAAGTTCTGTTCCCAACTCTTTCTGCATCGTAATCCAAAATCTCGAGGTAAACTTGGCGTCTCTATCTGATATTATGACATTCGGTATTCCATGCAGACGTACAATCTCTCTGACATACAACTGAGCTAGTTTCTCTGATCCATACGTAATCTTAATCGGCAAGAAATGTGCTGACTTTGTAAGCCTATCTATTATCACCCAAATCGCTGTGTTTCCTTTTCTCGACTTAGGCAAGCCTGTGACAAAGTCCATAGCTATGCCTTCCCATTTCCAATCTGGGACATCCAATGGTTGTAGCAATCCATATGGTCGTCGGTGTAAAGCCTTGACTTGCTGGCATGCTAGGCATCTTTCTACAAACGAGGCGACGTCTCGTTTCATTCCATTCCACCAAAAGTTTCTTCTCAAATCCTGGTACATTTTCGTACTTCCTGGATGTGCTGTGTAAGGTGTATCGTGAGCCTCACTTAAGATCTCGTTCTTCAAACTGCTGTCATTGTCAGGAATACAAATCCTGCCTTCAAAAAGTATCGCATTGTCTGGAGCTTCCGAATATCCTTTCGGCTTATCTGTTCTTATCCTCACTCGTAATTTTTCCATTGACTCGTCTTTTCTCTGAGCACTGATGATCCTTTCTCTTAAATCTGGTGTAGCTTCTAATGCTGCTATCTGACTTGTTATCGTAGCTGGCGTGTCAAGCACTCTGATATCCATCTTCTCGAATTCTCGTACTAAAGTTTCTTCTTCTACAAAAAGACATCCTAACTTCGTTGGAGCCTTGCGACTCAAAGCGTCTGCTACCACATTAGCCTTCCCTAGATGGTAGTTAATTCCACAGTCATAATCTTTGACTAATTCGAGCCATCTCCTTTGCCTCATATTCAGTTCCTTCTACTCGAAAAAGTACTTCAGGCTCTTGTGGTCGGTGAATATCTCAACTCTTACACCATAGAGATGGTGTCTCCAAATCTTTAACGTATGCACTACGGCTGCGAGTTCCAAATCATGGGTTGGGTACTCAACTTCGTGAGGTCGAAGTTGTCGTGAAGCATAAGCTATTACTCGTCCGTCTTGCATCAAGACACAACCTAATCCATTTTTCGATGCGTCAGTGTAAACCACATATTCTTTGTTCGTATCTGGAAGTGCTAGTACTGGCGCTGTAGTTAACTTCTCCTTAAGAGTTTGGAAACTCTTCTCACACTCATCCGTCCATTTGAATTTGGTATCCTTCCTGAGTAGCTGCATCATCGGGCGAGCGATCGTAGAGAATCCCTCGATAAACCTTCTGTAATAACCGGCTAAACCCAAGAAACTTCTGATCTCGTTCTGACTTGTTGGCGACTTCCAGTTGTGCACTGCTTTTACCTTGGCTGGATCCACCTTGATTCCTTCTGCCGATACTATATGTCCAAGGAACATAACTTCCTTCAGCCAAAATTCGCATTTACTGAATTTGGCGTAGGGTTTCTCAGTTCTTAGTGTTTCCAACACTATCCGTAGATGTTCCTCGTGCTCCTTTTCATTCTTAGAGTAAACGAGGATGTCGTCGATGAATACTAAAACAAATTTGTCCAAATAGGGGTGGAAGACTCTATTCATAAGGTCCATGAATACGGTTGGAGCGTTGGTTAAACCAAATGGCATTACTAAAAATTTGTAATGGCCATATCGGGTTCTAAAAGCGGTCTTCGGTACATCTTCAGGTTTGATCTTGAGCTGATGGTACCTTGACCTCAAATCTATCTTGGAGAAGACTCCTGCACCCTTGAGTTGATCAAACAGATCCTCGATCCTTGGCAAAGGATATTTGTTCTTGAGCGTTATCTTGTTCAGTTCTCGGTAATCGATGCACATTCTCATCGATCCGTCCTTTTTCCTAACAAATAGCACGGGTGCTCCCCAAGGTGAGACGCTTGGCCTGATAAAACCAAGGTCTAGTGATTCCTGTAACTGGATTTTAAGCTTTTCCAGTTCCTTTGGTGCCATTCTGTATGGGGCTTTTGATTTAGGGGCTGCTCCTGGTTCTAAATCGATCGTAAAGTCTACATGACGATCTGGTGGCAATCTTGGTAGTACTTCCGGAAAGACATCTTCGTATTCATTTACAACTTTTACGTCCTGAATGGTCTTCTCGACTCCTGGTTCTCCAACTAGGTACACAAGATAGGCTGTGGTACCTTTCTTCTTCATAAGTTTCGTGGCTTGAAGGGCTGATATAATCGGTACGCCTCTACCCATTGAAATTCCGTGGAATTCGGTCGGTTCTTTACCCGGCGGCTGAAAAGAGATTTTTCTCTCGTTGCAGAGAATTGTTGCGTAATTCTCTGACAACCAATCCATTCCTAGGATTATATCTACGTCCCACATTATCATAACATTTAAGTTGTTCGCTATAACCTTATGAGTTCCGATTTCTAGTTCTAGGTTAGAGCAAACGTGAGTAGAAGTAGTGATCTCTCCTGAAGGTGTGGCTACTCTCATAGATTGTGCAGCTCTTACAGGTCTGATGTCTAAGTTATCGGCACACGAGCCAGCAATGAAAGAATGCGATGCGCCAGTATCAAACAGTATCTTAATGGGGATGTTGTGGAGTTTTCCCATACCTGCTAGATTGTCTTTTCCTTTGCGCTGACCACCCTATTTGATAGCGCATGCCCTCGCATTCTGTTGCTGCTGTGCATGCTGCTGAAACTGTTGTTGGTTCATTGGCGGTTGTTGCGGCTGTGCTTGGATGGCTCGGAGGGGTACTGCTTGAAGCGGTTTAGGGCAATCCTTTTTCATGTGCCCCTTTTGTCCACAGTTGAAACAGTTGGGGGTGCCTATCTGGCAGACTCCGAGATGGGCTCGGTTGCATTTCGGGCAGACAGGAATGGTAACCCTCCATGGGTTATTCACTCCCTGGTTGAAGTTTCTCTGTTGCCCCTGCGGCTGGTTCTGCTGGTTGTTGCCCTTCCACGGCGAGTTCTGCTTATTTCCCTAAATGAACAACCCCGATTGGTTGTTTCCCTGCCATGGCCTCTTGTTGCTGTTGTTGTTGTTGTTGTTGTTGTTGTTGTTGTTGTTGTTGCCAGGCGGCTGATAGCCCTTCCTCGGACCTCCCTGGTTGTTGAAACCCTGACTGTAGCCTCCGCTACCTCCTCCGTTCCATTTCCTCTTCCCCTGGTAGTTGCTACTATTGTTGTTGTAGTAGCATTGGTTCTGACCTTGCGCTGGTGCTGACGCCGTTGGTACAATCTTTTTCTCATCAGGCACGACGGCCTCCATTTCCAGTGCTCTTCCCAGTATATCCGTATAGCCTAGTCCTCCATGACTAGCCAAAGCGATTCCCAATTCATGTCGTAAACCTCCCTAAAATTTCTTAGACAATTTCTCCTCAGTATCCACCAATGCTGGCGCATATCTTGATAGCTCGCAGAACTTGGCATCATATTCTGTCACAGTCAGCTTTCCCTGCTTCAGATTATAAAACTCGGCCTCCTTCTGTGCCCTATACGTCTTGGGGACGTACTTGTCAAAGAAGATCTCCTTAAACTCTTCCCTTGAAAAACGAGCCAGATGCTCTGCAGGTATTACCTTCTGTCTTGCTTCCCACCAGTAATCTGCCGATCCCGTCAGTTGGAATGCGACACACAGCATTCTCTCCTCATCAGTGCATCTGAGGAGCTTGAAAATTTTCTCAGTCGATCTCACCCATAGCTCAGCATCGCTAGGGCTACCAGTTCCATTGAACAATGGAGGGTTTCTCTTGAGGAAGAGATCCACAATATCTCTACGGGGCGGTGGTGGAGGTGGTGGTGATGGTGACGGGGGTGGAGATGGGGATGGAGATGGGGATGGGGTGACATTCCGCTCATATTCTTGTTCTTGGTTGTTTTCCGGCTGACGTCTACCACGTCCTCTAGGTCTTCTAGGTCCTCGACCTCTCCTGTTGTTAACGTTTCTCGGCGGCATTTTCTTTAGTCTAAGGAAAAATTGAAATTCTCATTAGTTCTCTTATGATAATTACACTTAGTACTTACTAGCTCGTTCTTGACTTAATCAAGTCCACATAACAACATATCGAACATAGCTCCGATATTATTTCATTAATCTTTTAGCTTTCGAATTAAACTTGATTCCTCGTTACACGAGTTCATTTGACATTCTGATTTTAATTACTCGATTCATAAGAAATTTTCTTGATTAAAAACCCTCTTCACGGGCCATGTATATATATATACATCAAAAAGAATATTAATTCTGCCTCCAACGAGGACTTATACAAAAGGGTTAGACTACTATTAGTCTAAACTAGGTTGACTGCCTACTATTTACCGGGTGCACTAACAAGCTGCACTCCGTATCTACTAGAGTACTAGAACGGAAACGATTCATAAAATTTTGTATCCGCTAGAGTACTACAAAAACTAACTAGTTACTGATCCGACTCTATACAGGACAAAGGGCTACTACTACTACTGATATTTACCCGCGTCTACAACGCACTGCTCTACTAAACTGCAGTCGGGTCCAAAAACTATCCCCTAAGTCTGCAAAAACCCTAACAACCCTCCTCGGGGTCCTCTTCCGGATCCTCGTCCGGATCCTCCTCAGGGTCCTCCTCCGGGTCCTCCTCCTCGGACTCTGAACCAAAAACCAGCTGGAGTGCCTCGTCCACCCTCAGGGTAGAACCGTCGTCAAGTGTAAGCAGGATGGGTGAGGGTGTCTCTGAAACGGTCTCCTCCAAGTCGGAAACCAAGTAGTCCTCGCTGGCCTCTACAGCACGCTTCTTCAGGGGAAGAAGGTGCTCGGGGACTGAACCTGAACCTGACTCAAACTCCTCCCTAGAACGGACCCTGGACGGTCCTGCCTCCATCTGCTCTCGTACTACTCCCCACTTCGCACAGATCTCCTCGAGTGGCGTAAGTGGAGAAGGCAGCTCTAACATGGCGGCGAGCTCCGCGTCGATCTCTCGGTGGTCTGGCCCCTCCCTGTATAGTCTTGTCACCAACGGTCCCCTGACCCTAACACAAACGTCAGGCACAAACGGTGAAGACAACCCCAACAGCGCGGCTGTCTCAGCATCAACCTCCACGAATCCCGGGCCTGGGATCAACTCCTCGATCTGCTGTCCAACCGGTGGTGACTCTGGTGTAACTACTATCTCCTCGTCCTCCTCTGGCTGCTCTAACTCAGCGTCAAACTCCTCAACCAGTACACCGTCTGGTGGCAACTCCAACAGGGCAGAGTACTCAGGGTCTAAGTCAAGCTGCTCAAGCTCCGTCTCGGCTGGAAAGTGACTGTAGGGAAGGTGCGGCTCAAAAGGGACTGGGAACATAAACCTGCTCTCGAAGAACCTCCTGTGTACGAATAGGGCAAATCCGGCGTAGTTGCCGGTCGGCTCAGTGTCGTCGCCGAGGATCCCTAAAAAGTACCACGCTACCCGGTGCGCCCATCCGCGCCACTCCTCCGGTAAGTGTACGATCAGGTCTATGATTGCCTGACTCTCCCGGATCAAGTGTCGTACTGGGTAGTAGGCTGAAGAAAAGTTGCTGACAATCTGTCCTACGTCTTCCTCTCCATAGTCTACCTCAAACTCATAGTACTCGTCCTGCAACATGTCAACTATGGTGCGCTCGCACTCTACCAACGGCCGGCTTTTCCGAGCCGTCACCCGAATCCTAGCCATCCTACAAAAAGTTTTAAGGAAACACGGATTAGTAATAGGTAGGGAAAAATAACTTATCTCAACGAAAACATAAATTACAAAATGAATATCCCTTTTCAATTGTAACATCATCACTTAAGTCAACCACTTATCGAGACTTCTAGCAATTCAAGAAATTGCACTCAACAACATATATATATATGCATTCATAAAATTAAAGATTTTATTTTCATTCTTTTATTTCACCATATTATTACTCATTTTAATTCTTCTTTTATTTCTCAACTCATTAATTCTTAACGACTTTCACTTATTAAAACAAAGTACATTTACTTCGTTCATGTTACTTATTCAAAAGTAACATCCATTTACAAGAAATTTTGTCATTTACGACTCTTGATATTCGTACTAGTTGTAGTCGTCGCTCAAGACGAAATATGAAATTTAATTCCATAAGAAAAATGGAAATATAACTTAAGAATAATTTCCTGGAAAACTAAGTTCCAGTTGTCGTCGCTGGAATCGGGCGATCGATAGAAAAATTTAATCAAGCTCCGTGCTTGACTCCTAATAATCTATACGATTTTCTTTGTGGAGTTCGATCGAGGCGAACCCTATTGAAACACGAAACGAGAAGAAAAAGAGATGACGTGTCACGAAAAGACGTCATTTACATTACTTACACGTAAGTAACGTTCACTTATTTCGTTTAACTTTGATTCCAATTTACTCGATTTTCGTCGTTTCGTTCATATATTTCTTAACTCGAAGCTGAAAGCTTCTCAAACGTCTACTCGCTCCCTTCGTTTACTAACACGATTTATTGAATCATTTTTATTTATTTTCCTCGCAGGAAATTCTTAGAAAACAAGTTCGACTTTGCCGAACCTTTATTCATGTCACTTAACGCACGTGACATTCATCAGAAGAAGTCATTCTCGTGTTGGGGATCTCCTTTCGAAATCATTCCAAAACAACGTTTCTTAAAAACGTCTAAGTTCTCGAAAAACCGGAAAGTTCTTAGGTTTCAAGTCTACGTTCTCATTGAACCGGGAAAAATCCCTAAAATCCAGCTACATTCTTATATTCGCATAATTTTTTATACAAAGGAAATCATTGCGCAAATAATTTCACATAAGATAGTACTTGTACTATCACATAATCACATAGAGTATAAAAATTATACTTCTGTAAAATTCTCATTTTTAACACACAACTCATTCTCATTCTCAATTTTACTGAATACTTATTCAATAAATTTCTTATTCAAAAGAAATCTCATCATAAAATTATTTCCTTTTCCTCGTTGAGTCGACGTAGCGGGCGGTTGAGTTGACATCTATGTTCTCAATCTTAGCATTAGAGTTTGACCCTTTTCTTATACTTGAAAAGACGACTCTGATCCAGAGTATACACAAATACCGTGTCTCATGACTCGAAAGAAGACTCGATATAGAGTACAAACGAATACTCTATATTATTTCTCGAAGAAAGACTTGTATAAAAATACCACTTTGTGATATTACTTAAAGGAATGACTCGTACTAGAAAGAATGACTCACACTAACTCATACTAGAAGATTGACTCAGAAGCAGAGCAGAAAACGAGCACTGCTCTGATACCACTCTGTCACAACCCCAAATCCCGAGGGACGGCAGAAGCCGGGGTGCGACTGGGGTTGGATTAAAGAAGCGGGGAAGAAGGGGGCTAACTGACTAAACATACATAAAAGACATCAAACAAACCATGAACAAGACTTGAATATAAATGCGAAAGAGTTAATCGCTAAGGATTACTCGACAAAAGTACATAGAAGAAGCTAAGTTCATATTTACAGACTTAACTACAGTGTAATGTTTAAAAAGGTACAAATCAAAAGGACTGAGAGTCCTACAGCGGAAGAGTTCTAACTAAATCATCCTATCTTTCAACTCAATATCAACCGTCGCCGCTCACCGTCGCTTCAACCTGCACATTTAGAAAACAATGCAGGGCTAAGTACAAACGTACTTAGTGGGCATGATGCCGAAATCATAATCATAAGTATAGATAAATATGGCATTTCATAATTGTAGCACATCGGGGTTTTATTAAAAAGGGGCCCGTGTCTACTAAACATTTTCTAACTGATTTTCACAATTTACTTGGCCGAGTATTTTCAGGTATGCTATGTTCAATCTTGACCAATTCTCATTCACCGTGGCTAGTACCCCTCAACAGGATATCACATACACCACAGGTTACAAAGTGCACTAACTCTGGAAAGCACTTAGCAGCTAACTCATAGCCGATCGTTAGTTAACCTAGTTAGATTAACTCTAAATCTGGAAAACACGAATGTTGACTCAGATAGGTACAAGAGAACGCACATAAAACATAAAACAGTTCATGCCATAATATCACTTTGAAAACACAGATATCAAAGCAATAAAGAAAGATTTTCCGAGCATTGCTCGTTTTATTTGTATATAAAAGCCCACCTCGATATACAGAACTAAAAGCAAAAGCTTCCCACTTCGGATCTTTCGTCCTTTCTTTACAGTTGGCTTCCTGCTTCATCGTAAAACAATAATACTTAAAAACGGATCGTAAAAGATAATCGATCAAAGAATCGAAATAAGTTTTAGTCGTTTCATTCTTTAGGCAATTGCACGCTTACTAGATTCATTTTACTTAAACGGGAACGAGACTCGTTCAAATCCCGTTTGGAACTCGAAAGGTCTCATACTCGACTCTTAGGTCAGTAGAGAAGGTAGTCGGTAACTTAAAACGACTTAAAAGATCATAAGGAACTAAGTTGGAAAGAATCAACTTAGGAGAATTACGTTTTAGTTCATTAAAAGACTTATGAAATTTCTCGCTTACTACTTCTTTACTTGAATGGATAAAAGATAAGATCTCGACTGGTTTTAACACTCAAGGCCTTGTACTTGACTCTAGGGTCAGTAGGAAGATATTCGTTAGCTATTACAGCTTAAACGATCGAAAGAAACTAAGTTGTGAACGAATCAACTTAGGAGAATTGAAACTGAAATTTTACTGCGCAAACCAGTAACTCTGGAGGCTGCTCAGAACAGGGTATTCGGAAACAGGGGAGGAGCCCTGTACCATTTGAAATTTTGGGATGTCTAGTTTACGTTCTAATTTACGGATCGCAAATCCGATAAACGAGCTGAAAGTTATTACAGTTTCCGGCGAGGGTCGCAAAACTGCCGCGAAAACCCTAATTGCTCGATGGATTCGACGTATAACGTCTTAGGTTCGTTCTAAGCTCTCGTATTCGATTTCTTTAGAAACTGGACCCTCAAGGCAGTCATCACATACTCCCGTACGTGACGAACTTCTTTTCAAAACTTGTCCAAAAGCACGACGTTCTAAACGTCGGCTTTCAACTAACAATTACTAAACCAACAAATTATTCAAATAGCGTTCTAGTTCTCGACTATAACTATAGCTCATATAATAATAGCTCGAAAGCTCATGACACCAACTAACAAGATGTTCTCAAGCTCATCATAGACAATAATATCAAATTAGAATTCTCATTCGACTTCTCGGTTACTAGTTACGTCCAGTTGTTCGTCTCTTATGAAATTTTCAAAGTTGTCGGCTTCCGTTCAAATTTTACGACATCAATCCACATCTAACGAGAATCACTTCTATGCATGCAATCATTTCATACCATCACTATATTTCAACTTATAACGTGTTCTTCGTCTCTTACATTACGATAAATAATTTTAAAAAAATCTAATTAAATTCCCATAATCAATTCACATCAATTACAACATAATTCCATCATCAAAACATCAATTAAATCAAACATATGAAAACCCCTAATTACTTAAATATTTTCGGTATATATATATATCTTAAGAGGGTGATTTTCTTCTCCAATTAACATCATTTATCCACTAAACAACCTACTATGACATCAATTGAACAATTGTAATCCAATTTCATACTAACATGCATAAATCCCCAAATCATACTCAAACCCTAACCGAATTTCACAAAAACATGGGGCTTTCGATTCCTCTTTGTTCTAATCACCAATTAAACATCTCTTAAGCATGAATTCATCATTAATTGAAGAAATCCCAAAATCCTACTAATTAACCTAAAATTTCGGTAATAATATATAGATTAGGGTTCTTGATTTTTGTTCAATTCTAAACCCTAATTAACCTATCTAACACAACCAATTTCATTAATCCAAGATCGAATAATCTATTTCAATGCTCTAATTTTCGATCAAAAGAAGAAAATGAAAAGAAGAAGATGATGGATGGATAGAAGTTAAGAGGGGAGAATTACCTTGCTAATTAACAAAGGAAGAATGAAGTTTGGATGGATGGATCAAGACTTGTGTATTTCTTCTTGATGTTCTTGAAGCTTTCTTCAATGGAGGATGGAAAAATGAAGATGAGAGATGGAGAGTAGGGGGCAGCCGAGTTTGATGGTGTGGGAGGGAGAGATAGATTTAATTTTGGTTAACTTAGGTTGAATAGGTGTAAAGTGCAATAGTAACTAGCTAAGGTGTCCTCTAATTAAACTATATAAAACACAAAAATCTAACAAAGTGAGAGGGATGATGTCGGATGGGGTGAGGGAAAAGAAAGAAATACGCGCTTTTCCGGCGCGATCCGACGTTACGGAAAACGTTCGACGAAAAACATAGCTCGGCACAAAATCGTCGCGATCCGATTCGACCTCAAATTTTAACGTACGAAACTTAATCGGAAAATAAATTTAGAAAATTTATTTTGACAAAAACTCGGGACGACACAGTCCGAGTTTCGTCGGGAAAAACATAAAAACGAACTTTCTCGGGCGAGTTCGTATCACAATTTCATGAATGTAAAAATCAGACGGTTTTCCGTTCTGAGTTGACGAACTAAAAACTTTTCGTACGCGCTAACCCTAAATACAGTAGTCGTCTAGCTGACTTCTGTAATTTATTTTCGGAAACGGATTCGACCGTTAGTCTTAGAATTCAAAATCGTAAACTTAGGCGTGCAAAGCCATTTATTTAATTAACTTTAAAATTTTAAGAACGTAAGGAATTTACGGGGCATTACAATGTGATACATTGTTTGAGCATTATTATATGAGTTTGAGCTTGAGTTTGAATTTCGAAAAGTTCTGAGAAACTTTTACTTTTTGATGAATAGTAACAAAAATCGAGATTTCACTATTCATCGAGTAATTTCAAATTTTGTCTAATTAGTGTCTTTTGAGTCTAGAAGATATTCTAGGACTTTTGAGATGTATTGGAAGTTTATCCGAGATCATATGAGAGAGTTTTAAAAATTATTACTTAGCGGTTTAATTAACTAAACAATTTTTAAGTTTTTCTTCATTAGTCGAAATTTTGATTTAAAAATTTGATATTTTGATTCCTTGATTTATTTGGTATGATATAAGACAAAGTAGAGAGGTTTTCGACGTTGAGAAAGAGTCGAGGAGAGTTTTAAGTCGTTTGAGAGATAAACAGAATAATAGGGATATTTTCTACCCGAAAACTTTTTCTTCCGGGAATTTTTAGAAGATAAAAATCTGCATATCTATCCTAAATCTACCCAAATCTCTCCCCCACTCTCACCCCTAGCGTGTGATACACACTCTCCCTCCCTCTCTTATTGTAGTCGAACTACAACTCTCTCTCTCTCTCTCTCTCGATTTTTCCTCTCAACACATCAATTATATTCCCTTCTCTCATTTTCTCTCTACTCATCATCTCTCCCTCCCATCTCTCTCTCCAGTCGACATAAACGCACACCAACACACATTAAATATCTCCATTGAAGAAGCTTGAAACTACGAAGATTTCTTGAAGAAGTTCTTCACTTTTATCCATTAAGATCATCAAGAAGTAAGTATAAATCCATCTCTTCCATTCAAGTTTGAATTAAGCTAAGAAATCCCTTCCTTTTCCTCTTATTTCCATCGACTTTCATAGTCTTTTAAGCAAGGGATTTGATCTTTATCATCCTAGCTTTGATTCTTAATACCTTGTATTATTTTTCATGCAAGGAAGAGAAGTAGAAATCCAAACTCTCTCCACCCTCAAATCTACAGATTTTCTTCAAGCCAAGGAGGAGAAGTTTTGATTTTATTTTAAGTATGATATCTCTCGATTCTTGTATATGTATATGCACGTGGAAAAGATAAAGGAAACCATGCATGTTTCCTTTATGCTTAGGCAAACGTTAGGGTTTAATTTGATGGTGAGGATCAGTGATGATGATATGATGATGAGATGAGTATTAAGAATTTAATTAGAAGTTAAAAGAAGAGTTTGATGATTTTTCTTGATGATAAGTTGATGATTTTCTTGATGAAATGTTTAATGATATATGTTTATGATGATTTGAGTGATTTGTATGCATATGTATGAAGTTAGAAATTTTTGTTGAATTATTTGTTATAAGTGCCGAAATTTATTCAAGAATAATGAGAATTTTGTGCTTAGATCTTTACTTATGGATTTAATGATGTTCTTGATGGATATAAGTATATAGAAGCATGAAAATATGATTAAATGAATGAGTTTGATTTATTTCTTATTTTTATGTAAAATTTCGATATATATATATATATATATATAGTTATGTTCATATAAAAACCCTCCTTATCCTAAAAAATGAGAACTAATCTCAACCACACATCTTTGCATGATGGATAGTCAAGATTTGATCCTGGTCAAAGCGGGTCAATCCGGGTCAACCCGTTGACTTTTATTTGATTTTTTTTTTTCAATTTATTTATTTATTTAATTTTTTTTACGGTCAGGCCATATGCACCGCACCATGCATTCATATGCACCACACTATACAACAAGATGCACCACTAAGTGCATTGAGATGCAACATAATTTTCACTTTTTTTTTTTTAAACGGTCAGGCCTTATGCACCACACCATGCATTCATATGCACCACACTATACAACGAGATGCACCACTAAGTGCATTGAGATGCAACATAATTTCGACTTTTTTTTTACTGTCAATCCATATTTACCACACCATGTATTCATATGCACCACATCATGTATTCATATGCACCACACTATATAACGAGATACACCACATTTTTGCTTGTTTTTTTTTCTATTATTTTCTATTTTTTTTTTAAATTTTCAGATTCTTCTTTGGTCAAGATTCGAGCGAGGGGAGCCGAAGGCCTCGGAGCGAGCCGAAAAAGTCCAAATTATTGCTCGACGATTATCCTTATATTAGTAATCGGAGCGAAGGCGGAGCCGTAAAATCGGAGCCGCAGGCGGAACCGTAAAATCGGAGCCGAAGGCGGAGTCGGGAAAAAATATATGCAAAAAAAACCATATGCATCTCAATGCACTTAGTGGTGCATCTCATCACACTGTGTGGTGCATATGAATATATAGTGCGGTGCATATGGCTGACCGTAAAAAAAAAAAAAAAAGAACTGAAAATTTGGTGCATCTCAATGCACTTAGTGGTGCATCTCATCACACTGTGTGGTGCATATGAATGCACGGTGTGGTGCATATGGCCTGACAGTAAAAAAAATAAAAAAAATAATAATAATAATTCGAAAAAAAAATGAAAAAAAAGTCAACGGGTTGACCCGGTTTGACCCTGGTTGACCAGGGTTGACCTGCTTTGCCCAGAATTAAATCTTGACCATCCATCATGCAAAGATGTGTGGTTGAGATTAATTCTCATTTTTTAGGATAAGGGGGCTTTTCACTAGAATGCATCCCTATATATATATATATATATAGGCAAGTATGAAGATGATGATTATGTGATGATATAGATGATTTTAAGTGATATATGATGATGTTAATGATATATATGTGTTCTTGATGTTCTTAAAGAACATGAAGATATGAAGATGAGTTTATAGTGTTCTTGATGAATTTTTGATGATTTGAAGAAATAATAAATTAATTATTAATTATTATTTTTAGAATAAATATTGAAAAAAAATATATATTTACTAAGTTGATGAATTTCTTTGAAATAATGATGAAATTATAGATTAAATGAGTTATTGAGTATGTGTAAAATTAATGAAGCAAAATATAAAATTTTATAAATTTTCTAAGGGATTTTGATCCATAAAAGAAAAAGAAAATAATAATTTTTGAGTTATGAGTTTAGATATCGAATAAAACAAAGAAAGAAATTTGTTTGTTAGAAATATGAAGATTTCGAAGGTTAAGAGGAGTAGAATTCATAAGTTGTGATGTTTGAGTATGTTAAGAGATAAAAAAAAAATAGAATATTAATATTAAATTTTTTTTGAGGAGTAATAGAAATTAAAATAAAGGAAATTGAATTTTCTAAGAGAAAATATCTTAAAAATCGAGGTGTATGAATCAAGAGATGAGTTTTACGTATTTGAGTTCGTTTATTTATTTTGATTGAGAAAACGATCAAAGGAAATTTTTAGAAGAATGATAATTAGAATTTTCAATTTAAATGGAATATTTCCCTAAAAACTAAAAATTTTGAATGATATGAAATATAAGTTGGATGTTTACATTCTTGAGTATGTTTAAATATTTGGATGATGATTTTATAAGATGAAGTGTTTTGTTCATAAATTAGAGTTCTAAAGTTGGAAAAACAAACAAGAGTGCTTTTAATATGAGAAAATTTAGTTTGATGAGCTTTTATAGTTGGAAATTAAGTTCTTGATGTTATATAGAATATTGAGTGATTAGATGATGATGTTTGAGTAAAAATAATCAAGTTTGATTTTAGAATCATTTAAATCGGAGTTAAAACGTAGAAATTATCGAGCGTTGAAGTTTAAAAACGAAAAACAAAGTTTTTATTTAATAAAAACGAAAATTAAAGAAATTTTAATTGAGAATAAGATAAATTAATATTATTTATAGTTGAGATATCAAGTTGAGAAATTATCCGAGTTTAAGCTCGTATTTTGAGAAATAATAACGTAGTCTAAAACCGAGAAAATTTTAGTAAAAGTTTTGGATTTTAAAATCTGAAAATATGTTTAAATTCTTTAATTTAATTCAAGTATAACGAAATTATTTTCGTTGAAATCCGAAGTTATAACTTTCTAAAGTTGAAAGTCGAGTAGTAATAAGTGAGCATGGACTGCATTTGAGATGTGAATTAAATTCTGAGTTCATTTTTATATTTGATTGAATTTATGTGATTAAGTGGAATTTCTCTTTTTCCGCCTATTTATGAAGTCAGTCATTTAATTGTTTGTGAATGCCCGATTATTGATGTGAAAGTGTTGATGTGAATGATTTGTGGTATTAATAGTCAAGAATTAATTCTAAAATTTTCTGAGTTCGTATAACTCGAGAAATCGAGAAGTTCGAGACGATATAAATAGTGAATTCTCGTTTTACGTGAAATATTTAAATATTATTGTAAAGTCGAGAGTTCGAGTTCGAGAATATTATTTAGTAACCAAATATAGATGAGAAATTGAAGAAGAGATCGATTTAGATAAGTTAAGATAAGAAAGACCCGAGTTAAGTAGAAGTCCTTCAGCCGAGACTAAAGTCTATTTTACGTTTTATGTTTTGCGAGATAGTAATCTCGTCCTTATTCGATGTTATTCTTGAAGGGCCAAGCGGGACTATAAAGTAAAAGAGGAGACAAAAAGAGTAAGCTACCTCGACTAAGTTTCCAGCAGTCAGGTGAGCTTTTCTAAAACCGAAAATCTGATGAATGCTATTATTATTGAGTATTATTACGTGATGATGGTCCCGATACGAGTTCTGGTGTATTGGGGGGGGGGGGGAATACACCAGTTAGGAATTTTAAAAACAACCCCCTGAAAATATCACAACTGAGTAAGAAGACTCAGTTGGAATCACAACTGAGTAAGAAACCTCAGCTGTGAGAGTGGTGCTGTATAAAATAACTCACGCTCAGATGCAAGGTCGGTCAATAACCAAAACAGTTAAGATGTAAAGATGCAGTTTGAGTGGTGGTTAGTTGGTCAGTTGAATATGCAATAAATAACTGAATAATAAACACAAACATACAAAGGATTTACGTGGTTCGGAGAGAACTCCTACGTCCACGGGGAGTTGTGAATCCACACAACTCAGTCCAAGTTCTTTAGGACAGTTTCCACAAAGCTTACGCGGGCTTTGCAACCGTTAAGATAAGTTTACGGGTACTTATCAACCTTACAGATAAGTTTACGGGTACTTATCAACCTTACAGATAAGTTTATGGGTACTTATCAACCTATCTACTCAATTACAGGAAAAGTAGGATCCTAACAACCTTCTTAGGGGTGTGTGTATAAGTGTGGGTTTTGCAACTACTAGCTCGAACAAGGAAGTGAGCTAGGATCTAAGCTTGAACAAGTGAAGACTCAAACTAAGATCGAAAACACCAAGACAGATTCTAACACTCTATGAACTCTCAACTAGTGATGTTCTTAGAGATTGATTTCAGTTTAGCTCTTTTGCGATATGAACTCTCAACTGGTGATGTTCGCTCGTCTATCTGCTCTCGCACTTGTCTATCTTCTCTGTCTTCTAAGTCTTGGTGAATGAATGAATGCCTCTATTTATAGGCGGTGAGAATCAACTAGCCGTTGGAAGAGCCGTTGATCTCTGTTCTTGTGAAAGTGATTGCTTGTCTTTCATCTCTTCAGACTTTCCAGATTTGGCAACTGAGTGCTTCTGCTTTCCATCTGAGACAACCTTGTGTTGGGCCAAATGAGGTAATGACAGAGAGTCAAACCTTCACGTGACTTCCTTATTTGAATTTCAAATGTCAACCTTAGTTTTTCAATAATGGTTAGTCAGTTGAGAAGTTTGATCTTCATCTGAGTGGTCTTCAGCTGATGTTCCATCTGATCGCTATCTTCATCCGACATTCTGTCTGAAGAGGAACAGTTGAACCCTCAGCTGTCTTGAACTTCATGTTGTTGATCTTACATCTGATGTTCTGAATCTTGAACGCTCAGTTGTCTTTCTGATGTTCCGAATCTTGAACGCTCAGTTGTGTTTCTGATGTTCTGAATTTTGAACGCTCACTTGTCTTTTTGATGTTCTGAATCTTGAACGCTCAGTTGTATTTCTGATGTTCTGAATCTTGAACGCTCAGTTGTCTTTCTGATGTTCTGAATCTTGAACGCTCAGTTGTCTTTCTGATGTTCTGAATCTTGAACGGTTGGCTCGAGTGCTCAGATGACTTTCTTCCATCTGATGTTCTCTTACATCTTCCTTCTTGAACGCTCATTTGATGTTCTATGTCTTGAACTCATCTTCCCCCTTAAACGCTCAGTTGTATTTCATTACATCTGATGTTCTATCCGAGTGAAGCCTTGTTGCCGTCTTCAGCTGGAGTCCTATAAAGATAAACTCTCAACATTGCTCAAACAGCGAGCCTAAATGCTAACATTAGGATATGGCAACATCTACTCGGTTGGGGTCAGTTGGTTTTGGAATCAATCAAAATTTTAATAAATTTCCCAACAATTTCCCCCTTTTTGATGATGCCAGAACCCTTACAGATTAAACAAATCTAAACCCTACTGACCTATCTAAAATCTCAGCTGAAATTCTAGACAGTCTATAAGATTAAAACATCAAAGGGTTAGCACAGTTATAACATGGTATTGAAATAACCTTGCGATTCAGAGCTTGGACAACGAGAGATTGTACGTCAAGTTGAATCGGATAACTGATGAAAGTTTTCATTACAACTGATGGTTACAAGAATATGCACAAAAATAAAAAAAATATCAGTTGCTTAAAAACTTTAACTTAGCTAATATTTTAGCCCATACTTGCCAAAAATTCTAACAAAAATTTCTCTTTTCGCTTCTGACTCATTCGAAATATCAACTCCATGCTCTTGACAGACTCTCCTTGGCTCAGCTGCTATTTTCTGTCGGTTGGGATTTCTTGAGTCTGGGAGGAAAGGAGGAAGGTATGTGACTTTTTGTGGAACGGGGACGGTGTTCATATCCAGTTTTGCATCTATCATGGCTCGCCTGAACTGGCTGAACATGCCCGGATCCCCAGAGTGTAGCTCGGTCAGCGCTTCCTTGAAGGCTCTTCTTCCATCCTCAGTTGAGTACACCTTTCTATAATAAAAATCATTCACAAACTCCTGCTTGAATGATTCCCAGTCCTCATTCCATTCGGCTGGCATCCACTTATCTACATGCCTGAATCGACTTTGAAGTTTTATTTTCCCAGGCAGTCTCTGTTGTTTCAGCCGTGCTTCAGCCTTTACTTGATGTTTTTCTATGCGGCGTCGGCTGCGGAAGGCAACATTCCTGTCCAAGTTCTTGGTGATCTTGGCAAGGTCCTCCTCGAACTGGTTGACTCTTGTAGCTTGGCTGGCTTCAAACTTCTTAATCCAGTCAGGGTTCATGTAGTCCTTCTCTGCAACATCCATAGCCTTAGCAGCAGCAATACACTCTTCGGTTGTAATACCGTCGAGTTCCGCATCAAGCTCGGCTGCAATCTCGGCTATAGAGTTGTAGGAAATCCATACTCCTCTGCCTGTTCCAAGTCTTTCGCCATTTCAGCTCCGCCGACATCGGTTGGCTTTGAAGTGGACTTCTTCTTTAGAGTCTTCTTCGGCTGGGTTTTCTTCAGCTGAGATTTCTTTTCAGCTGGCATCTCTTCTTCAGCCTGGGTCTCATCTACCCCAATCACATCTTCCCCCTGCATCTCATCATGCTGCATCACCTTTTCCCCCTTTTTCGCATCAACAACAAGGCTTGCGACTGAGCAATCCAGAGAGGTGAGTTGCTGCTCAACTTGCTGGATTCGGTTGAAGAGCTCATCAACTGCGCACTCCACTTCAACCTTCTTTGCCAGTTCAGTGTCAAGGCGCTCTTGCTCGGCTTTCTTCAGTCCAGCGAAGGTCTCATTGACTTCGGTTTGGAAAGCAACGAACTCAGTCCATCTTGACTCGAATCGAGAGTCCCATTCTTCATCCTGAGTTTGTTGAGATTTGGCCAGGTTGGAATCAGATATGGATTTGAAGACGTTCAGATCGGATCGGATTCCATGGACGGTTGTCTTTAGGGCACTGATGTCTTGGCTGGTGGATGTCATCCAGCTTCATCTTCAACGCCTCATTTTCTTCCTGCAGCTTTGTAATACCCCGGAAAATCTCGCTTGTCTTAAAAATTTAAAGTTAATAATAATTATGGCTTTGCACGCCTAAGTTCATAAAATTAAATTCTAAGATCAACGGTGAAATCCGTTTCAGAAAATAAATTTCAGAAGTCGATTAAACGACTACTGTATTAGAGTTTTCGCGTACAAAAACTAAATTCCGGACTGTGTTGTCCCAAAATCTTTTTAGATTTTTAAGTTTGAAATATACTTTTTAAGTATATTAATTATTCCGAATTTAATGGTCGAATTAGTTTCCGCCGGAAATGTAACCGTTTAGGAATTTATTTCTTGACTTTTAATACGCAGTATTAGACCCGTATAATGAGATATTTTATTAATTAAAACCCTCCCAAACCGCCACCCCTTAGTCACCACTTAGGATATTCATTTTTTTTACTTTGTCTCCAAGTATTACTGTTGGGAAATTTATTAGTATAAGTTTTGATGAAAGCCAAAACCGACTGACCCCAACCGAGTAGATATTGCCAGAACCTAATGGTAGAATTTAGGCTCGCTGTTTGTGCAAAGTTAAGATTTTATCTTTACAGGTCTCCAGCTGAAGATGGCAATAAGGCATCACTCAGACAGAACATCAGCTGTCATAAAATACAACTGAGAGCTCTTTGTTCCGATGCAAAAAGGAGGAAGTCTTCAGAACATCAGTTGTGAAGGAAACCAACTGAGGGTTCATCTGAGGGTTCAAACCCAACTGAGTAAATACAAAAAAGACAACTGAGTGTTCAGTTTCAGAACCTCAGTTGTAGAATTCAACCAAGAAGTCCAACTGCTTGAAGTTCAAAGTCAGCTGAGAGTCCAACAGATCAGAACATCAGCTGAAGACCACTCAGATGAAGATCAAGACTTTCAACCGACTAACCAAGGTTGACTGTCAGAAAGGTTAAGATTTGAATTTCAAAAGGAAGTCACATGAGGGTTTGACCGTTCAGTCATTACCCCATCTGGCCCAACACAAGGCTGTCTCAGATGGAAAGCAGAAGAACTCAGATGCCATATCGGGAAAGTCTGCAGAGATAAGAGACAAGCCATCGCTTTCAACGATCAGAGATCAACAGCTCCTCCAACGGCTAGTTGATACTCTCCGCCTATAAATAGAGGCATTCTCTCATTCGAGAGGTATATATAACACACACGCGAGACAGAGAAGTGCAATCACAAGAGAATCAAGCAAAAGAAAAATCTGCAAAAATCCTATTCTAAGAACATCAGCAGCTGAGAGTTCAAGAGTGATAGAACATTAGTAGCTGAGGGTTCATAGAGTGAAAATCTGTCTTAGTTCTTAGTTTGAGTGTTTATTCGTTCAAGCCTTAGATCCAGCTCTCATTCGTGATCGAGCTGTAGTTGGAAAACCCACCCACACCCTAAAAAGTGTTTGTTAGGACCTTACTCTTCCTGTAATTGAGTAGTCAGGTCGTCAAGTACCCGCAAACTTGACATAGGTTGTTAAGTACCCGCAAACTTAATTGTGAAGGTTGATAAGTACCCGTAAACTTATTGCAACAGTTGCACAGCCCCGGTAAGCTGTGTGGAACTGTCCAGAAGAACTTGGACTGAGGTGTGAGGATTCACATCTCCCCGTGGACGTAGGAGGGTTATCTCCGAACCACGTTAAATCCCGTGTGTCTGTGTTTATTTTCTTTCAGTTGCTATTTGCTTTTCTAACTGACCAATCTAACCGGCATACAAATTGCATTTGCACATTTTCAATCGAGCTGTTTTGGTTCTTGACCAACCGAGCTTAAAAGCGTGAGTTATTTTAACGAGTTTATTTTTCCACCACATTTCGCACAGCTACACTCTTCCAGCTGAGGTTGCTTACTCAGCTGTGACTTTCCAACTGAGTCCTTTTACTCAGTTGAAGAGATTTTTTTTGGGTTAAGTTTTAAAATCCTAACTGGTGTATTCCCCTCCCCCCCATACACCAGTAACTCGTTTCGGAACCATCAAGTGGTTTCAGAGCAGAGGTTCAAAAGACTGCTGACTCTGTTTCACAAGGTGTGAATTCGAGAAATTTTCTTCAGTAGTCAACTGAACAGATCTTTTCACGCTAGTGCATACTTGTTCGCATTTTTTTGTCCTATTTTTGTTTGTGCAGATGGACGTCAAGGACAAGGTCATCGTCATGTTCTCAGTAGTCAATTATACATCATGGAGAACTCGAATGAAGAAGATCCTTCTGTCAAAGTATCACAGGATGCAACAAGTTCTCTTGTCCGGACCAATAGTCATTAAAGAAAGAATAGCTCGCACTCCCACAAATCCTAACGATGGAGATACAGTGGTGGAGTATGTGGAGAAACAGCCAGAAGAGTACTCTCCAGAGGAGGCCAAGGTGAGCTAGCTGGATATCTGGGCTCAGAGCACAATAATGTCCACGGTTGGACAAGATTATCTGCCCTGGATAGAGGAGTGTGAGACTGCAAAAGAGATGTGGGACGTCCTGGCATCGCTAAGTGAAGGAAGCGACGAGACAAAGGAAAACAAGTTCTCACATGCATGTCAAGATTTCGACAACTTCAGTCTGTGACCTGATGAGACTATCGATCAGCTAGAGCTCCGGTTTATGGACATCATCAGAATAATCCAGTCCATCCGAAGAGGAAAATACACACTAAGAGAAATCAACCTCAAAGTGTTGCAGGCTCTACCGGCTGAGTGGGATACTTTCACAAATATCCACGAGAGCCGAGCTGACCTTGGTGAAATGGGAACTGAAAGATTGTTCTCAATCTTGAAAGGAAATGAGTATAAGGTCAACAGGAGGAGATCGCAGCCCTCAGGTCAGACAAGTAGAATTGAGGATGTTGGCTCAGCCTCAAAGTCAGTTGCTCTCCGAGCTGACTACTCAAAGTCGAGATGGTCAAGGCCAACCAGATCGGCTGATACGACTGCAAAGGAGCCGAGCAGAGAGGAACTGCAACAGAACATTGCAGCGTTGTCAAAGAAACTAGCCGACATGGACACTCGGTTCGGCAAATATAAACGTTTCTATAAATCAAACCGAACACGAGACAGTCACCAATGGTTGCTTCGAATGCAGCAAGGAAGGACACTTCAAAGCTGACTGCCCAGACCTCTCAAAGAAGGAAAGAGAAGCGCTGAGGGCCAAGCAAACTGCAAAGAACAAGGCCATGGTAGCTAAAGAAGCAGCTGAAGACATGGACATCTTCACAGACACTGAAGATGAGGATGAACTGACATCTACCAACAACGTCATCAGTCAGGATCAATGCCTCATGGCACTTGGAACCGACCAAGATGATATTGAGGTACAATCTAATCCTGCTCGCTTAAATACTTCCAATACTTCTAACATGCAGGAGTCTCTGAACGATGAGTTGGAACCCTCCTGGAGTGATTTTCAAGAACTCAGTGAGGAGCTGCATTATCAATCGGTTGAGTTTAAGAGTCTTCAAGCTCAGTTCGGCAAACTTGAAGATTCCTTAACCGAAAAGGACGATCTGATCAGAAGCCAAACCAAGGAGATTGAGAATCTCAAGAATCAACTGAACGAGGCTAAGGCTCCAGCTGATGAGGAGTTGACAAAGCAGAACAAGGAACAACAAGATCAGTTGAAAAATCGAGATGCTCAGATCGAACAACTGATAAAGTAGTCAGATGGACAAACCGAGCATATAGCTGTTCTCGTCAAAGAGTTGCAAACTGAGAAGGACAATCTAATCAAGCTGTATCAGTCATCCAAGATCATCGAAAACCTTTTAAGTTACAGCAGACAGATGGATGATGTGTCAGGGCTCGGTTATGATGTTGTCAAGGATACTGAGATTCCACCAGCAACCTTCATCAAACCTGTAGAAGTCACAGTTGTCGAGCCAGACACAGGTGAGTCTCCAGAAGCTAAATCAACCTCTACCTCTCAGCAAGTTCAGCCAACAAATAGGATTACATCTGAGAAGGGAAAATGAGTAGCTGATGTAGGACAGAATGTTCCATCGGTTGAGGCATCAACCGAGGGGGAATGTTCAAAAAGTCAGAAGAGGAATCAGAGGCGTCGAAGGCACAACCGCAACCGAACTCAGAACCAGAACCGACCTCTGCATCAACCTCAAAGTCAACGTCAGAAGGAATGGAACCGACCTCAGAACAGACATGGGTTCAATCATCTGAATCAACAGCGGTTCCAACATCAGTTCGACCAAAGGTTCCAACCTAGTCAACCAATGAGTAACTGGTCAAACAACTGGAGATATTCATGCCATAATATGAATCATCAACAGGGCATGAACAGCTACAGTCAAGCCTCAGGAAGTTGGAATCATAATCAGCCACAAAGATTCCAACATGGCGTCCGACCTCACAGACAAACTCAACAGGATAAGAATCGCCATCAAAATAGGGGGAAAGCCTCACCTCCTAAAGCTCAACATAGGAGAAATCCAACTCCTCCCAAGAAACAGAACATCACTACTAACAACAAGCCTAAGGATAACCGAGGTGTTGTTATAGTTGATGATGAAGGAAAAGTAATCTGGAATGATAAATCCATCCGAGTTTACAGGGAAAAGCGATGCACAGTTCTAGCGAGAACTGGTTCTAACCCTCCAGGACCCAACTGAAATTGGGGACCTAAGCGAGTTTCTCTTTGCAGGTGCAGGAGAAACAGCTGAGGAAGAAGAAGGCGTCTGCTACAATGTAGGTGATGGATAGTGGATGCTCGAAACACATGACGAATCTGAAGGATTTGCTTGGAAGTTTCGTGGAGAAAGAAGGTCCATCAGTTACTTTTGGTGATAACTCAAAAGGTTATACCAGAGATTACGGTACCCTTGAAACCAATCATGTTTCAATTTCTAATGTCTCGTATGTTGATGGATTAAAGCATAACCTGCTCTCCATCAGCCAATTCTGTGATAATGGTTTCTCTGTCAAGTTTGATGCACAGGGTTGCAGAGTTAAAGATGTCGGAACAAAGCAGGTGATATTGTTGGGAAATCGATCTCCAACAGGGAATGTTTACTACGCTGACTGGAACAGCAGCCTCCCTGACACTTGCCTGATATCAAAGAGCAGTTCGGATGTGAGCTGGCTGTGGCACAAAAGGCTCAACCATCTGAACTTCAAGACGATGAACCGACTTGCTAGACAAGAACATGCAAGAGGCATACCTAACCGACTATTTTCAACAACACACATCTGCAGTGCATGCCAGCTGGGAAAGCTCGCTAGATCCTCCTTCCGGTTGAAGTCAACTCCCTCAACCGACCGAGTGCTACAGCTGATCCATATGGATCTCTTCGGGCCAGTTACACCAAAAAGCATAAATGGCAACGAATACACATTGGTTGTAACTGATGATTACTCGAGGTACACGTGGACCATTTTCATGCGTCACAAGAGTGAAACCCGAGATGAGCTGCCCAAGCTAATGGATCGGATATCGAATCAATAAGAAATGAAGATCATATCTATCCGATCAGATCGTGGAACGGAGTTTCTAAATGAAACCATCATTGAGTATTGCGAGAAGAATGGAATAACTCATCAGACATCAACCGCGCGTACTCCGCAACAGAATGGCGTAGCTGAGCGAAGAAACAGAACACTGAAGGATGCAGCCACATCCATGTTAGCGAGCTCAGCTCTGCCAAAGAAATTTTGGGCTGAAGCGATCAACACAACATGCTACACTCAGAATCGATCTCTTCTCACCAAGTGATTGGGAAAGACACCCTACGAGCTGTGGAGACGTAGAAAGCCAGATATTTCTTATTTCCGCGTTTTTGGGTCTAAGTGTTATATTCACAACAATGGGAAGACTCAGTTGAAAACTTTTGATGCCAAAGCTTCGAAGGGCATATTTCTTGGATATGCAGCTCGGATCAAGGCATATAGAGTTTTCAACAACAGCTCTCGTGTTGTGGAAATAACACCTCATGTTAGTTTTGATGAATCTACCTTTGAGTGCAGGACACAAGTCGAAGAACAACACGCAGATCCAGCTGATCTACCAGTTCTCACCAGATCGCAAGCACTTAGGGAAAAGAACCGAGCTGAACCACTGGTGTGGGCAACTGAGGATGAGGATCCATACTCCTCTGAAGATGAATGCGAAGACCTCAGCTCATCCCAAGGGGGAACTTCAGCTGATGCTCCTCCAACTGCATCAACATCTGAAGCAGAGCCAAACTCAGCTTGAACCATTGTCAATGTTGAGGATCCAGACTCAACAACTGATCAATCACCAGATCTGAAGACTCCAACTCAGATTTCTGAACAGCCACAGTTGGAAGAAGAAGGAAGACGCAACCGAAGATGGTACGAAGTTCTTTCCACCGACGACATCATCGGAGATCCAACCGAGGGTGTGCGTACAAGGAGCCGTGTTGCAAATCCTGAATCATCCGAGGAAGACTCCAACACTTATGCCCAATATGCTGAGGAATTGGCAGTTCTAGAAGAGTTCGAGCAAGCTGGAGATGTTGCCATGATTTCTTGCTTTGTAGCTGATGTACCAGAACCGAAGAATGTTGGGGAAGCTCTCAACTGTGTACACTGGACAACGGCAATGCAAGAAGAACTGAATGAGTTTCTACGCAACTGTGTATGGGAGTTGGTAGATAGACCAAATGGTGTCAAGGTGATTGGATTGAAGTGGATTTTCAAAAACAAGAGAGACGCCATTGGATTCATTGTGAGGAATAAAGCAAGGTTGGTAGCTCAAGGATACTGCTAACAAGAAGGAATTGACTTTGAAGATTCCTTTGCACCTGTTGCAAGGCTGGAAGCCATCCGAATCTTTCTAGCTTATGCCACACATCACAAGTTCAAAGTATATCAGATGGATGTGAAGTATGCATTCCTAAATGGAGATATCAAAGAAGATGTATATGTTGAATAGCCTCCTGGTTTTGAGACTGGAGATGGAAGAGTGTACAAGTTGAATAAAGCTATCTATGGTCTAAAGCAAGCACCAAGGGTGTGGTATGACACTCTTTGTGGATTTCTTCTGAACTCGGGGTTCAAACGAGGTTCAGTTGATAAAACTCTGTTCACCATCAAAGTTGGAGAAGATATTCTCGTTGTGCAAATTTACGTCGATGACATCATTTTCGGCTCCAAGTCGGAGGAGCTGTGTAAGAAATTCTCAGATCTCATGAAGGAGAAGTTCGAGATGTCAATGATGGGCGAGATGAATTATTTCCTTGGATTACAAGTGAAGCAGTCACCTGAAGGGATTTTCATCAACCAGTCCAAATATACAAAGGAGCTCATCACCAAGTTCGGATTGCAGACAAGTAAGATAACGAGAATCCCTATGAATACGAACTGGAAGATCGAACCCGGAGCTGAGGGAAAGCTCGTTGATGCCAGCCAGTTTAGAGGGATCATCGGTTCGCTGCTCTACCTAACTGCCAGCCGACCAGATATATCATACGCAGTTGGAGTGTGTGCTCGATTTCAAGTCCAACCAAGAGAAGCACACATGTTAGCAGCAAAGAACATCATTAAGTATCTGAAGGGAACTGTCAATGTTGGGTTGTGGTACCCAACTGACGACAATATCCAGCTTACTGGATACTCAGATGCGGACCTAGCAGGAGATCGGTTGGACAGGAAGTCTACCTCTGGACACTGTCAATTCATGGGAAGCAAGCTGGTTTCATGGTTCTCCAAGAAACAAGCATGTGTTGCCACTTCTACAACCGAGTCAGAATACATGGCTGCCGGAAGCTGTTGCATGCAAGTGTTGTGGCTGAAGCAACAGCTGAGAGATTATGAAGTCACAACTGGACAGGTTCCCATTCATTTTGATAGCTCGAGTGCCATAGCTATCTCTCGGAACCCTGTTCACCACTCTCGGACTAAGCATATCGACATTCGTCATCATTTCATCCGAGATCACATTGAGAAGAAGGATGTGTCCATGGAGAAGATCCCAACTGAGATTCAGAGAGCTGATATCTTCACCAAACCTCTTCCTGAAGCCCGGTTCAAGATGCTATGTGATCTTCTAGGACTCTTGGATCCGAGCTGAAGAATCATCCGAGCAGAAGAGTCATCCGAGCTGATGAAGAGTCATCCGAGCTGACGAGGATCCATCCGAGCTGAAGAGTCAGATATCCATCTGAGGGGGGAAGCTCAGATGAAGGGGGAATCTCAGATACGAATTGCCAACTGAAGATATCAAACATCAGCTGAACAGACGAACTCGAGTCAGCTGATGGTATGCGGCAACTGATGAACTCGACTAAGGTATACAGCTGATCTCGACATCAGCTGGCAGCTAAACTAAACGAGCCATCAAATCTGGCTGAACTCCTATAGCCTTACTTTATAGTGCGACTGGGCTGACACCTCAAACTATTCACCTTCTCACTCGCGCGCGTGGAGTATCAGTCAAAATTACTCAACAATCACATAATCTCAGCCGTTGATAGATTCGCGCCATTTAACCCCAACCGTTGATTTTATCCGAGTCAAAGATTATATAATACGGTAAATCAGGAAGTGATCCTTACCTTCTTATTTCGTGCATATCTTTAATTACTATTCATCATCCTCTCCGATTCTGTTTCACCATTTTCAGTAAAGATTTTCTTCTTCTTTGCATATATATCTCCTCGAGATGGCGCCCAAATCAAAAGCTTCTAAGAAGATGGTTTCCACAGAGCCTGCTACCTTCCAGGAATCTTTCGACATGGTGATGTCGAAGATTCATTTTGAACAGATTCTTTCCACAGCAGCTCTCACCTCGCCGGAACTTGCCCCCGTCGCCGCCATTCTATCCGACCACCATCTGCTCGACTGGGCAACCCTCTCTCTGTCCCAGTTGCTCAGGAAGCAGGTCGTACACTTCTACCGGAATCTGCACCGAGTTGCAGAAGATGGGCTTGTCACGATCATTCCGTGCAAGCAACGACACAGAACCTCCCGGACGATAGAAGACACCGTCGTAGAAATTAAAGTATCGAAGGAATTAGAGAAGATCATCCCCAGAAATCGCGAAGCCACAGATGTGCTGGGGAACTTCACTGACAAGGAAGCTGATGCCTTCCTTCAAACCATCCTTCTTGTTCCCGAACCATTGAAGGGGAGCATGCAAAGGACGAAGCTGAAGTCGGCGCACCGACTTCTCTTCGACGTAATCTCCAAGTGCGCCTTCGCATATGGTGGAGCTTTTGGTATCATTAGCCGACCAAAGCTCAAGCAACAGAAGGCACTGGAAGAGCTGCACCAGGTTGACTAGCTGGGCTTTCTTGAGAGCCAGCTGATGATGGAGAAGTAGAAAATCTCCGAGACGACAGCTGAGTCCGGAGAACTGTTGTTGAGTGTCAAGGGGACACTCAACTTCGGGACAAAAATCTCTGCCCTCATCCTCCAAGCCACAAAGGGTCTCCCGCTGACATGGGAAGGGAATGAGGACACTCCATTCAGCAAGCTGACGCTGTTCCCCACAGCCAAGAAGGCAAGGGACGTTGTGGAGGCTGTTTACACTCCCAAGGGTGCCCCCAAGCCAGCTGTGGAGTCAGCTGCTCGCCGCCCTTCGAGGTCCAAGCCAGCGAAGCACCAGCTGGAGGAGGTAGCTGAGGAAGAGGAAGAAGAAGAAGAAGAAGAGGAGGAACCCCTCCAGAAGAGGCCCAGGATTCGCATCGTCCAGCCAGCGGCTCAACCATCTACAACAAGTCCAGTGGTGGTCAAGCCAGCTGAGGAGAATGAGTCAACCGAATCCAGCCAATCGGTTGACCCAGCTGGGTTTATTCTTCAACCACGTTAGGAGGAAGCAGCTGAAGACATGGAAATCCAAGTGGAGGATTCCAGCTCCTCCTCAGATGACTTTTCTTCATCTGAGGAGTCCCACGACAGTCAAACTGGAGCTGATGCCAGCCAGGTAATCCCACCTGTGTCTGAAGAAACCATTGAGCCAGCCGACTCACCATCCAAAGAGAATCCAATTCTCTCAACTGGTCCTCAGTCAGATATTCCGAGCCTCTCGCTCGATGCCAACGTTGTGACCATTCCTTCGGCCAACGTTGATGAAACCATCGAACCCGTAACCTTCGATATTCCCCCCCCCCCCCCCATACACTGGTAACTCATTTCGGGACCATACCGCCAGGCGATCCTGGCTGAATATGAAGGAAGACTCAGCTACTGCTTCAGCAAGCTGATTGGGATGTTCCCCGAGGCAGCCTCGATGCCCATTTTTACTGTTTTCGGGACGGAACTGCTCTACCAATTCAGCGTCATATTCAACTATTGGTATGTAAAGGAGAAAACCCTCAGGATCCATGGTTGGGACAGGTTGAAGGTCGAAGAGTCCAACCTGAGGGAATACTTCGACTACCAAAACCTGGAGGTGGCTTACAACCAGAAGGTGGCTGTGCTACGACGACATCTGGACAAGAGCATCAAAGAAGGGACAGACACCAGGGAACTGTGCAATAATCCTGGAGTTGTTCAGTTTCTTGACGAGATGCTGGCCAAGAATGCCTCATGCATGGAGGACGTTGACGCAGCTAATGAGGCGGCCAAGGGAGAAGAAGAGAAGCTCAAGGCCTACCACGCCAGCCAATCTGCCTTGGTTGTCACAGAGCTTTCTGTCCAGCAACAACCATAACACCTGCCCGGACCCTCCGAACAGCCAGCGCTCTCATCTGATACAATCTGTGAGCTGATCTTAGAGAGGGTCAACCAGCTGAGGCAGGAAATACTGTATAAGATCTAGCTCAGCAAGGAGGAGGAAGCTGACAGGATGCAGCAGCTGACGGCAGAGAATGCCAGCTTGAAGAATCAGTTGGAAAACCTTTCCTCTTCCCTGCAACAGAAGTTCGATGATCTCACCTCTTCTTCCAGCTCGGAGATCTCAGCTCTAAGGAACGCCGTTCAGGGTCTCAGCTCGGATTTCAACATTTTCAAGACCGTTGCTGAATCTGACCTGGCGAAGTCCCAGCAGACCCAAGACCAGGAGTGGATGTCTCAGTTCACATCATTCCGAGCTGAGTTCGTCACCCTCCACAAAGAGGTCTCTGCGACCTTTGCAGCCGTGCAGCGAGCTGAGCAGGAGCGCCAAGACCTAGAGTTGGCCAAGAAGGTGGAAGAGAAGGACGCTGTTGACGAACTGTTCTCCCGCGTTCAACAAGCTGAGGTCAAGCTGACCTCTCTGGATGGCACCGTTGCCACCCTTTTGGATGATGCCAAAAAGGGGGAAGACAAGGAGCCAGCAGCTGTTGCTGGATGAGGGAAAGCTGTTCTCCAGTAAGCTGAAGGAGCTCAGCAGGGAGAAGGAGTGCCAGCTGAAGGAGCTGAAGCTGAAGCTGAAAGATCGCAGCCCGAACTGGAAGTCTCCCACGACCTCGTAGCCGAGCTTACGGCCGAGCTCGATGCCGAACTTGACGGAGGAATATCTGTTGAAGATTGCATCGAAGCTACCAAAGCTATGGGGGAGCCCAAGGAGAAGTACTTGAATCCCTCTTGGATCAAGAAGTTCGCTGCCGATCAGGCCAAGAAGGTGGCCAAGTTCGAGAAGGAACTGGCCAAGGTGGAGAAGAAAGTCGTCAGGAACAAAGCCAGCCGGAGCGTGCGAAGAATCAACAAGCACCAGATGAAGGCTGAGGCTAGGAAGTCGACCCATCAGTTGCAGAAGAATGCTCCGCTCCTGTCTCGGTTCCCACATGTTGACAAGTGGATGAATGCTGAGTGGAACGACGATTGGGAGCAATTCAAGCATGAATTTATCAATGACTTCTATTACAGGAAAGTCTACTCGACTGAAGACCCAAGGCAAGCCTTCAAGGATGCCCTGTGGGAACTCAGATCTGGAAACTCTGGAATGTTTAATCAGTTCAAGCGAGCCATGCTGAATGCTCAGCTCGATCCCAACACCGTTCCAGTTCCAAAGAAGTGCATATACCGCCCTCAGATGATCAAAGGCACGAGCACGCCAAACAGAAATGCGATCATGGCTGAGGCAAGGCAGGTCTGCAAGGAACATGGTGTCAACACTGGGATTGAGTCGAATGCGAAGAAGGAGATCTTTGAACGTATCTTCAGCAAGTACGGTCAACAGTATTTTTGAGCTGATGAAGTTTTGTTTTTGGATGTTGTAGTTTTTGAAGCAACTATTGTATTTTTTTGTTATCTGTTTTGTGCTTAACCTTGTACTCTACAGTTGTAACCAAAACTTCAAAGTATATAATACAATTCAACTTGACGCACAATATCTCATTGTCCAAGCTATGAATCGCAGTCTTTCAATATCATGTTATAACTGTGCTAACCCTTTGATGTATTATCTTATAGACTGTCTAGAATTTCAGCTGAGATTTTAGATAAGTTAGTGAGTTTTAGATCAATAGTGGTTTAAAGATTGTAAGTAGTTTTGGCATCATCAAAAAGGGGGAAATTGTTGGGAAATTTATTAGTATAAGTTTTGATGAAAGCCAAAACCGACTGACCCCAACCGAGTAGATGTTGCCAGAACCTAATGTTAGAATTTAGGCTCGCTGTTTGAGCAAAGTTAAGATTTTATCTTTACAGATCACCAGCTGAAGATGGCAACAAGGCATCACTCAGACAGAACATCAGCTGTCATAAAATACAACTGAGAGCTCTTTGTTCCGATGCAAAAAGGGGGAAGTCTTCAGAACATCAGTTGTGAAGGAAACCAACTGAGGGTTCATCAGATGAGAAGCAGTAGAAAGGAAGAGAACATCAGATGAAAAGGAAGTCATCTGAGGGTTCAAACCCAACTGAGTAAATACAAAAAAGACAACTGAGTGTTCAGTTTCAGAACCTCAGTTGTAGAATTCAACCAAGAAGTCCAACTGCTTGAAGTTCAAAGTCAGCTGAGAGTCCAACAGATCAGAACATCAGCTGAAGACCACTCAGATGAAGATCAAGACTTTCAACCGACTAACCAAGGTTGACTGTCAGAAAGGTTAAGATTTGAATTTCAAAAGGAAGTCACATGAGGGTTTGACCGTTCAGTCACTACCCCATCTGGCCTAACACAAGGCTGTCTCAGATGGAAAGCAGAAGAACTCATATGCCATATCGGGAAAGTCTGCAGAGATAAGAGACAAGCCATCGCTTTCAACGATCAGAGATCAACAGCTCCTCCAACGGCTAGTTGATACTCTCCGCCTATAAATAGAGGCATTCTCTCATTCGAGAGGTATATATAACACACACGCGAGACAGAGAAGTGCAATCACAAGAGAATCAAGCAAAAGAAAAATCTGCAAAAATCCTATTCTAAGAACATCAGCAGCTGAGAGTTCAAGAGTGATAGAACATTAGTAGCTGAGGGTTCATAGAGTGAAAATCTGTCTTAGTTCTTAGTTTGAGTGTTTATTCGTTCAAGCCTTAGATCCAGCTCTCATTCGTGATCGAGCTGTAGTTGGAAAACCCACCCACACCCTAAAAAGTGTTTGCTAGGACCTTACTCTTCCTGTAATTGAGTAGTCACGTCGTCAAGTACCCGCAAACTTGACATAGGTTGTTAAGTACCCGCAAACTTAACTGTGAAGGTTGATAAGTACCCGTAAACTTATTGCAACGGTTGCACAGCCCGGGTAAGCTGTGTGGAACTGTCCAGAAGAACTTGGACTGAGGTGTGAGGATTCACATCTCCCCGTGGACGTAGGAGGGTTATCTCCGAACCACGTTAAATCCCGTGTGTCTGTGTTTATTTTCTTTCAGTTGCTATTTGCTTTTCTAACTGACCAATCTAACCGGCATACAAATTGCATTTGCACATTTTCAATCGAGCTGTTTTGGTTCTTGACCAACCGAGCTTAAAAGTGTGAGTTGTTTTAACGAGTTTATTTTTCCACCACATTCCGCACAGCTACACTCTTCCAGCTGTGGTTGCTTACTCAGCTGTGACTTTCCAATTGAGTCCTTTTACTCAGTTGAAGAGATTTTTTTTGGTTAAGTTTTAAAATCCTAACTGGTGTATTCCCCCCCCCATACACCAGTAACTCGTTTCGGGACCATCAATTACTTTTGTGACTCACCATATGACTCACCACCTTATTTCATCAACTTTGTAGTATAAATATACCCTCCACCCCACAATTTTTCTTCTTCTTTTTCTCCCTTAGCTGCCGCCACTCTCCATTTTCTCTCTTTTCTTCATTTTGTTCTTCATTTCCCATCATAATCTTCAAGTAGTTCATCAAGTGGAATCCCTACAACTTGTTCATCATCCATCCAATATTAAATCTAAATCCATATTCCACAAGGTAATAATCTTAGCTCTATTTCTATCCAAGCAAAATTTCATTCCTTAATTTCTTGTAATTTTCGAATTTAATGGGAATTAGAGGATTAATGATTCAAGTTAATATTTTTGTTGTTGGAAGGATTAGAAATGGATTCTATGGATTAGAATTAAGTGGAGACAATTTTCCCTAATTATATAAGGGTGACCGAAAATATTAGAGGAAATAGGGGAGATGTTTAAAGTATAATTACTTGGTTAATAATGCATAGAATTGAATTTCTATGGTTAATAATTAATTAGAAATCAAACCCCCTTGATTATTGATTAAAACCGAAAATTAGTAAAGAGTAGGGTTTGATTTTATGATTTTAGATTATGTTGTTAGATTATGTTATAACTTGGTATTAGTGAAGTTAATGGTTAATTATAAGATATGAAATCAAGGATAAATGAAATAAATGGATTAAATATGAAAAATCAATGAAAATTAGCTCATAGGATTTTAGTGTGTGTTCTAGGTGTTCTTGGTGTTCTTGACCAAAAACATGAAGATTTGAAGATTTGAAGATGATTAAAATTAAAGATAAATTAAATTAATTAATTATTTAATTCGAAATTAATTAAATTAAAATAAATTAATAATAATATCATTAATAAAATAAAATATTAAATAATATTATAATAATATTAAATTAATATTAAATTAAAAAATATATAATATTTTATTCATGGAAAATGGAATTTTATTTAAGGAATAAATTGATTAATATTAAGTGTAAAAGGTTAATTCTTAATTGAATTCAATTAGATAATGAGTAATAATGTGTATAAGAGTTAGATAATAATAATGACATGAATTGATTTATAAGTTAGAAGTTAATTGATTAAGTTGGAAATGAAATAAAATTTGTTTAGTAATCGACTAGTGAAACAACGAGGAAATGTTGTCGCATTATTAAACCGAGAAAAGATAAAGTATTCTCGATAGATGATTAGTGAGTTGACTGTCCTAAGAGTAAAATTTCGTGAGTATTGAAGTGGCGTAGCATTTATCGAACATAGAGAGTTGTACGTCGAGTTTTATCGAGCTCTAGGGTTAGTTCGGGCAGTTCTGCGATGTTTTACGGAAACTGTCATAACTCTTAGCTCGCTTAACGAAATCTAGATCCATAAATTGGAGAGTAAACTAGACATCCGTAGCTTTCTTTTGGTACAGGGCACGTCCCCTGGTTCGAAATACTCTGTTCTATATAAGCTCCAGAACTACTGCCTTGTGCAGGAAACTTCTAAAACCTAAATTCTTAAGTTGAATTCTTTTCAACTTATTTCCGTTTGGACTTTAAAGTCATTGTAAGTTCTCGACTCTTATTTTTTTACTGACCTAATTGTCGAGTAAGGATCCGAGTTAATTCAATCGAGACGTGTTTGAGTCTCGTTCCCTATTAATCAAAAGTAACTAGTTAAGCGTGCAAAGACCTAAAAGTCTTAAACCGATTTCAATAATACTTTTTCTTTAATCAACTTGACCACTCATCGAAGTCTTATTATTTGCGTTAAAGGAGGAGATCGAGTTTAGAAGACAGGACGGAAGACGGAAGCTCGAGTTTAGTTCTGTAAACGTTCAAGGTGGTCTTTCTATATAAAAATAAAATGAGCAATGCTCCAAAATATTTATTTACAGCTTTGATAACTGTGATTTGAAATGATTATCGAGGCATGAAATGATTTGTTTTATGTGAGTTTGTTTGTGCCTTTATGAGTTAGTCAACTGGGATTAACTAAATCGATCGGACTCTGAGTTAACCGTACAGGGTTTTCCAGAGTTAAGTATACACGGTAGCCAGAGTGTGTGGTACTCTGTTGAGGGGTAGCCATGCCGCGGTGAGTTGAACGTATGCGGGAGAAGTATACTCTCCCCCGACGTTGAAACAGAAGTTGGGCAAATTGAACGTAACATGTATAAAAGGCTTGGCCAAGCTATTGCGATTTGTGAAAGTAATAAAATGTTTAGTAAACTCGGGTCTTTATTGAAAAACCCCTGGAGCATTACTGTTTATGATGCCTGATAATCAATACTATTATACTATGTTTTCGGCAACATGCCCACTAAGTACTTCGTGTACTTAACCCTGCATGTTTGTTTTTAAATGTACAGGTTGAGAGACGAAGGCGGTGGTGGTTGAGTAGGCTATAATTGAAGAAGAAGACTAGTATGCTAGTTTACATTTCCGCTGCCAAACAATTTCTATTAATGTATAATTTTGAAGTCTAAGTTCCGTACTTTAACTTAGTTATATTTTGAGAATAACTTTCGAGCGATCCTTCGAGATCGACTCTCCTTTAATATAATGGTATCAAGTTCATAGAAATAAACGGTTATAATTGTTTGTCTATCTGTTCAATCCCCCTTCTTCCCCGCTTCTTTAATCCAACCCCTAGTCGCACCCCGGCTTTGCCGTCCCTTGGGATTTGGGGCTGTGACAAGCTTCCCATACTTCTCCGCCTGAGCTTCCATCATCCTCAGCTGATCTTCTTTGTTACGCTGGATGGTGGCAAGCATCTCTGTCCTTAGCTGATTGACCCTCTCAGCTATCAGCTCACAAATTTTTTCGGTTGAGGGTGCTGGCTGATCAGCTGGAGCTGGTTGGTCAGCTGGTGCTGGCAGTTCAACAGTGACCATGGCTTGGCGATTTGCCAGGTACTGTTGGAGTTCCTCCTCTTCCTGCTTGGCGGCTGCATCAAGATCAACTATAAAATCAGCAGATTTTGTTAGCATGTTGTCCAGGAAATCGATGCAATCTTGTTCTGCCGTTTCCCTCGTGTCTCTGCCTTCTGCCTTGCTGATGTCCAGACGACGAGTCAGCAGTGCGATTTTATTGTTGTAGGCCACCTCAAGGTTAGTGTAGTTGAAGTAATCTCTGAATCTCGACTCGTCGGCCTTGAGCTGGTTCCAGCTGTGTATGCGGATGGTATCTTCCTTCACATACCAGTGGCTGAAGATAATATTGAACTGATACAGCAGCTCGGTTCCAAGAGTGGCAAATGTTGGCATGTCGCGCACCTCTAAGAACATCCTGATAAGCTTCTGGAAGCAATAGGCCAGCTTGCCTTCATGCTCCAGCGCGACGGCTTGACGGTCAGCTTCGTCGTCGATGGGGGAGGGAGATAGATTTTCATATGGGATCGGTTCGACGGTTTCATCAACGTTGGCCAAAGGAGTGGTCTCAACGTTGGCATCGAGCTGGGAACTCGGAATTTCTGACAGTGTGGGGATGATTGTATCAAGAGGTTCCTCAAAATTGGCCGAAGAGATGGTCTCAATGTTGGCATCGAGCGAAGAGCTCGGAATTTCTGGCTGTGTATCGGTTGGGATAACCTGTTCTGGCGGTACGACATCAGCTCCTGCCGTCAGGGAGGTTGGAACTTCTGTTTCCTCAGATGAAGAAGATGCATCCGAGGAGATAGTCGGCTCATCAGCTGGTTCAGATTCCATCCCTTCCATCACGTCTCTGTGAGGAACAACCTCGAAGGCAGCCGCGTCAACTGAGTGACTCGATTCAGATGGCTCCTTAGCTGGTGTTTCCTCAGCGGGTGTCTCCTCAGCTGGTGCCTCCTCAGCTGGCTTGGCAACTGACTTCTTGAGGCGAAGCCTCAACTTCTTCTTAGCTGGTTCCTCCTCCTTATCCTTCTCCGACTCAGCTCTATATCGGCGTGCGGTTGTAGATTTGGAAGTGCGGCCGACAGCTGGTGGCAGCTCCTCAGCTGTGTCTTTTTCTTCAGCTATTTTCACAGCTTCCCTCTTGTCTTTCAGAGTGTAGACACTCTTGATCACATCTTGAGCCTTCTTGGCGGTTGGGAAGAGCATCTGTCTCTTGACAGGGGTCTCTTCACAGTCTTCTCAGACCATGTTCTGATCCTTCGTGGCGAAAAGGATCAGAGCAGAAATTTTGCAACCGAAGTTGAGAGTTCCCTTGACACTCAACAACTTCTCTCCAGACTCGGTTGTAGTTTCTATGATCTTCTGTTTCTCCAGTGTCAACTGGTGTTCAAAATAACTGAACCAATTGATGTCGTGCTTGTGCTTGTGCTCCAAGGCAATCAGCAGCTTGAGCTTCGGTCGGCTGATGTCTCCGAAGGCCCCGCTGTATCCGAAGATCACCTTGGATACAACATCGAATAGAAGTCAATGTTCTGGCTTTAACTTGGTTCGCTGCATATTGCTCCTCAATTTTTTTGGGGTGATGAGAGCACTCTCCAGAAATTTATCGGCTTCCGCATCTGTTTGATAAACATTCATTTTTTTTTATGGTTTTTAAGTCATTTTGAATGCACATTTTGTTTTAAATCATGTTATAAATAAGCTTTTTGTTTAACTTTGCTTGTTCTATGAGATTTTACACTTGTTTGCAAGTTTTAACCAAAATGCAGAAAAATTAAGACCTAATTGGAGCATAAGGATCTTAGAATGTGAAAGAGGAGTTTGATAGGAAGCCGTGGAAAGAAACGGATGTCAATTCGGAGTTCGGACAAGGGAGAACGAGGGAAAACAAGAAAACGTCGCGCGCAGCGAAGAAAACCGGCGGTTTGAGGCCAAATCGCCGAAAATGGTGCCCAAACCGCCGATTCGACCGCCGAAAATCACTGGTTCACTTCCAAGAAGAAGCCAAACCGCCGAAAATGGTGCCCGGACCGCCGATTTGGTGGTCTGGACCGCCGATTTTGGCCCCTGGACCGCCGATTTTGCTAGTTTTTCTCCATTTCACGTTTTTAACACCCTTTAACACTTCTTCTACCCTATATAAGGGGATTTAGCCCCAAACTCGGCAGCAATTTCACCTCTACCCTAGGTTTTCATTCCCAAACTTTATTTTTAGGATTTTTGTTAGGTTTTTATCATTATAATCAAGATTGAAGTTGGATTTCCATGTCATTGAAGAATTGATTGAAGATTTCTCCATTTGGGTAACTTTGTATCAAGTTCTATGGTTTTATTTATCCTCTTTCTTGTTATTTCTCTAATTATGTCTAGCTAATTTTCTTTTGTTGATTCTATGGATTTGTGAGACTCATTTATGTTGATGGATTGATTCTCTTAATTCTATTGTGCCTTTCATTTCTTGCTTGATTTCTTGGTGCCTTTATTTGTGTATGGAGAGTTGGCCTCTTTTCTTACACACCAAGTGTTTGTAGAAATTTCTAGCCGGTTTTTATAAGCATGGACCTCAAGAATTACCAATATGCTTGCATTTGAGACTTAGCCGTGATATATGCTAGCATAGGAACCTTTAATCTTCATGTGCTTTTGGGAGTTTGTAATGTGTTTCGAGTCTTAGTCGGAGAGAGACATATTGCTAATCTACTTTTGCATTTCTTATCGAGAGAGAGAGTGCATTGCCTTTGTGATTTTTTCCGCATGATTTGGATTAAAGTGGTTAATAGGTTATTAGAAAATATCCATCATCGTTGTTGAGTTGAATCATTTCCATAGAATCGACCCTTTTATTGTTGTTAAGTTTTCTTAATTTTATTTGTTGCTTTGTTAGATTATTTTCAATTGTTAATTTTATTTTTAGTCAATCAAAATCCCCTACTCATAAACCCCTGAAAGCTTGAATAGTAGGAAAGTGTCTAAACTTTATTTTCACTATATTTTCGGATTATAGTCCTCGTGGATTCGATACTCGACTTGCTATATTGCTACAATAGCACCGAATAGTTGTGGTTTTATTGTTAGTTAATTTAGCGATCACTGTTATATTCTCAACTGTGTCTTTGGCGGTCAGGTTCGGTGGGATGATGGACCGTAACAGATCGGAAACTTGAATGGGGACGGTGACACGACGGATGGTTCTGGTCGGAACATCCCGTTGTCGACAAGAGACTTCTGTAACAAGCCCATCTCTGCTGTCAATAGGCAACTTCAGGTTCAAGTAAAACTCTCCGACTTGACGCCTCAGCAAGTGGGAGGGGAAGAGCGTCGCCCAATCCAGAAGGCCGTTCTTCCTGAGAATATCGGTGAGGGGAGACAATACCGGCGACTCCAGTTCATCTTCTGATAAAATCTGCTTGAAGTGGATCTTGGAGAGCAGCATATCAAAGGATTCGTCGTATGAAGAAGGGACTAGAGAAGGTCCAGAAGATGCCCTCTTCTTTCCTTGTGACGAAGCTTTTGGTGCCATTTAATATTTCTGTGAAGATATATATATATAGAGAGAAAAATTTGCAGAAAATAGTGAGACAAATCGGAGACGAAAATGAACAGTTACTGCAGATAAACACAAATGTAGAAGGTAAGAGATCACTTCCTGATTTACCGCCTTTTATAGGTTAGTGGCTTGGTTGAAATCGACGGCTAGGGTTGAATGGCGCGAATCCATCAACGGCTGAGATCTCGCGATTGTTGACTAGCTTTGACTTGACGTCAAAATCCAAGTTCCAACCAGCGCGTGAGAAGGTATATTGTTTTATGTCAGCCCAGTCGCACTATAAAGTAGGGCTATAGATGTTCAGCCATACTTTACATTAAATGCGCTATGATGGCTATTTTCATCTAACTGACATGCTTCAGGAATGTTGGAATTTATTTCAAACATTCTCATTTAAGACATAAACACCTTCAGCCATAAATGATACCTGCCAGCTGATGTCGGAATCAGCTGTGTTCACCTGCCAGCTGATGTTGGAATCAGCTGTGGTCCAATGTTGCGGCATACCATCAGCTGACTCGAGTTCGTCTATTCAACTGACGTCTGATCCAATGTTGCGGCATACCATCAGCTGACTCGAGTTCGTCTATTCAGCTGACGTCTAATGTCGTCGGTTGGCAATCCGCATCTGAGATTCCCCCTTCATCTGAGCTTCCCCCTCAGATGGATATCTATCTCTTCACCTCAGCTGGTTCCTCATCTGATGGATCCAACAATCCAAGGAAATCACATAACATCTTGAACCGCGCTTCGGCTAGAGGTTTGGTGAAGATATCGGCTCTCTGAATCTCAGTTGGAATCTTCTCCATAGATACATCCTTCTTCTCAATATGATCTCGGATAAAATGATGTCGGATGTCAATGTGCTTCGTCCGAGAATGGTGAACAAGATTCAAAGAGATAGCAATGGCACTTGAGCTATCACAATGAATGGGAACCTGTCCAGTTGCAACTTCATAGTCTCTCAGCTGTTGCTTGAGCCACAACACTTGCATGCAACAACTACCTGCAGCCATGTACTCTGACTCGGTTGTAGAAGTGGCAACACATGCTTGATTCTTGGAAAACCATAAAACCAGCTTGCTTCCCATGAACTGACAGTGTCCAGATTTGGACTTCCTGTCCAACCGATCTCCGGCTAGATCCGCATCTGAGTATCCGGACAGTTGAATATTGTCGTTAGTTGGATACCACAACCCAATATTAACTGTGCCCTTCAGATACTTCAGGATGTTCTTTGCTGCCAACATGTGTGTTTCCCTTGGCTGAACCGAGCACACACTCCAACCGCGTAAGATATGTCTGGCCGACTGGCGGTTAGATATAGCAAAGAACCGATAATCCCTCTATACTTACTGGCATCCACGAGCTTTCCCTCAGTTCCAGGTTCAATCTTCCAGTTAGTATTCATCGGGATCCTTGTGGTTTTACTTGACTGCAAACCAAACTTTGCGATGAGCTCCTTTGTATATTTGGACTGATTGATAAAAATGCCTTTGGATGACTGCTTCACCTGTAGTCCAAGAAAATAATTCATCTCGCCCATCATTGACATCTCGAATTTCTCCTTCATGAGAGTTGAGAATTTTTCGCACAGCTCCTCCGACTTGGAATCGAATATGATGTCATCAACATAGATTTGCACGACAAGTATGTCTTCTCCAACTTTTACGGTGAACAGTGTTTTGTCAACTGACCCTCGTTTGAACCCCGAGTTCAGAAGAAAACCACATAGAGTGTCATACCAAGCCCTGGGTGCTTGCTTCAAGCCATAGATAGCTTTCTTCAACTTATACACTCTTCCATCTCCAGTCTCAAAACCGGGAGGCTGTTCAACATATACATCTTCCTTGATATCACCGTTGAGGAAGACACACTTCACATCCATCTGATAGACCTTGAATTTGTGAAATGCGGCATAGGCTAGAAAAATTCGGATGGCTTCCAACCGTGCAACAGGCACGAAGAAGTCCTCGAAATCGATTCCTTCTTGTTAGCAATATCCTTGAGCTACCAACCTTGCCTTGTTCCTCACGATGAATCCAATGGCGTCTCTCTTATTCTTGAAAATCCATTTTAATCCAATGACTTTGACACCATTTGGTCTTTCTACCAACTCCCATACACAGTTGCGTAGAAATTCATTCAGTTCTCCTTGCATGGCTATTGTCCAATGAACACAGTTGAGAGCTTCTGCAACATGATTCGGTTCTGGCACATGAGCTACGAAACATGAAATCATGGCAACATCTCCAGCTTGTTCGAACTCCTCAAGAACTGCCAACTCCTCAGCATATTGGGCGTAAGTGTTGGAATTTTCCTCGGTTGAATCTGGATTTGCAACTCTGCTCCTTGTACGCACACCTTCGGTTGGATCTCCAATGATGTTGTCCGTGGAATGATCTTCATACCATCTCTTGTTGCGTCTTTCTTCTTCTTCCAACAGTGGCTGTTCTGAGATTTCAACTAATGGGATATCCTGAGCTGTGGGATTTATCAGTTGTTGAGTCTGGATCCTCAATATTGACAATATTTTGAACTGAGCTCGGTTGGGCTTCCGATGCTGATGCAGTTGGAGTGACATCAGCTGAAGTTCCCCCTTGAGATGAGCTGGGGTCCTCACATTCATCTTCAGAGGAATATGGATCATCATCCTCGGTTGCCCATGCTAATGGTTCAGCTAGATTCTTCTGCATTAGAATATGAGATCTGGTGAGAGCTGTTGGAACATGTGGATCAGCATGTTGTCCTTTAGCCTGTTCCCTGCACTCAAAGGTAGATTTATCAAAACTAACATGAGGTGTTATCTCCACAACACGAGAGCTGTTGTTGAAAATTCTATAAGCCTTGATCCGAGAGGCATATCCGAGAAATATGCCCTTCGAAGCTTTGGCGTCAAAAGTTTTCAACTGAGTCTTCCCATTGTTGTGAATATAACACTTAGAACTAAAAAACCGAAAGTATGAAATATCAGGCTTCCTGCGTCTCCATAGCTCATATGGAGTCTTTTCCAACCGCTTGGTGAGAAGAGACAGGTTCTGGGTGTAGCAGGCTGTGTTGATTGCCTCAGCCCAAAATCTCTTTGGCAGAGCTGAGCTCGTCAACATGGATGTAGTAGCATCCTTCAACGTTCGGTTCCTTCGCTCGGCTACTCCATTCTGTTGTCGAGTACGCGCAACTGATGTTTGATGAGTAATTCCATGCTTCTCGCAGTACTCGATGATGGTTTCGTTTAGGAACTTGGTTCCACAATCTGATCGGATAGAAATGATTTTTATCTCTTATTGGTTCGATATCCGATCCATCAACTTGGGTAGCTCATCTCGGGTTTCACTTTTGTGACGCATGAAAATGGTCCACGTGTATCTGGAGAAATCATCAGTAACAATAAGTGTATACTCGTTACCATTCATGCTCTTTGGAGTAACAGGCCCGAAGAGATCCCATATGGATCAGTTGCAATACTCGGTCGGTTGAGGGAGTTGATTTCAACCGAAAGGAGGATCTAGCGAGCTTTCCCAACTGACATGCACTGCAGATATGTGTTGTTGAAAACACTCGGTTCGGAATGCCTTTTGCATGTTCCTGTCTGGCAAGTAGGTTCATTGTCTTGAAATTCAGATGGTTGAGCCTTTTGTACCACAGCCAGCTCACATCTGAACTGCTCTTCGATAACAGACAGGTATCAGGAGGACTACTACTCCAATCTGCATAGTAGACATTCCCGGTTGGGGATCGATTTCCCAACAATATGACCTGCTTTGTTCCGACATTTTTAACCCTACAGCCCTGCGCATCAAACTTAATAGAGAAACCATTATCACAGAATTGGCTGATGGAGAGCAAGTTATGCTTCAATCCATCAACATATGAAACATTGGAAATCGACACGTGATTGGTTTCAAGGGTATCGTAGCCTTTGGTGTGACCTTTTGAGTTGTCACCAAAGGTAACTGATGGTCCTTCTTTCTCCACGAAACTCCCAAGCAAGTCCCTCAGATTTGTCATGTGTTTCGAGCATCCACTATCCATCACCCACATTGTTTGCGATGCTTTATTCTTCCTCAGCTGTTTCTCATGTTCCTGCACAGAGAAACACGCTTAGGTCCCCAATTTTAGTTGGGTCCTGGAGGGTTAGAACCAGTTCCCCCTTGAACTGTGAGTCGTTTTTTCCTGTATACTCGGATAGATTTATCATTCCAAATTATTTTTCCTTCTCCATCAACTATAAGAACACCTCGGTCATCCTTAGGCTTGTTGTTAGTAGTGATGTTCTGTTTCTTGGGAGGAGATGGATTTCTCCCATTGTGAGCTTTAGGAGAAGAGGCGTTCCCCCTGTTTTGTTGGCGTTTCTTATCCTGTTGGTTTTGTCGATGAGGTCGGACGCCATGTTGGAATCTTTGTGGCTGAGTCAGATTCTACTTTCTTGACTGCTGATGACGGCTGTTCATGCTCGGCTGTTGATTCATGTTCTGGCATGAATATCCACAGCTGTTGGAACTGTTCCTCATCGGTTGACTCTGATTGAACCTCTGGTTGAACTAATGGTGGAACTGCTGTTGATTCAGATGGTTGAATCCTTGTCGGTTTCGTGGTCGGTTCAGAGGTCAGTTCTGGGTTGGTTCAGAGGTCGGTTCTGAAGTCGGTTCTGATTGTATTTTCGACGCCTCTGGTTCCTCTTCTGAGTCTTGGAACATTCCTCCTCGGTTGATGTGATACCCCGAGTTTTTATACCTTTAGAGAGCGTATAATTAACTGAGTGAGTTAAAAGATGAGAATTTAAGAGTAAACTTTTTCTTTTCTAAACGAAGAGAATTGAATAAAATGTTTAAATTGCCTTGTGAATCTTGTGTGAATTTATCTGTTCTATTTATCTGAGATGATGATGATGTGATATGCTTGTTGAGTTGTTTATATGAAAATGAGTATGAGATTAAATTCCGAAAAAATCCCGAGGAGTTTGTTTGATTGAGTAACGTAACGTTAATCGCCGAGAAATATATTTACGCCGATGAACCTAGAATAGAATTGAATTAGAACTTTCGAACTTAGAATTTCTTTTAAGATCACTGAGATAGGGTAAGAACTTATCCGAGAATTGAGAAGAGTAATGAGGATTTAATCTTTAAAAGGATTAATAAACGGATTAATAAGCCGACTAAATTCTTTTAAGATTTAAAGGACTAAAATGATCGAAACCCTTAATCTTTTAAATTGAGACGTGAAATAGGGTTGAAATGCTTAGTGTTGGAAGTGAGACGAGAAGAGGTTAGACCCGTTAATAGAACAAAAAGGAATTAATACGAGTCGTTTTATTCGGAAAACCTTTACGATCAGGTAATTAACACCCGTAATGACACGACGAAGACACGTGTCATCCACCTCTCACTCCCTCACGCCACCTCACACTACCTACAAGCTATACCTAGATGTCATCATGGCTACTCTCTAGAAGTGACCAACATACTTAGTAAATTGTGAAACTAAAGTATGCATGCAATTAACATCACATCAACCTATCTATTCATGTTTTAATACAATTTCCAACATAACACTTTATTCCTTTTGTTGGATTTCACATGCATTCATCTAAGACAAGAGAGAAGACTTCATTCACTCTATCTATCTCTCTCTCATTCGATCTCTCCCTCTCTCCAAGCAAGAAAGAAAAACAAACTCTCTCCCTCTCTACTCTCTCAAACTCTCGGCACTCTCTCTCTCACACACATACTTTGATTTTTCTTTACATGCAACCATGTATTCAAGCTCCCCATCCATGGAAATGAAGTAAAAAGTATCAATCTCCATTCATTTCATCCATATTCTCAAGAAAAGGTAAGAATCTTTCAAGTTCCTGAAGTTAAATTCAACAATCATCCAACACTTTCTTCATTTTGATTTTTAAACCCTAAAGGGAATGGATGATTAATTCCATGTTATTTCTCTTCTTTGAGGATTCAAGAAGACTTCCTTCTTCTCTTCAAGTCCAAGCTTTGAAGCTTCACATTCCATCCATTTCAATTCCAAGAGCCAAGGAGAAGGATTCCTTTTAAATTAAAGTATGAAAAATTCATTTGATTAGTTGTAAATATGTATGTCTCTAAGTCCTAAAAGAAAGAACTATGCATGCATGCTATTTAAATTATGTTTAGACAAACTTAGGATATGCATGTGATAATCGAGTGAGAAGTAATCGTTAGAAGAATCGGTGAATTAAAGAAAGAAAAAGAAACTAAAACCCTAAAAGAATTAAAGAATGCCGAAAATTATAGTAAAAATAGGAGAAATATGAATTTCTTGAGTTATTATTATTTTGATGCTTGATTTATTATTTTTGTCATGTTGAGAATGAGATTTCATACAAGAAAAATTGAGAAATAAAATGCACAAAAATGTGCATGTGTGTGCCATGTGATTTGATCAAAAATGGAGAATTTATTTTGATGATTTTGTTGATGAATTGAGTGATATTTTGATCAATGAAATGATTGTATATTATGTTAGTATAATCATACATGTATTTAAGTTAAGAAAATGAGATTGCATGTTGAAGTTTTGAAAGAAATTAATTGTAAAAATAATAAAAAGATTGGATGTTTAAGTATTACAATGTATGTATGAATGTTAGTTTAAATGTGGAATAAAGATAGAAGTTTTGATAAAAAGATTTAAATTTGAAAAGCTTTTAATTAAATAAAAGATGAAAGATGTATAAAAAGATATATCAATTAAATGTCTTTGTATTAAAATTTAAAGACTTGAAATTTTTACTAAAACTACAACAAAAAGATCTTTTATAACTTAACTAATAAAGTGAGCTAATTCATAAAAATGTTTATCAAAAGATAAAGAAATTATTAAGTAAGAAATGGTTTAAAAGGTTAAGACAAGAAAAGAAGAAATTATTAAAGAAATAAACAAAAATAAGAGAAAACCGAGTTTAAGAAAAATAGATCGAGAAGAAATAAAAAGGAAGTTTTTAATCGAGTAAAGAAAAGATGCTAGACGAGTTAAGATAGATACTCATATAAGTTAATCAAGAAAATAAGGATAAAATAAGATGTCGAATAATAAGTTGAAAGAAGATTAATTAAATAATTAATTGAGTACGTTGTTTCCAACCAAGTGAATAAAAAGAAAAACTGAGATAATAATTAGAGGAACAGTAGTCGAGATAAGAAATGAGGATCGAATTAAAGATGAATAAGAAATCCAAATTTTATAAGAGTTAATAATAATTAAAGAGAAATTTTGTTAATTGAATAAAGGTTATAAAATACCTTATAAGATAACGGATGTAGAACAAAGCGTTGTCTATAAACAAGAAAAACAGAATTAATGGTTTGAGCTTTCATAAAAGGAAATGCATAATCGAGTTAGGTTTTAAGATCTAAATTAAATGATTGTTAATGTGTCTTGAAGTATGCTTGATTTATGTAAATTCATTATATGATTGAACAAGTGTTTAAATGCATGATATTAGTTATGTTGTGAAAAATAATTGAATGATTGAATTATTGATTGTTAAATCAAGAATTGATTAAAGCCTTTGAAAGAAAGCTCGAGTAATAGAATATAGACGATGACATTATTAATTAGAACGAGAAAAATGTACGATGTTGAGTTGTAAAGTTAACCAATTCGAGTAGAGTTAATAATTTAAAGACGAGAACGTGAGATTCTTTAGAAAAGTTAGAGCAAAGAGAGAGACGACTCAAGTAGAAGTCCGTCAGTTAAAGTCCAACGCCTTTGTGTCCGTCGTTCATATATCTTATTTTCCTATCGATGTCGAACTATGAAGATTCGAGCCGGACGGATTATTAAGCGAGGACAAATAGCCCTAAACCACCTAGCTAGTTCTTCGGAAGTCAGGTGGGCTTTTCTGAACCAAAACTATCGATGAAAATTAGTTATACTATTAAGTATTATGATATGTTTTCAAATGTGATTGACTTGCCATTTTTATTGAAGTTGGTATGTGTTATCATCTGTTTATATGGAGATGTTATTATCCTGTGAAAAGCAGGAACCCACGTGTGGTATATGTTGAGGTGACTGTGAGCCTTGCTTCGGTTAGGCCGGTCACAGTGCTCGAGAAGGAGGCCTACTTCTCGGCACAGTGAAATTATTTGTGATAGATGATACATACTGTTATATTATATGATATTTGACTGCGCAGTCTGTTTTAAAGAAAACGTTTTGACATGCACAAGTAAACTGTTTTTAAAACTGCTTATATACTTGTGATGTTCGGCAAGACAAGTTCAATTATTATAGCTTTAAGAAGCATCTTTATTCAAATGTTTTGACTTGTGTTCACTGAGTACGAAGTACTCAGCCCTGCGTGTGTTTCTAAACATGCAGGTTGACTGGATGGCGATGGCGTGGATACTTGGTAGTGTGGTTTGGTTTTGTTGGTTGAGTTTAGTTGAATTTCAGACTGGCATTTGTACGTCTTCATACGTACAAGTGTTGGGTATTGATGCAAGTTTCCGCTGCAACCCTTTTGAATTAATGTCTGTTGATGCTAGTACTTTAATACTCATGTTTTTGATCCCGAGTGTTGTGCTCGAAGACTTTGAATTCTTGTTGAATTCGTAACTCTTTAACTTGTAATTCCGAGCGATGGGCTCGTAACTTGAATTGTTGTTGAACATGATCCTTTAATTTGATATATATTCGTATGCTTTCTCTTTTTGTTGGAATTCCTTTCCCATCAGCATGAATTACTTGTTTGAATTCCTGTTGTAGGTGAAGTTAAGATGCTCGGTAGTTATTTCATTATGCTTTTGGAAAACCAAATTCGATTGTCTTGTCTTCCATCTTTGTTTTCCCGAAGCATGTTCCCTTATTTGAGTTAGTTGTTAGTTATTTAGGTTTGTACTTGTTCGTAAGTCGCACCTCGAGAGTCGGGGCGTGACAGTTGATGTCCCAACCGATGAATTCTTCGGTTCTCCAACCACTGCTCCTTTTCCTTTCTCAGTTGAAATTTCCTTAGTCGGTTGAGCTTGCTGAGAAGTATAGGTTGGATTAATTTGGGAAGTTTCAGACTCAACAGTGTTCGGTTTGACAACCTTGACATCCACAGCTTTGATGAAGGTTGCGGGAGGAATTCCAGTGTCCTTGACCACGTCGTAACCGAGTCCTGACATGTCATCCATCTGTCTTCTGTAACTGATGAGATTTTCGATGATTTTGGATGACTGATATAGCTTGATCAGGTTGTCCTTCTCAGTTTGTAGATCCTTGAGAAGAACAACTATATACTTGGACTGTGCGTCTGACATTTTCGTCAGCTGGTCGATCTGTGCCTCTTGCTTGTTCAACTGCTCATGCTGCTTCTTGATTTGCTCATTCAACTCCTCATCGGTTGGAGACTTAGTTTGGTTGGCCGCATTCAGTTGACTTTTGAGATTATCAATCTCTTCAGTTTGACTCTTAATCAGATCGTCCATATCGGTTAAGGATTCTTCAAGTTTGGCAAACTGTTCTTGAAGATTCTTAAACTCAACCTATTGCTGTTGCACTTCCTCATTGAGTGCTAGGAAGTCATCCCAAGAGAGTTCCAATTCTTCATCTAACGTTTCCTGCATGTTAGAAGTATTGGAAGAATTTAAATTAGTTGGATTAGAATGTACCTCAGCGTCATCCTGGTCGGTTCCAAATGCCATAAGACATTGATCCTGACCGATAGCGTTGTTGGTGGAAGTCAGCTCATCCTCATCTTTAGTGTTGGTGAAGATGTCCATGTCATCAGCTGCTTCTTCTGCAACTATGGCCTTGTTCTTTGCGTTTTGATTGGCCCTCAACGCTTCTCTTTCTTTCTTCGAAAGATCTGGACAATCTGCTTTGAAGTGTCCCTCCTTGCCGCACTCAAAGCAACCGTTGTTCACAGGCTTTGAGTTATCTCTAGTTCGGTTGGATTTGTAGAATCTCTTGTATTTTTCAAACCGAGCATCCATGTCAGCTAGCTTCTTTGACATGGCGGCAATGCTCTGTTGCAGCTCTTCTCTGCTTGGCTCCTTTGAAGCTGTGTCCGCAGATCTTGTTGCCCTTGATGTTCGCGGCTTGGAGTAGTCAGCTCGAAGTGCTACTGTCTTTGCTGTTGAACCAACATCCTCATGTCGACTCGTCTGACCCGAGGACTGAGTTGACCTTCGTCGGTTCACCTTGTACTCATTTCCCTTCAGAATTGAGAACAGTCTGTCAATTCCCATCTCACCAAGATCAGCTCGGCTTTCATGGATGTTGGTGAAGGTGTCTCACTCAGCTGGTACGGCTTGTAATACTTTGAGGTTGATCTCTCTCAAAGTATATTTTCCTCTTCGGATAGACTGAATCCTTCGGATGATATCCATGAACCGAAGTTCCAACTGATCAATGGTTTCATCAGCTCTTAGACAGAAGTTGTCAAAATCTTGACAAGCATGTGAGAACTTGTTCTCCTTGGTTTCGTCACTCCCTTCACTCAGAGATGCCAAAATATCCCACATCTCCTTAGCGGTGTCGCACTCTTCTATCCAAGGAAGATAGTCTTGTCCAACTGTGGACATGATAGTGCTCTGAGCCCAGATATCCAGCTGGCTCACTTTAGCTTCCTTAGAGTGAAGTCTTCTGGCTCTTCTCAACTAACTCCTCAGTTGCATCCCCATCATTGGGATTTGTAGGAGTGCGAGTGACTTTTTCTCTGATGATAATCGGTCCAGATGTAAGTACTTGTTGCATTCGATGATGCTTTGACAGTAGGATCTTCTTCATCCGAGTTCTCCAGGATGTATAGTTCACAACCGAGAACATGACACCGATCTTGTCTTTAATATCCATCTGCACACAATAATTAGACAACAAATGCAAGCAGATATGCACTAGCGTGAAAAAGATCTGTTCAGGTGACCACTGAAGAAAAACACCTCGATTCACACCTCGTGAAACAGAGTCAACAGTCTTTTGAACCACTGCTCTGATACCACTTGATGGTCCCGATACGAGTTCTGGTGTATGAGAGGGGGGGGAAATACACCAGTTAGGAATTTTAAAAACAACCCCCTGAAAATATCACAACCGAGTAAGAAGACTCAGTTGGAATCACAACTGAGTAAGAAACCTCAGCTGTAAGAGTGGTGCTGTGCGGAATGTGGTGGATAAAACTTAACTCGTATAAAATAACTCACGCTCAGATGCAAGGTCGGTCAATAACCAAAACAGTTAAGATGTAAAGATGCAGTTTGAGTGCTGGTTAGTTGGTCAGTTGAATATGCAAGAAATAACTAAATAATAAACACAAACACACAAAGGATTTACGTGGTTCAGAGAGAACTCCTACGTCCACAGGGAGTTGTGAATCCACACAACTCAGTCCAAGTTCTTTAGGACAGTTTCCACAAAGCTTACGCGGGCTTTGCAACCGTTAAGATAAGTTTACGGTTACTTATCAACCTTACAGATAAGTTTACGGGTACTTATCAACCTATCTACTCAATTACAGGAAGAGTAGGATCCTAACAACCTTTTTAGGGGTGTGTGTATAAGTGTGGGTTTTCCAACTACTAGCTCGAACAAGGAAGTGAGCTAGGATCTAAGCTTGAACAAGTGAAGACTCAAACTAAGATCGAAAACACCAAGACAGATTCTAACACTCTATGAACTCTCAACTAGTGATGTTCTTAGAGATTGATTTCAGTTTAGCTCTTTTGCGATATGAACTCTCAACTGGTGATGTTCGCTCGTCTATCTGCTCTGGCACTTGTCTATCTTCTCTGTCTTCTAAGTCTTGGTGAATGAATGAATGCCTCTATTTATAGGCGGTGAGAATCAACTAGCCGTTGGAAGAGCCGTTGATCTCTGTTCTTGTGAAAGCGATGGCTTGTCTTTCATCTCTGCAGACTTTCCAGATTTGGCAACTGAGTGCTTCTGCTTTCCATCTGAGACAACCTTGTGTTGGACCATATGAGGTAATGACAGAGAGTCAAACCTTCACGTGACTTCCTTATTTGAATTTCAAATGTCAACCTTAGTTTTTCAACAATGGTTAGTCAGTTGAGAAGTTTGATCTTCATCTGAGTGGTCTTCAGCTGATGTTCCATCTAATCGCTATCTTCATCCGACATTCTGTCTGAAGAGGAACAATTGAACCCTCAGCTGTCTTGAACTTCATGTTGTTGATCTTACATCTGATGTTCTGAATCTTGAACGCTCAATTGTCTTTCTGATGTTCTGAATCTTGAATGCTCAGTTGTCTTTCTGATGTTCTGAATCTTGAACGCTCAGTTGTATTTCTGATGTTCTGGATCTTGAACGCTCAGTTGTCTTTCTGATGTTCTGAATCTTGAACGCTCAGTTCTTTCTGATGTTCTGAATCTTGAACGGTTGGCTCGAACACTCAGATGACTTTCTTCCATCTGATGTTCTCTTACATCTTCCTTCTTGAACGCTCATCTGATGTTCTATGTCTTGAACGCATCTTCCCCCTTAAACGCTCAGTTGTATTTCATTACACCTGATGTTCTATCCGAGTGAAGCCTTGTTGCCGTCTTCAGCTGGAGTCCTGTAAAGATAAACTCTCAACATTGCTCAAACAGCGAGCCTAAATGCTAACATTAGGATATGGCAACATCTACTCGGTTGGGGTCAGTTGGTTTTGGAATCAATCAAAACTTTAATAAATTTCCCAACAATTTCCCCCTTTTTGATGATGCCAAAACCCTTACAGATTAAACAGATCTAAACCTACTGACCTATCTAAAATCTCAGCTGAAATTCTAGACAGTCTATAAGATTAAAACATCAAAGGGTTAGCACAGTTATAACATGGTATTGAAATAACTTTGCGATTCAGAGCTTGGACAACGAGAGATTGTACGTCAAGTTGAATCGGATAATTGATGAAAGTTTTCATTACAACTGATGGTTACAAGAATATGCACAAAAATAAAAAAATATCAGTTGCTCAAAAACTTTAACTTAGCTAATATTTTAGCCCATACTTGCCAAAAATTCTAACAAAAATCTTTACTTTTCGCTTCTGACTCATTCGAAATATTAACTCCATGCTCTTGACAGACTCTCCTTGCCTTAGCTGCTATTTTCTGTCGGTTGGGATTTCTTGAGTCTGGGAGGAAAGGAGGAAGGTATGTGAATTTCTGTGGAACGGGGACGGTGTTCATATTTGAATTGTTTGAGGTGACTATGATGCTTTACTTTGGTTTAGCCGGTCACAGTATTGAGAAGGAGGCCTACTTTTCGACACAAAGAGGATGTGGTAGATGATTCTTGCCTATGTTAAATATTATATCTTGACTGCGCAGTCCATTTAGAAAATAAAATGTTTTGCATTCACAAGTACAATGTTTTAAATTATACTAACACTTGTGATGCAGTGGCAAGGCAAGTTCAATTATATAGCTCTAATGAGCAAAGTTTTTCAAATTATCTTGGCATGTGTTCACTGAGTACGAAGTACTCAACCCTGCATGTATTTCTAAATATGCAGGTTAGCATGGATGAAGATGGCAAGGATGGCTTGGTGGTGTATTTTGAGTCGAATCGTTTGGTCAAGCTTACAATTACATATATTCATATATGTAGTTGTGGGAATTGAGTTGAGTCTCTGCTGCAAAACAACTATGTTTAATCTGTCTTTTGATTTTAATACTCTGATGGTGTGATGATACAATGAGCTTCGTGCTCGAAATAATTTCCTGTTTTCTTTAATTTTTGCATGACTTGAATTCAATACACTTTTTTATTTTGTTGAATCAATGTAAATTATCTATGCTCATTTATTGTTGAGTTGTTCCTTGAAAGTATGTTGATAATTGTTATTGCTTTCAATTGATATTTCCTTGTTCCCGAGCATGCTTCCTTGTTGAGTCGAGTTCTTATTTGATGGTTTCACCCTCACAGTCCAATAGAGTCGTGTCGTCGTTGTACCTCGATTTCGGGCCGTAACAGAAGCGGTATCGGAGCAGGTTGTCTGCTCTGAAGCTTAACTTTTCTTTGATAGTCAAGTCTAGTTTTCTTTCCTAGACTTATTCGAGTCAGTAACACACCGAGTATCCCCATCTCATCCGGCTATGAGGTACGATTATTTTTAAAAGTTTAAATATTAAATGATTTAAAGTTATTTAATATGTTATTTGCGCTTGTCTAGAATTAGAAGCTTGATAAGTAGCTTGGATAACTAGATTGCTTTAGAATGTCGTCCCCAATTTTTATGCTTTGATGTGGAAATCGAAAGGATGGAACGATTGTGCAAACAATTTAGAGAAATGGATTTGCCGAGTAATCCGAGCAATAAAACCTCTTTGGAAAGCAAAAATGAGTATGTGGGGGTCGGAATTCCAAACGTCATATATATATATATATATATATATATATATATATATATATATATATCTGTTTTAGTGTGCCTAATTAGTTTTAAATCATATAGGATGGACGATGAGATGAACAGAGAAATGATGCAGGAATACCTGCATATCCGAAAATCGTATGACAAGACCATTGCTGAATTCCTAGCACGATACCACAAGGTGTGAGAAGTTGTGAAATACCTAGACGTCAGTGCTTTGGATGGAATGATCCATCTGATCCAGGCACTTTCCCGAGAGTGGTGAGATTGGGCAGCTTCACTTATACCAAGCCACATAGGAACCCAATACTTGGGCGTCTACTTGTACGACAACTGCAACGCCTTCATTGCCACCATTTCCGGACAGTTCATTGAGTTCGGTGCCCCGCCTCACGAACCCTTTGACCCTGTTTTGCCAGCCATGCCCAATGGTTTTGCTCATGATCCTAAGCCTCAGCCTCAAGATGAGCCCTCCTTACTCCGAGTCCCCTCTCTGCCTCCCCGAGAGACGAGAGCCTCTTATTAGTACAACCTTTACTTAGGAAACATGCTTCCTCTCCGTTCCTACGACCCTTTTGCTTCTTCTAGCTCAGCCGCGACCCAGCCAGACGGTACGTATAACCCTGTTAATGTTCCGTTTTATCCATATGATTAGCCTGAGCAGTTTAGCCACAGCGGCCGCACTCCTTCTCTAGTGCCACCAGTAGCCGAGTCTTCTAGGGCGAGACGTGCGAGAGTCTGAAATAATAGGTCATCGGGAAATTCTGCCAGTGAAGCCACAGTGGCACGTAGGTACCTCCAGTAAGTTCTGAACGGTAGTTACGTTTCTCCTTACGCAAATTCCGAGTCTTCAGCAGCAAGGTTTGATAGGGGATAGAGTGAGAGATCGATGGCATTGTTGGATCTTACCTTCATCTTGAGTATGAGCAAGAGCACCCTCAGTGGGATGAGTCTGAGTTAGAGGATGTCAACGCTCGCTTTGAAGACAAACAGACAAGTAATTTCCTAGAGGAGTTAGCCGCTGCGAAAGGTCAGGGTAGTGACAAAGATGAGGAGGATCCGAAAGAGAATCCCGAGGAGGAGCAGAATGGAGGAAGTGACCCTAGCGACGGTTCGCGTGTTTAGGGTGTGGTTCGAGAAAGCTTGTAGAAATTACAAACAATCTTTACTTTATGTCGAGAGTTGAACTCTTTTATTTTCTGTAGTGATGTATATTATAAAACTCGATGCATAAATATCTAGTAGGTCGAACGTGAAGTAGTAGCTCATTGCTAGTACGAGTAGAACGTATGGCAAAGTTTAGGGAAATTTTCCAATGTAAGTATTAAATCCCTTTGCTTCGATATAAGTCCTCACAAAAAGGCCATCATTTCGGATGATATGAGAATGAAGCCGTTAGGCTATTAAAATCAACTTTCAGTCTGCCAAATGCTTATATTATTTTGAGTATCCGAGATCCCAATTACCTTCGAGTAAAGAGCAAGTGAAGAGATAAGAGTTGAGTAAATTAAATAAGTTATTTTCTTGAGGGTATTTTATTGAGTGAAAATTTAGGTAATAAGAATGTGTCGTATGTGACAATATTTGAGTATATAAATGTCTTAAATGCCGAGAATGATTTTTTTTTTAGAATATGTGAACCTTTGAAGTGCATGTTAAATAAATGGTTGATTATTTGAGTTGAGAAATGATTTAATTGAGATGTTTTATCTGAGATGATTGTATTATCTAAGATAACTATTTTATTGAATTTTCTTTGATATGCTGATAAGTATCGATTGAGAATCATATTCCTCTCAATCAGGAAATATTTTCAAAAATCGAGAAAAATTCCGAGTAAGTTAGTCTGTTTTGCGGGAATTTATTTTTGAGTTGCTTAATTTTTTTTTCTTTTGCATTTCTTTAGAATGCCGCCAAGAGGAAGAAACGTGAGAGTCGAAAGAAACGAGAAAGAAGAGTGACGGGACCCTACCCCATCTTTTCAGAATGAGAGACGAATAGAAGAACTTTTTCTTCGCCAAAATCCCCCAACTTTCGATGGTAAAGGCAGTCCGGCAGAAGCCGAGGATTGGATTCATTCTCTTGAGCGAATTTTTAGATTTCTTCGTTGTAGTGATCGTGAATGTCTTGAGTGTATGACGTATCAGCTCAAAGGAACTGCCGACTATTGGTGGGAAGCACGATAGAGGACGTATTCGCCAGAGGAATGCAAGTATTTGACGTCGGAACAGTTTAAAGAAGCCCTATACGAGAAATATGTGCCTAGGATCTATCGTAAGCAAAAGGCGAATGGATTTGCGAATCTAAGATAAGGAAAGAGAACGGTAGTCGAGTACGATCGTGAGTTTTGCGAGTTAGCTCGTTTTGAACCTGATAAGGTGGATACCGATGAGAAAATATGCGAAATTTTCCGAGCAGGATTAAGGCAAGATATTCGAGTCATTCTTGCAAGTCAGAGTGGTCTGACTTATGCTGAAACCCTTAATCGAGCCTTAGATATGGAGTTGGCGATGCAGTCAGAAAGAGGTTCTTATTCTTCAGTGAATCCTCAGTTTCAAAGTCAAGCGATGATAGTTGTGACCTCACATCCGTCTCAACACGGCCATCATGCAAAAAGAAAAGAAAGGTGGAATGGTGGAAACCACCCGAACAAAAAGCCGTGGCAAGGACGAGGACAACAACAATCTCAACAATCTCAAAAAGCAAAAGCTTAGCACGGTAACCGAAGTAATGCACTCACAGGACCTCAAGGATTCCCTCCTTGTTCAAAGTGTGACAGGATGCATCAAGGCATCTGCAAAGCTGGAAGTAATGTCTGTTTTACTTATGGACAGCCTGGTCATTTCTCAAACCGGTGCCCAAGTAAACAGCAGGGAATGAGCAGTGGAAGACCGAATCAGTACCAGTCTTCACATATGAGAGCAGTGGAGGCAGCTCCGCAGCAGAAGTGTTCAACTAAAATTAATCCTAAGTTGCACGCAAATTAACGTGGTCGTTTAGATTGACTAAGTTAAACCTAAATATCGTATCTCTCGAGGAAGACTTAGCAGGGCAACATTCGTATTGCAAAAAGAAACAAAAATAAAAGAAAGCAGTAAAGATTGATTTGAGTGCTTTGATTATAACTAGGCAATAAGATAAATTAATCATAGATAACCCTAGGCAATAATGAAAATCTAATCTAATGAACGCAAAGAAATAAATCAAGCAGGAATCCATCACCAATAACAAAATCAAAGAAACCAAAAACTTGAATTAAAATTGAACCTAAAGTAGCAATCGAATCCGTGGTGTTGTAGTTCGTAAATTCGGAAATTAAACAACTAAACTATGAAGCAATAAACTAAGAACTAAAAGAAAAGTGTTTGAATGCTCAAAAACTAGGTAAAAATCGTGTGTAGGAAGAAGTGGGGTGAAAGGAAAATAAATAACCCTATTTATAGGGTTTCCATAAATTGTCGCCGCCTTGGGCCAGGCGATCGCTTGGGTGCCAGGCGATCGTCTGGCCCCCGTCTCTGTCCACAGTCTTCGTCGGCCAAGCGAGCGCTTGGAGATGAGGCGATCGCCTCGGTCCCGCTCTGTCCCGCACAACTCCAGGCCAGGCGATCGCGTGGCACGTAGGCGATCGCCTTGGCCTCGCCTCTGTTCTTCGGCAGCTCCTGGCCAGACGATCGCGTGGAAAGCTGAGCGATCGCCTGGGGCCTTCAATGTGATTACACTCCTTTCGAGCTTCACCTCCTGTCGTCTCGACGTCATCTTCTTCCTTCCTTGATCTAAATACCTACAATTTCATACCAAAACAACCAAAATCCACACAACACCTGATTCAAAGAATTAGTACCATTTCCAAAACAAAAATAAATCATTTCACATTAAAGCTAACGGAAATGTACTAACTAAACTACACAAAACACAACCAAATGAAGGTGAAACACCCCTCCACACACAAAACCTTGCTTGTCCTCAAGCAAATCTTATTTCCAATCAAAATGAAAAAGTAATAAATTGAACCAAACAGTTCATACTCCAATAAGCTTTCAATTTCAAGACAAATTCATCACTCATCAACCAAATATAGTCATCACAAAACAACGAGTGGCCCTTCACACAAGAACTCAATCAACTCAATATTCAATTGCAAGATCTAGGTGAGAACACTCAACTACCAACAAGTATCCCAACTTTATGCCAATTCGTACTTATTATTATTAAGTGAATTCCGGGAAACATTCACTAGGTTTACTCACGGACAATTCCGGCCGCCTAGTGTGGTTTTCCATACCCATTTCTCGTACAATATATATTCAATGAATAAGCAAGAAAGAGGGGTAGAGCCCTTCAAATCACAAACATTTCAACCCAAGACAACACATAAAATTCTCAAGTCAAGTCGGGTTATATGGCCAAAATTCATGAGGTGTAAATATTTAGAGGTCATCTAAAGTATCCTCATGTGATTTCCAATGCTCATGATTCCCAGAAGAGCAGAAGCCTCCCAACTTAACTTAACAAAATATATAATTAATAGCTCATTATTCGGGATACAAAAATTTTCTCACCCTTCACCCACACTCAAACATCAAGCTTCAATCATCCAAAAATGAAATGCCCCACAATTGGAATGCAACAACCATATCAGTCAAATCATGACAAACTACCCCGATCAATCTAGCAAATCAAAACATAAACTATAAACTTCAAGTCATACTTCCGCAATTCAATTGTGAAACAAAATAAATTAAGGACAAACAAAACTAGATCATCAAGAAAACACCCCCCCCCTCCGACAGAAATAAACAATGTCCCCATTTACGCACACAAATAAAAAGAAATAGAGAGAAGGTGATAAAGAACTGCAAACCAAATAGAAGATACGAGACACCCGCAACCACCAAATTCAAGCATCCTGCATAAAACACGAAAGAAACAAACACAACCGAAAAACCAATAATAAAGAAAGTAGAATAATAAAAATAACACCACAGTTCAAAAAGAAGGAAAGAAATAACGTACTCATCAACAGTGAAAATCACTGTTGATCAGAGGGAGGGTGAGAAGGACCGCCAGGCGGAAAATGCCAACTAGCAAGCAAACTGCCTCTCAAAGGCATCCATACGCTGCGTGTTAGCTTCATTATATTGCCGCTGCGCCTCCCAATGTTGAGCATTGCGACTCCACTATTGAGCTTGCTCGGTCCAATACTGACTGCTGGCCTCATGAAACTGAGAAACTCCATGCCAATGCTACTCGGCTAAATCCCAACGATGATCATTAGCAACCCAACGTTGCTCATTCTCCACCCACCGCTGCTCATTACACTGTAAATACGCACTCTGAGTGTGCAACTGGTCGCCATATGTAGCTATACTCTGCTGTAACTGGCCTAACTGCGCCCCCAAGTCAGTCCGAAAAGCAGCAAAATCAGACCGGAATCCATCAAAATCAAAAGAGTTGGACCCAGATGGATGAGAAGAACTCGATGGTATGGAAGGCCCGACAAGCTGAGGATGGCCATGCTCCGGAGGAGCTCCAAGTCTATCGGCATCCTGACTGTCGGCAGCAGGAGCAGCAACCTCGCCAAGAAGCTGGTCCGCGCGATACCGTTTAACCACAGCATGTTCCTCAAAAGGAACAAAAGAGGACTCATCGGACACAACGAAACCATGTTTGAGCTCAGCATAGCCCAAATACTTCACATCCACCTTAGAGTATGGGCGAGGAGGACAAGGACCCTGGAAAAGCCTAAACTTGAGAGCTAAACCAGTGGCGAGCTGAGAAAAAGCAGCTGTAGCAAAGGACTTGAACTTGATATTTTGTAAAGCAGCATAAATAAACTGAGCCGGGCATACCAGCACCGTCCTCACAGCGCAATCTAAGAGAAACAGCTCCGTGGTATGAACCTTGCTAGAATCCTCCCGACCAATCACATTATACACCAGATATTTGTGCAATATGCACAATGCCGGATGACGAATGAATCCGCAAGAAACACCCCCAGGTTTCCAATTACCCAAACAGTTAAATTCCTCCAGGCACTAGAAGCATCAAAATCCGAAGGTACAACCATCTTGCCCCCTTCCATGCGAAACCCAAACACCTGATACATAACCGTCGGTCTAGCCTGACATTCCGTCCCCAAAAGGTGAAAGAAAATACCGCGAAGGTCATCTTCAAACGTCATGGTAGAAATAAACTCAAAGCATAACAACAGGTAACAATCCCATTCCGAATGAGCATATTTATATAACCCCAACACCTTAAGGTAATTGTCTAATTCGTCCACAACACCATATTTAGCAATCTCCTCCCAATCAATGTAATGAGCCACAGGTGAACGTTTATAAAGGAGGCGAGAATAAAGCTGACCTTCTGCCGGTGAATAGATCGGAAACCGGGCGCTATAAGTGGCGCGGATATCTTCTGGTTCCTCCAACGGCTCCGACGACTCCTCAGAGCGCTTTGTTTTCTTGGCACGACCCATGGAGCAAGAGGTTGACAAAGAGAGGGCCGAAGCGAGCGTGCAGGATGAGGCGAGCGCTTGGCCGGAAAAATTGAGTCCTGGCGAGCGCGTGGACACAAGGCGGTCGCGTGACCGGGATTTGTGTGGCGGTAGCGCGGCGCCGTAGAGAGAGGAATGACGACGAAACAGGGCACAAAGAAGAGGTGGAGAGGATGGTGGAGAAAATAAGGTGGGCGGCGATGAATTGGTGTGGTGAAGAAAAAGAATATGGTGGAGGTGGAAGTAGGAAAAGACGCTGCCGACGGGAAGGAGGGGAATGAGAAGGGGGTGAAAGAATTGATGGAAAAAAAATAAAAAATTTCAAAGTGGAAAAAGAAAGGGAGCAGCAGCTGTCAACAAGATGGTAGGGTTTAGTGGGATAAGTTGCAAAAGGTAGTGGGAAACGTGTAAGGAGGCGATCGCGCAAGTGGCTGAAAAAAAGGGCTTGGACGGCCAAGCGATCGCGCGGAACGTAAACGATCGCCTAGTGGTCGTCTCTGAAGGTCAGCATGGATGGCCAGGCGAGCGCCTGGGGTTGAGGCAATCTCCGAGGTGGCACCTCAGAAACTCTACTACGCTGGCCAAACAATCGCTCGGAGAGGAGGCGATCGCCTGGGGGCCAGCTCTGAAACTCGAGTATGATGTCCAGGCGATCGCTCGGGAGTGAGGCGATCGCCTTGGGGTCATCTCTGAAACTCAGCAGGGATTTCCAGGCGATCGCATGGAGGGGAGGCGATCGCCTGGGGAGTCTTCGACCTTTTTTTTTTTTAACAAAGAACAGTGGGTTTCCTCCCACGAAGTGCTTGTTTAACGTCACTAGCTTGACATACAAAAACGATGCCTTCATTCCGGATCCACGAGCCAAATTGACTCTACTGCTTTAATGACACGTTCTCCTTCGTGGTACGACTTCACTCGATGTCCGTTAGCTTGGAAGGACTCTTGAGTCTGTTCGTTAAGTAGCTGGACAGCACCGAAGGGTAGGACTTTTTCAATAAGATATGGACCGGTCCAACGGGACTTCAACTTGCCCGGAAACAATTTCAACCTTGAGTTGAATAAAAGGACTTTCTTTCCGGGCTTCAACTCCTTGAATAAAATCCAACTATCATGCAACCTCTTCACACGATCTTTGTAAATCTTGGCATTTTCATATGCCTCATTATGGAGCTCATCCAACTCTGATATTTGTAACATCCGATGTTTTCCCGCATCATCAAGATCAAAGTTAGCAGCTTTGATTGCCCAATAAGCCTTGTGCTCAATCTCCACAGGCAAATGACAGTTCTTCCCATACAGAAGCTGGTACGGACTCATCCCCAAAATACTCTTGTACGTTGTACGGTTCTCATCCCCATAGCGCGTCATTCAGCTTTGAAGACCAATCCTTCCGAGATGGTTGTACAGTTCTCTCCAAGATCCCCTTAATCTGCTTATTGCTAGTCTTGGCCTGCCTGGATGTTTGCGGGTGGTACGGAGTGGCAACCTTGTGTGTAATCCCATTTTTCTTCATAAGCTTCTCGAAGAGCTTATTGCAGAAATGCTTCCCACCATCGCTAATTATTGCTTTGGGAAATCCGAACCTACAAAGAATGTTTTCCTACACAAACCTTAGCACGACATGAGAATCACAAGTCCTAGTGGGGATTGCCTCGACCCACTTGGACACATAATCAACAGCCAAGAGAATGTATTCGTAGCCAAAAAACTTGGGAAATGGTCCCATGAAATCGATGCCCCAAACATTGAAAATCTCAACAACAAGAATAGTATTGAGGGGTATCTCATTCCTACGACCAATTGAACCCATCCTTTGGCAACGATCACAAGAAATATGAAAAGACTGAGCATCCTTAAACAATGTAGGCCAGAATAAACCTGATTGCAGCACCTTGTGCGCTATTTTCTGACCTCCAAAATGGCCTCCACAGTGCGTCTCATGGAAAAATTGCAAGACCTTGATTTGCTCATCTTGCGGCACACACCGTCGGATTACATCATCCTTACCAATCTTGAATAGGTGAGGATCTTCCCAAAAGTATTGCCTGACAATAGCTAAAAAATGCTTCCTTTCTTGGGAAGTAAGGTCAGATCTCAATTCATTACAAGCGAGAAAATTAACAATGTCAGCATAGCAAGGGACAATGCCTGCACTCAAAGCTTGCTCAATAGGAAACGACTCAAGCAAATTATCACAAATCATAGGAGAAGGTAGATTATCAAGATGAGACAAATGGTCTGCTACAGCATTCTCACTATCTTTCCTATCACAATTCTCTAAATCGAACTCTTGTAATAAAAGCACCCAACGAATGAGTCTTGGCTTAGCCTGAGATTTGGTCAACAAATAGCGCAATGCAGCATGATCACTATGAATGATGACCTTAGACCCTATGATGTATGCACGAAATTTATCTAATGCAAACACAACCGCAAACATCTCCTTTTTAGTAGTAGTATAATTCACTTGAGCAGGAGTTAGAGTCAGACTTGCATAATAGATCACAAGAAGCATCTTATCAATACGTTGACCCAAAATAGCACCAACAGCAGAATTAGATGCATCACACATTATCTCAAAAGGTTCTGCCCAAATAGGACCAATAACCACAGGTGCAGTACTCAACTTCTCCTTAAGCAAATTAAAAGCATAAAGACAAGCATCATCAAAGATAAATGGCACATCTTGGGACATCAAACGACATAGAGGTTGACTGATTTTAGAAAAATCCTTAATTAAACACCGATAGAAACCGGCATGACCAAGAAAACTCCTAATTCCTTTGATATCATGAGGTGGAGGCAATCTTTCGATCACATCCACCTTAGCTTTGTCGACCTCTACACCCCTCTTAGAAACGATATGGCCTAGCATATTCCCCCGACGAACCATAAAATGACTCTTTTCCCAACTAAGAGTCAGACCACTGTCAGCAATGGGAAAGATAATCCCCTCTGATAACTGTTTATAGATATCCTTCCTCACAACCTCCATCAGCACGGGGTTCAATCGCCTTTGACCGTCCCTCTTCGGGATAGCTCCTTCTACCAAGTTAATCCGATGCATACATGTGGCAGGGCTGATCTCCTTAATGTCGAACAAACACCATCCAAAAGCTGCCTTGAACTTTGTGAGCACCTCAATTAATGCTTCTTCTTCGTCTGCCTTGAGCTCGGAGGAGATTATGACCGGCTTCCTTGTTCCTTTTTCAAGGAAAACATACTTCAAGTTGGCAAGAAGCTCCTTGAGCTCAAGTTCTACCTCCTTCTCTTCTTTAGGAGTCCCGACTATCACTGGCTCGTCAACAGGGAGATTGGTTTGCATCAATACTTCCATAACTGCTTCCTCTTTGAGCCGCTCCTCCAAGTAGGCTGAGCCTTCAAAAACCTCCTCAATCTGCCTTTCTTCCACAAAACACGCCTCTGTGAGCATGTCGATTGCATCTACGTAGGAGCAATTCTCGATACTGCTAACTGAAGGTATAGCTCGGTGGGCATGAACATTGTAGGAGACTGTTTCTCCCAATACTGACATCTTTATAATCCCATTCTTAACATCAATCAGTGTGTTGGTAGTAGCCATGAATGGTCGTCCCAATAGCAAAGTATATTCTCGACCATCCTCTTGCACATCCCCAATCTCTAACACCACAAAGTCCATCAGTTTACCAACACGTACCAAAATATCTTCCACAATCCCTCTAGGATGCCGAATGGATCAATCGGCCAACTGTAGACACATCCTAGTCGGGTTCAACTCGCCCAACTCCAACTGCTTGTAAATCGAATACGGCATCAGATTAATTCCAGCTCCTAAATCCAACATCCCTGATGCTTCCTTTCCATTCCCCATAGCAATCTTGATCACAAAACTCCTAGGATCCCGCTGTTTTGGAGGTAAGGACTGCTGCATAATGGAATTAACACTCTCAGATACCAAAATCTGTTCGTTCTCCTCAAATTTCCTCTTCTTAGATACCAATTCCTTGAAGAACTTAACATATGCAGGCACGTTCCTAATCACTTCCAGCAATGGCAAATTCACATTTACCTTGGATAGCATTTTATAAAAGTTAGAGAACTGCTGGTCTTGCTTCTCATTCTGCAATCTGCTAGGGAAGGGCACTGGTGGGCGGTAAGGCTTTTCAGCCTTATGCAGTCGGATTTCTGATTGCTCCTTCTCGACTCTAGGTTGTGCCTTCTTTGAGTGATAAAAGTTTCCAAGAAAAGAAATTTTCTTGCAAAATTACTAAAATGCCCTTACGTGCTCTTATGTGATTTTTCTCGTTTCGATTATTCGAATCGAGTATGTGATGCATTGTTTGACCATTATTATATGAGTTTGCGCTTGAGTTTGAATTTCGGAAAGTTTTGAGAATTTTTACTTTTTGATGAATAGTAACAATAACTGAGATTTCACTATTCATCGAGTAATTCCAAATTTTGTCTAATTAGTGTCTTTTGAGTCTAGAAGATATTCTAAGACTTTTGAGATGTATTGAAAGTTTACCCGAGATCATATGAGAGAGTTTTTAAAATTATTGCTTAGCGGTTTAATTAATCGAGCAATATTTAAGTTTTTCTTCGTTAGTCAGAATTTTGATTTAAAAATTTGATATTTGGATTCCTTGATTTATTAGGTGTGATATAAGACGAAGTAGAAAGGTTTTTGACGTTTAGAAAGAGTCAAGGAGAGTTTTAAGTAGTTTGAGAGATAAACGGAATAATAGGGATATTTTCTACCGGAAAACTTTTTCTTTCGGGGAATTTTAGCAGATAAAAATCTGCATATTTATCCTAAATCTACCCAAATCTCTCCCCCACTCTCACCCCTAGCGTGTGATACACACTCTCCCTCCCTCTCTTATTGTAGTCAAACTACAACACTCTCTCTCTCTCTCGATTTTTCCTCTCAACACATCAATTATATGCCCTTCTCTCATTTTCTCTCTAGTCATCATCTCTCCCTCCCATCTCTCTCTCTGGTCGACATAAACACACACCAACACACACTAAATATCTCCATTGAAGAAGATTGAAACTACGAAGATTTCTTGAAGAAGTTCTTCACTTTTATCCATTAAGATCATCAAGAAGTAAGTATAAATCCATCTCTTCCATTCAAGTTTGAATTAAGTTAAGAAATCCCTTCTTTTTCCTCTTATTTCCATCGACATTCATAGTCTTTTAAGAAAGGGATTTGATCTTTATCATCCTAGCTTTCATTCTTAATACCTTGTATTATTTTTCATGCAAGGAAGAGAAGTAGAAATCCAAACTCTCTCCACCCTCAAATCTGCCGTTCTTCAAGCCAAGGAGGAGAAGTTTTGATTTTATTTTAAGTATGATATCTTAGATCTTTACTTATGGATTTAATGATGTTCTTGATGGATATAAGTATATAGAAGTATAAAAATATGATTAAATGAAAGAGTTTGATTTATTTCTAATTTTTATGAAAATTTCGATATATATATATATATGCAAGTATGAAGATGATGATTATGTGATGATATAGATGATTTTAAGTGATATATGATGATATTAATGATTTTAAATGATCTATGATGATCTTGATGAATTTTGATTGATTTATGTTGCATAAGAAATAAGAAATTAAGTGATATGAATTTCTTATAAATTTGGTGAAAATTTCGATGAGTATATATATATATATATATATATATATATATATGTGTGTGTGTGTGTGTGTGTGTGTGTGTGTGTGTGTGTGTGTGTGTGTATGTGTGTGTGTGTGTGTGTGTGTTCTTGATGTTCTTGAAGAACGTGAAGATATGAAGATGAGTTTATAGTGTTCTTGATGAATTTTTGAAGATTTGAAGAAAGAATAAATTAATTATTAATTATTATTTTTAGAATAAAAATCAAAAAATATATAATTTTACTAAGGTGATGGATTTCTTTGAAATAATGATGAAATTATAAATTAAATGAGATCTTGAGCATGTGTAGAATTAATGAAGAAAAGTATAAAATTTTATAAATTTTCTAAGGGATTTCGATCCATAAAAGAAGAAGAAAATAATAATTTTTAAGTTATGAGTTTAGATATTGAATAAAACAAGAAAGAAATTTGTTTGTTAGAAATATGAAGATTTCAAAGGTTAAGAGGAGTAGAATTCATAAGCTGTGATGTTTGAGTATGTTAAGAGATAAAAGAAAAATAGAATATTAATATTAAAAATTATTTGCTGAGTAATAGAAATTAAAATAAAGAAAATTGAATTTTCTAAGAGAAAATATCTTAAAAATCCAGGTATATGAATCAAGAGATGAGTTTTACGTATTTGAGCTCGTTTATTTATTTTAATTGAGAAAGCGATCAAAGAAAATTTTAGAAGAATGATAATTAGAATTTTCAATTTAAATGGAATATTTCCCTAAAAACTAAAAATTTCGAATGATATAAGATATAAATTGGATGTTTACATTCTTGAGTATGTTTAAATGTTTGGATGATGATTTTATGAGATGAAGTGTTTTGTGCATAAATTAGAAACAAGAGTGTTTTTAATATGAGAAAATTTAGTTTGATGAGCTGTAATTATTGGAAATTGAGTTCTTGATGTTATATGGAATATTGAGTGATTAAATGATGATGTTTGAGTAAAAATAATCAAGTTTGATTTTAGAATCATTTAAATCGTAGTTAAAGCGTAGAAGTTATCGAGCGTTGAAGTTTAAAAATGAAAAACAAAGTTTTTATTTAATAAAAATGAAAATTAAAGAAATTTTAATTGAGAAAAAGATAAATTAATATTATTTGGAGTTGAGATATCAAGTTGAGAAATTATCCAAGTTTAAGTTCGTATTTTGAGAAATAATAACGTAGTCTAAAACCGAGAAAACTTTAGTAAAAGTTTTGGATTTTAAAATCCGAAATTATGTTTAAATTCTTTTATTTAATTCAAGTATAACGAAATTATTTTCGTTCAATTTTGAAGTTATAACTTTCTAAAGTTGAAAGTCCAGTAGTAAGAAGTGAGCATGAGACTGCATTTGAGATGTGAAGTAAATTTTGAGTTCATTTTTATGTTTGATTAAATTTATGTGATTAAGTGGAATTTATCTTTTTCCGTCTATTTATGAAGTCAGTCGTTTACCTGTTTGTGAATGCCCGATTATTGATGTGAAAGTTTTGATGTGAATAATTTGTGGTATTAACAGTCGAGAATTAATTCTAAAATTTTCTAAGTTTGCATAACTCGAGAAATCGAGAAGCATGAGACGATATAAATAGTGAATTCTCGTTTTGCATGAAATATTTAAATATTATTATAGAGTTGAGAGTTCGAGTTCGAGAAATTAATTTAGTAGCCAAATATAGACGAGAAATCGAAGAAAAGATCGATTTAGATAAGTTAAGATAAGAAAGACCCGAGTCAAGTAGAAGTCTTTCAGCCGAGCCCAAAGTCTATTTTACATTTTACGTTTTGCGAGTTAGTAATCTCGTCCTTATTCGATGTTATTCTTGAAGGCCAAGTGGGACTGAAAAGTAAAAGAGGAGACAAAAAGAGTAAGCTACATTGACTAAGTTTCCAGCAGTCAGGTGGGCTTTTCTAAAACTGAAAATCTGATGAATGCTAATATTATTGAGTATTGTTATGTGAGTTTTTAAAGTTAATTAACTTGCCATTTATCTGAGTTTGGTATGCTTTATCATCTGCTGGAGCTATTATTATCCTGTGTGAAGTAGGAACCCACGTGTGATATTTGAATTGTTTGAGGTGACTATGATGCTTTACTTTGGTTTAGCCGGTCACAGTGTTGAGAAGGAGGCCTACTTCTCGACACAAAGAGGATATGGTAGATGATTCATGCCTATGTTAAATATTATATCTTGACTGCGCAGTCCATTTAGAAAATAAAATGTTTTTGCATTTACAAGTAAAATGTTATAAATTATACTAGCACTTGTGATGCAGTGGCAAAACAAGTTCAATTACATAGATCTAATGAGCAAAGTTTTTGAAATTATCTTGGCATGTGTTCACTGAGTACGAAGTACTCAACCCTATATGTATTTCTAAACGTGCAGGTTAGCATGGATGAAGATGGCAAGGATGGCTTGGTGGTGTGTTTTAAGTCGAGTCGTTTGGTCAAGCTTGGAATTACATATCTTCATATATGTAGTTATGGAAATTGAGTTGAGTCTCCGCTGCAAAACAACTATGTTTAATCTGTCTTTTGATTTTAATACTCTGGTGGTGTGATGATACAATGAGCTTCGTGCTCGAAACAATTTCCAGTTTTCTTTAATTTCCGCATGATTTAAATTCGATACACTTATTATATTTTGTTGGATCAATGTAAATTATCTATGCTCGTTTATTGTTGAGTTGTTCCTTGAAAGTATGTTGATAATTGTTATTGCTTTCAGTCGATATTCCCCTATTCACGAGCATGATTCCTTGTTGAGTCTAGTTCTAATTTGTTGGTTTCACCCTCACAGTCCAATGGAGTCATGTCGTCGTTGTACCTCGATTTCGGGCTGTAACAGGTTTTTACTTGATGATATTGTTGTTTTGGAAGAAAGTTTGATTGTGATTGTTGATAAATGGTGAAAAGTATTGTAAAATTCAACTTTTGAGACTTTATGTGTTGTGAATTTTTTCATACAATTGACAATCGTTCTGCACTTTCAAATATTTTATCTATTACTGTTTAGGTGTATTTCATCATATAAGTATCTTGATATATTAAAAAAAATATTATGAGGGCCCATTTTTTTACTTTCGCCTAGGGCCTCGTCAGCCACAGGACCGGCCCTGCGGACAGTACACGCTTCTATGTCCACAACTGGACTGGTTAGTCTTAGCGGTAAGCTAGAGTCGATCCCACGGAGAGTAAGAAACTATTTTACTCTTCGGTGCATAAATTGAGTTATCACGGTCTCAACTTGTTTATCTGCACAAGTAAACTTAAAGCCGATTAAATATAAAAGGGGTAAGATTTGAGGTAGGTCATGATCACTGTTGATATTTGCATTCAGTCTTAGGCATACTAAGGATCCGTCCATGCTTCGCATAAACTCAAGGCATGGCCCAAAGAGATTGGGGCGTTTCAAGAGGTTATACTCAACACTTGGGATGGTTGAGTCCCTTGTGGTCACTTAGTTCGAAGGTCACGCTTCGCCCCGGTCACAAGGCCGTGCTTCACTTTTCGATAGATAGTAGTCATACCCAATCTGTCAAAGTATAATCCTCAGCAACCTTCTTTTCCAAGTTCCCCGGCTTTACACCTACAGAGCAGACATAACTCGTGGGATATACATTTCTGGTAACACGTCCAATCAGTAATCGATATGTCTACAATGCATGAAGTGAGTCCTTCGGTCAATAACTATGCCTCGTGACAGTTGATGGATAGTTATTAGAGAAGCCCAAGATCGAAGAAGAACGCAGTATCTCCTTGCCCATTCCTCGCCATCCAGATCTACAACTCCATTGAAGGTGCTGCTCAGCTACTCGGTCATAAGCCTACTGAGCATTACTGCCAGGTATGCCCTGACCTTTGATTGGCGTACTACAACCCTTACCGAGTGGAGATCACCAGCTCGGCTCGAACTGTTCATGATTTCTGCTCAGATCTCTCCGGAACTGCTGGACTCAACCGAACGCACAAATGCCTCTCGAATAACTCACATATCAACAGTTAATCATTTCCCTTTCCCAATCTCACCAGGGGAAAATTAAGGTCCCACTTGTTGAGAGTGGAAGAAGTTGATTAAAAGTTAAAATTATAGTTAGTGGAATATGAGTCCCACTTGTAGTGAGTAGAAAATGTGAAATGAAATTAAAGTTATTATAAGTGGAATAAGAGTCTCACTTGTTGTGAGTGGAAAAGATGAAATTAAGTTAAAGTTATCATAAGTGGAACAAGGGTCCCACATATTATGAGTGGAAAAAGTAAAATGAGAGTGGAAATTATTGTAGGTTCCATTTGATGTGAGTGAAAAAAGATAAGTAGAGTTTTATTTCGTGGACAAATATTTTGTGGTAATAGGGCTTTATTTCGTGGACGAAGGGAGTATAAACCAATTCCTATATATATATATACATACTACCTCCGGTCCCAAATTTCTTCCTGTCTATCCTTTTTAGGACGATCCCCAAGTTTCTTCCTAATTACTTTTGGACACTACCCACAACAAATTATTATCTTTTACCCTTACTTTATCAACTTATTTACCTAAAATACCACATAAGGCCCACCACTATCTCAATTAATTAATATATCGCTATCCTCAAGGTGGGACCCTTTATCCACTTACAACAAATTCAATTACTTTTTCTCTAACTCAACAACATTTTCCTTAATACCCGTGCCACTTCCTCCTAGGAAGAGACTTGGGGACCGGATGTAGTATATATATATAGATTGAATTTCAGTTTCAAATCGGCCACGGCCAATGGTCAAACTTTTAAATATTGTCGTTCAACAACTGTTCTATTTCCTTCCGTTTCTTTAATTCATTTTCCCTATAAATATATACCTCTTCCACCTTGAATCTCACACCAAATTCTTCTTATTCTCTATTTTCCTCTCTATTTTTCCATACAAAAAATGTCATCATTCCCATCAATTTTGATTTGTTCCACCAAATACGAGTCTTGCGGCACTGACGACGAGATTTTCTGCCTTTTCCGAAATGTGCAACAAGCTCTAGTTCAAAACTTTGCCCAAAAAGAAAAAGCAGCAGAGGACCATCATCCATCGCGATCATGAGGCGACATGCAAACAGTTGGAAACAGACTACTTAGCTGACAACCCCGCTTATGGCCCTTCCTTTTTTTTGACGCTATTTTTGGATGCATAAGGAGTTGTTCTTGCGCATTTGAAACATGCTAAAAGCAAACATTGGATTTTTCTATCACCGAAAAGATGCAACGGAAAGATACGTGCTAACGGCGGTGCAAAAATACACGATGGCAGTGCAATAACTAGCCAGAACTGGGGCAGCCGATGTCTTCGATGAGCATTTGAAAATTGGAGATACCATGGGCCGTTAATGCCTCAAGAAGTTATGCAAAGCTGTCATCGAGCACTTCTGGGATAAATACTTGTGGAGGCCAAACGCGGAAGACATTGCACGGCTACTACTAATGCACAAGGAGAGGCACGACTTTCTGGGGATGTTCGGGAGCCTTGATTGTATGCATTGGACATGGAAGAATTACCTGAATGCGGTGGTAGCAGCATATACGCCAGGAGATATAAGTGAGCCAACTTTAATTCTTGAGGCAGTGGCGTCGATGGATCTATGGATCTGTCATCCATTTTTTGGTGTTGTTGACTTCAACAACAACATCAATGTGCTCAACCAATCGCCCTTATTCACCGACATCCTCTTTTGGTCACTTTCCAAGTAAATGGAAGAAACTACGACAGGGGATACTATTTGACCAATGAGATTTACCCATGTTAGCTAACATTCACAAGGAGGCATACCATCCCAACGGACAACAGGTCGGTAAAGTTCAAGAAGATGCAAAAAGCAGCGAAGAAGGACATTGAACGAGCATTTGGAGTTCTTCAAGATTGACAAGGAATAATCAAAAACCCGTCTCATATATGGTATATGAAGCACCTCTGTAATATCTTGTTTGCTTGCATTATTTTGAACAGCATGATTATCGAAGATGAACAAGAATAAGCTTTGAATTGGAGGGACGACACTGACGGGCCTGACGGGCCCTATTTTTGTGCTCTTTTTAGTGTCTTGTTTAGGATTAGATCGAGTCTTGTTCTTTTATTTTGTGTTTTTTTGTGTTTGGGAGAACACATTGGGTGACAAAGCAGGAAAAAATGATAATTGGGCATAAAGAGGATGAAATCAAGGAAAAATAGGCCAAGGTAAGAAATGCTGACCAAAGAGGGAAGAGGAATAGAAGAATGGTCATGAAGAGCACTAACGAGGTCACCATGTCAGTGTGCGAGGCCATCACGATGAAGCGGTCAGAGGTCAACATACTGCCATAAAAGGAAAGAGACTATTCTGACCGCATCTCAGTGGTCCAAGTTGAAGCAGCTTGGAGGCCAATAAAGAAGAAGGAATGCAGTAGGGCACTGGAGGTCCCAAAGAGCTTAATGGTGATCACGATGACAGACGGAAAAGCTACGAAGACTCCATGCGCTGAAAGTCAAAACTTTGCCGAAAATGAAAAGCGCATCTCTGATCAGGACCACAACGTCTTCAACGGTAACCTCTAGCAGCAGCAGAAAGGTGACCAATGGGAAGGAAGAAAGGACAAAAGACTGAAAGTGACGTGCTAGCTACCAAGGGACAAGTCTGACGCCACAGAGATCTCCGCAGATTTGAAAATGGTCAAAACCCTACCTACCAACTTGGTAGCTGGAGTATAAATAGTCATCTCCTTCACCATTTGAGGCATTCTTTAAGAGATCTGATAAACACCATTTCCTCCATAGTTAGTTGCAAAGAAACAGCACCACCCTTTAGTTTTCATTTTTATCCCTCTCCCCAAACTACTTCCTTTTCGACGACGTTGTTGTCGGCCATGTTTTGTACTCGTTTCAAGTTCAATAAATCTTTAGTTATGTTTAGTTCCGTTTCTTCTTTACTTTCATGCCTAGTTAGCTGTTCTTAGCTTGGTTTGGGTGAGAGAAAGTGAGGTGTGCGCAGTGATCATTGGGAGGTCTAAACTAGGATACTGAGATCCGCACAAGCCCATTCCCGACGCGTTAGGCTTGATTCCAAAGTGGTGGAGCCTCCACAACTCCTGTGATGGCCAACAGAGGAGCAGCAGAGACAAAATCCCTCACAATACTGGGCAAAGGTGTAGGGTTTCCCCTTACCTCCGGTAGTGTTGCGGGCGATGGAGAGTGATGTATGGCGCAAGCCATGCTTATAGTCATCTTATGCCTTCTAGATCCAAAGGCTGCTGACGCAGAGGGCTCAATTGGTGACTTTTCCAGATACGAGCTAATTCTGTGGACAGTAAGGTGGGCTTCCGAGGTGACTTGGAGGGCTCGATACTGAAAGGAAGAGCTGGGGCCGAAATGCTCACGTGTGTGACATGGTGACAGTAAAGGGGCGTGAGTGTCGAGACCCTATAACTGAAAGACGGACATGTACGGTGAATATCATTGCACCAATAACCGAGATGCTATTCATGCCGACCTCGACTGACTCCATTCCATGCTAAGGTTTATTTCTATTATTTTCTATTTCAGTCTCTTTACTTTGTGTGATGCCCTCTGTGGCTCCAATAAATCCCCTCCTTCAAACTTTCTGTAACACATGAGATCATCACAACAACTTCCCTTGGGTTCGACCCTAAATACTTACCACTAGTTGTTCCTAGTGGTGGGCACTTTGGAAAATTATAAATGTTTTTTTGACACACGTGCGGTGCCCTCAATGAGGAATATAAGATCGAAACCGAAAACCGTGCACCGTAAAAAATGGCATCGTTGCCAGAGAAGTTGTCTTTCCAGTGGTGATCTCCTTTTTATTTTTGTGTTTATGTTTTTCTTTTTGGGTGTGTTTGTTTCTCTTAGGGCTAGGTTAGCAATATTTGCATAGAAGGTCGGTTTGTTCATGTTGTGCAGAGAACATGGTGGCACAGCTGCAATAGTGCCCATCATGTGGAAAGCAGAGAGCATGAAAATAGAGATGGAGGGATACTAAGAAGTGAAAGCACAACCATCAGCAAAACCTTCTTTCCCTGACTCGTATAAGGGGCAAGAGGAAGTCTGCTGCCTATCCTTAGATGTGAGGGATGGAGGTCAGTAGCGTGAGCTAACTGGAAGAAGTTGCGGACGCATACAGAGAGATCCTGTTACAAACCAACAAGACCTCAAGGGAACACATAAAGCTCTCTGCCATGCCATATTTAGGTATTCAAGATCACTTTCTGCCTTCTAATGTGTTTCTCCCTTGTGTTGTTTTGTTTTGTCGAGTCTTTATTTTTGTTTGTTCGTTGTTAGTCTATTCCCCTTATTTATTCACTTTACCTAAGGCAAAGTGTGTGGGTGAGGTGGGATATTCTGTTTTCTTTATTTTATTTATTTTAGTGTTTGTTGTGTGTTTGTTTTATTTCTTTGTTTTTGTGTTGTATCTCTATTTCAACCACTTTTCTCAAGGCAAAGTGTGTGGGTGGGGATACGTGTTTGTTGGTACAGTTGGTACATTTGGTACTAATTTAGTCTTTAGTCCCAAATGTGCCAAATTGAGTTTTTTTTAATACTTTTGTGGTACATTTGGTACAATTTCAGTTTTATTAGTTCTAATTATTTCAAATTTGGTACAATTAGAATGAACGGTCAACTAGTTCCATTTATGCCAAGTTATAAATGTGGTACAATTGGTACGAACAGAGTCCATTTGAACCAATACTAGTAAGCTGCGAGCAACAAACTTGAAAACACGCAATGGGAATAACTTTGGCAAATGATGGCGAGGCTTCACCACCACCACCAACAGAGTCAAAATATAAAGATGGCCTCAATTGTGGCTTTGAAAATAAAAAACAATCAACGATGACACCGAAAAATGGGAGTAACATCCCGACGACGGAAAAACCATAGAAATTGAATCACGGCCTGATTTTCCCCAATATCCGAGCGATTTGGACGAAATTTAGGATAAATTGGTCAAAATTAACTTTCGAAGGTGATGAACGGAACAAAAAACGATTAAATAACTAGAAACGGAGCATCGATTGATGAAAGGAGAAAGAAATTTTCTACTGCAAGTTGGTACAAACGACTCAGTTAGTACCAATAGTACCATAATCTTAATACCCGTCCGTGAACCGACCCCCGATCTGCTGACGAGCCCATATTTTGTGCTCTTATCATGTGTGTTTTAGGTCTAGATCGAGTCTATTTTAGTGTCTTTTGTGTCTGTTTTGTGTCTGGGAGGATACTTGAGTTGGCAGGGCAAGGAAAGGCAGGAATTGGGCAAGACTGGAGTCAAAACATGCAAAAAGAAAAGGAACTGGCGATACGAGGCAATGACCATAGTAGACGTGCTCGTGGCTCAAGCTATCGAGGGCATAAGTCCAAATCAAGATGAAGAGCTGCTCCACTTTCAGTGGTATGGTCAATTTTAGACGATTGTGCATTTCACTCTAGAAGGCAAGGTGCAGGCTGTTGTGGGCAAGAGATAGCAAAGAGATTGGGAAGATAGAGTGCAGAGCTTGGGCAATGGTGTTGGCACGTGAAGATGCAGCTGTAAGAGTCTTACAAGGAAACAAATTCCTTGTGGCAGAAGATTGAGATCGATGTTTCCTACTTCAATAGCAACACGTTTTAGCGATAAGGAAGGAATTCTTTCCAATCTTATCCGTTGATCCTCACATGGAAGTAGCCGGCCCATTTTCTAGAAGACCCGTTTGTGGGTTTGCCCTAGCTTATGTACTCTATAAATACATACATGCATGCAAGGCGCAAGAGACACTTTTACAGCTTTTACTTCTTTAGTTTTCCGCAGCAAACAATTTATGTTTATGTTCTTAGATACAATTTACGTTTATTGTTAAGTCCTAATAGAGCGAACATCTTTTGCTTATCGTATTCATTCAAGTATGTTTTTCTTTGTTTCTTTTGCTTTCGTTATTTACTCTATGTCTAGCTAAGCCTTCAAATCTAGGTTTAGGATAGATGATATGATGTATAACTTGTAAATCTCGTGAGGTTTAAGTGTTCTTGATAGTTGTATATAAGTGTGTTCCCGATGCATTGGGCAACGATTCCAAAGAAAATCGATGGTTACAGGTAACTCGGAAGGCCAACGAGCCCTGGGCACATACGGATTCCTACATCGCAGGAGGATTATCAAGTGCTGGTCGTGCTTGTCTTACATTTCTTGAGAGCGGCAAGAACTGGTTGTATGTCTTGGCCTAGACCTGCAAAGATGTGTCAATGCTAGAGTAAGTCAGACGGAGATCCTCGATATCTCATGGTGCCGAAGTGGGCCCATCTAGAACCAAATGCTGCTTGACCAACATGCGCCTTATAAAGTGTTATGCTGGGGACTTTTAGGCAAGCAAGAGGATTGGCTAGGGTGTCCATGTCAAGACCTAAACATAAGGATGGAGCTGGGCGGACTATGTAGCGTACATGGCGATGTGACAATTGGAGACCCTGCATAGTTTTAGCCTATAAACACTGACACACTTACGCAACAAATATTCTTGAACCAATGATCGAGATAAAGTTATACTCATTGATTCGAAACCTAAATCTGGATTATTTTTGTTACTAATCCTTTTGCTTTTCAAGTTACAGATATTTACTTTCAGCAGTTTGCTAAAGGTGATAGTGACAGTTGCCCAAGGCTATAGTAGATAGATACACAATACAACCTTTTTGTGCCCCAACAAGAGATTATCGCGAGAAACTCCCTGTGGGATCGACCCTGTACTTGCCAACTAGTTGTTCCTAGGGGTAGGCATAGGAGTGAAATAGAAATTGTATTTTGTCGCATCTTAAACGATGGCTGCGTAAAAATTGGCGCCGTTGCTGGGGAGTTGATTATAGTGGTAATTTCTGTTTTGCTAATTTCTTTGATTTTATTTTATGTAAGAAACTAACTTTATAGGAAAGGAAGGAGAAATGTGGTATGACGATAACATCAACCTGACCTTAAGGATGATTCGAGCAGAGAAGAAGAAGAAGAAAGAGGCATTGGAAGGAATTCCAGAGGAAACCTTTGATGAGAAAGAACTTTTCTTGTCAAGCGAAGCAGAAGAAGACAATCAAAGCGAAGCGTCAATGCACCACCCAGTGGTAGAGGAAGAGAAAACCTTAAGGGAGATGGTGTTTCCCAACACCATGAACCTGAGGCCTTCAGGCATAACTTTGCCTACACCCACGCGAGGATGAGAACTAAAGTCCTATTTTATTCAGATCCTGCCCAAAGTTCAGCGATCACCCAGGTGAAGATCCTCAGAGACACTTACAAGATTTCGAGATGGCTTGTGGAACCATCCATACTGATGAAACGACTGGACTAATTCTCTCTAAGATTTCATATGGACCTATAAAACGAGGTCTAAGCTTTCCTTTGACACCAAATCTAACTATCCATTTTGAGGAGAAACCTTGAGAAAAACTTTATCTCCTCTTTGGAATTCCAGTTCAGTCCGGCGCGTATCAACATATGACTTCTGTCGAGTTTGGGCCTCTAGTATTCTTTGTCGTATCTTATGGACGATCTCAATCATATCACTGACTGCATCTGGCCCTAGAACCTTTCTCTCACCTACTTCATCCTAATAAAGTGGTGATTTACACTTCTTCCCGTATAGTGCTTCATAAGGGGCCATACCTATCTTTGCTTGGTAGCTGTTGTAGTACGCAAACTCGACTAGTGGTAAAATATGCTCCTAATTTTTACTATGATCTAACACCACAGTTCTCAACATATCTTCTAGAGTTTGAATCGTTCTTTCGAACTGCCCGTCTATTTGTGGGTGGAAAGTTGTGCTGAAATCCAATTGCGTGCCTAATTCCTTTTGAAAGCTAGTCCAAAACCTAGAGGTGAATTTCACATCTCTATCTGATATAATTAACTCTGGCACTCCATGTAGATGCACGATCTCACGGATGTATAATTGAGCTAGCTTCTCAGCTCCATAGGTAGTCGGAATTGGCAAAAAATGAGCTGATTTGGTAAGTCTATATACTATAACCCATATAGCAGTGTTTCCTCGTTTAGATTTTGGAAAACCTGTCACAAAATCCATTGTCATGCCTTCCTATTTCCATTTCGGAATCTCCAACCACTGTAACATTCCATTAGACGTTGGTGTAAAGCTTTTACTTGTTGACATGCCAAGCATCATTCAATAAAATAAAGCTACATCTCATTTCAATCCTTCCCATAAGAACATTTTCTTCAGATCTTGATACATCTTAGTGCTTTCTGGGTGGGTAGTATAGGGGTATCATGAGCTTCACTCATGATTTTGTTCTTTAGCTCCTCATCATTTGGGAAACATAGCCTCCCTTCAAATGTGATCGCGTTATCGGCTGCTTCTAGGTAATTTCCAGGGTTATCAAATCTTATTTTTAAACTTAGTTTCTCAAATACTTCGTCTTTTCTTTGCGCACTAATTATCCTATCCCTCAATTTTGGAGTTGCTACGAGCGTTGCAACACGACTTGTTATCGTTTCTGGTGGTTGAATAATCTCCAACTCGTTCTTTCTAAATCATGGATGAGTTTCTCTTCTTGAGTTATGAGATATCCTAATTGTGGTTGAGCCTTACGACTCAAAGCATTGGCTACTACATTAACCTTGTCGGGATGATAGTATGCTACATTCATAATCTTTCACTAGCTCAAGCCATCTTTTCTATCTCATATTCAACTCTTTCTGTTCGAAAAAGTATTTTAGACTCTTGTGATCAGTAAAGATCTCACACTTTACTCCATAAAGATGGTGTCTCCAGATCTTCAGTGCATGCACAACTGCAGCTAGCTCCAGATCATGTGTGGGGTAACTCTCTTCGTGTGGCCTTAATTATCTTGATGCGTATGCTATTACCTCCCATCTTGCATTAGAACACAACCTAGTCCATTCTTGAATACGTCGGTATAAACTACATACCCTTTGTTTGCTTCGGGCACTGCTAAAATCGGCGTTGTGGTCAACTTTTCCTTAAATTCTTGAAAACTTGCTTCACACTCCTCCATCCAAGTATACTTGACAGTCTTCTTGAGCAGTTGTGTCACCGGTTTAGCAATTTTTGAAAATCCCTCGATGAACCTCCGGTAATATCTAGCTAGTCCCAAAAAACTTCTAATCTCATTAGGGTTAGTTGGTGACTTCCAATCTCGTACAACTTCCACTTTTGCAGGGTTCACTTTAATTCTGTCTGCTGACACAATGTGTCCAAGAAACATAACCTCCTTTAGCCGAAATTCACATTTACTCAATTTAGAAGCCACGATCGGCTCGGGAGCCCTGTAATCATGTACCCTCTAGGCGGAACACGATATAGATAGCACCATGACTAGTTGTCTAATGGATAACTTGACATCAACGCCTCAATCCTTAGACCAACATATCATGATAATATCTTTACCAAAATCTACCGTACATAATACAAGGACCGTAGCTAACACTTTTCTGATGTACATGATCCTTTTTACAAAGGCAAGTACAGAGCATACTTGGTGTATATATATAAACCTTGGGAGATCATAAACATCTATGAATTTATCTAGAAGACTTTCGGGAGAAGGAAAAGGTTTAGTTGGAATTCATAAGGAAAGAGATAGGTTTTATTTATTTTTTTCAGTGTGCGTTACATTCAGCATGTACCAAGCCCATATATAGGGCTGAGGCTGCAACATACATCTCTATCTTTATTACAACATGGAGGACACGTATTTACAGCATGAAGGACACATATCTAGGATGAAAGACATGTATCTATTGCTGCATGGATGAAGAAGTGGCATGAGGTGGCAAGCTCTTGTCTATTCTTATGTGATTGCCTTGGTTGTCTTCATCTTCCATGTGATTATCTTGGTTGTCTTCATCTTCCGAGGACCGTGGTATCTGCAATTTGATGAAGTATTCCAAGATGACTTTGTCATCTTCTTCAATGATGTGTTGCTTTCTTGCTTCTTTGTCTGCATTAGGCTGGATGTGTTTATTAGGCGTCTTGGAACTTGCTTCATTGTTTGCATTAGTCTTCTTGGTATTTGGTCCTTGGCTGGTTCCTTCATCATCAGAGGAGTAAATGCTGGCCCGTATTGATTCGAGGACGAAGGAGGTGTAGATCAGTCCTTCGGGATGATACAGAGGAGTTACTTTGTTGGTGAGACATAGGTGGATATACATCTGCCTTTGTTCGAACAAATTATCTCCAGTTGTACCAGCTGTAGTCTTCCATTTATAGTGCATTGGAAGAGGAACCAATTGTCCTTTTATGTCATTGGAAAAGGGTCTATGACACATCAGGACCAGATGTGGATTTGGTTTGCCTTCATTAGCATCTTGCAATTCACGATACAGTAAGGATACCCATTCTTCTGCTGAGGCATACCACGTCAAGAGGCTCCATTGCAGAGTGTTATCATTTTCGGTGTTGCAAAAAAAATGATATCATTTCTTCAATACAGAGTTCGATGGCATGATAATAAAGAGAGGATAAACACCAAAGGTACCAAAACATGTTGGGTATGATAGTGGTTGAAAGATTGAAAAAGTTTATGAATATCAAAATACGCCTTTTCAAAGGGTAATTTGGTCTCTAGGTGTCATGTCCCGACTTCTGAGGTGTGACTTACGAATAACAACACAACCTAATCAACTAACAATCAACTCTAATACGGGGAACATGCTCGGGGAAAATATCAATAAAACGCAACAGCATTCGAATAAGGCTTTCAAGGCATAATGAAGCAATAACCGAGCATTTCAAAATCACATTTCAACAAAAAAACGATAAGTTTTTCAAGTCAACGAAATTAAGAATTCAACAAGCATTCAAAAACCATCGAGCACATTGCTCGGAATAAAAAACAACAATTATCAGAGTATATATCAACAGACATCATTTCAAAAGAGTTGTAGCGGAATAACTTGACTCAAAATCCAACATTCACATGTATGAAGACGTGCAAATGCCAGTCCGACATTCGATTCGACTCAACAAAAAACACCACACCACCAAGCGTCCATGTCATCACCATCCTGTCAACCTGCACGTTTAGAAATACACGCAGGGCTGAGTACTTTGTACTCAGTGAACACATGCCAAAACATTTGGAAAAAGATGCTCTTAAAAGCTATATCAATTGAACTTGCCTTGCCGAAACATCACAAGTACTTAAGCAACTTAAAATGGTTTTACTTGTGCATGTTAAAACGTTTTCTTTCAAATAGACTGCGCAGTCAAAATATAACATATATCAATAGTATGCATCATCTGTCATAAATTCACTCACTGTGCCGAGAAGTAGGCCTCCTTCTCGAGCACTGTGACCGGCCCAATCGAAGGAAGGCTCATAGTCACCTCAACATTTAACATACCACACGTGGGTTTCCTGCCTTTCACAGGATAATAATATTCTCAAGCAAACAGATGATAACACATACCAAACTCAATAAAAACGGCAAGTCAATCGCATTTAAAAAATCATATAATAATACTCAACAGTATAATAACTTTCATCGATAGTTTTGGTTTAGAAAAGCCCACCTGACTTCCGAAGATTCTAGCTAAGCGGTTTAAGGGCTATTCATCCTCGCTTATCGTTCCGTCCGGCTCGATCCTTCACAGTTCGATATCGATAAAGAATAATAAGATACGCAAAGACGGATAAAAGACGTCGGTCTTGACTGAAGGACTTCTACTTGAGTCGTTTCTCTCAAAGCTATACTTTTCTAAAAGATCTCGCGTTCTCGTTTTTAAGCCATTAACTCTATTCGATGATTGGTTAATATTACTAACCAATGTCTTAGCACTTCACGCTTTAATTAAGAAACGTTGCCTATTTACATTCCATTACTCGAGTTTTCCTTTATAAATTTAATCAATTCTTGATTTAATTAATCAACTCAACAGCTCAATTATTTTGCATATAGATAAACTCAGTAATTCTTCATGTCACAATTAATATCATTCATTCAAACATTTAATTCAATGGCATAATGATTCCCAATAAATCAAACACACTATTTTAACTTCAAACATATTTCAAGACACATTAACATTTATTCAATCTATTTTAGAACTTAATTCAAGTAAGGATTCTTTTTATGAAAACTCAAACAATATATTTTATCTTTTCTCGACTTATAAACCATGCTTTTTCAATTTTGTTGTCTTATGAAGCATATCGTAAATTGTTATTCAATTAACAAAAATTCTCTTTAATTTTTATTAATCTTTTATGAAATAGGAATTTCCTTTCTATTTCTAACTCAATTCTCATTTCTTAACTCAACTATTATTTTTCTAATTATTAACTCGACAATTCTTCTCGGGTTTAATCTTACACGGTTTGAAACACAACTTATTTAATTAACTCTAATTAATTTCTTCCAAAATCATTACTCGTCTAACATCTTTTTCTCGACTCGATTAAATCTTCTTCTCATTGCCCTATTATTTTATTCTTTTTAACTCGATTTTTTTCTCGACTCTTATTTACTTAATTAATAAACTCTTTTTCTTCTTTATTCTTAATTTAAGACCAATTTCTTAATTAATAATTTCCTTTATTCTTCATTTAACTTTTATAAAAACTAGTTTATCTTATTAATTTGATTACAAAATTTCTTTTTAATTAAAAAAAAATTCAAACCTTCAAGTCTTATTTCAAGAACATTTACTAGATATATTTTTCTATACATTCTTCAACTCTTAACATTTTTAAAGCTTTTAAACTTCATTCTTTTGTCACAAAAATTCTATTTTTATTTAGGATTCAAACTAACACTTAAACACACATTAACCATCAACATTATAACATCAAGATCATTAAATCTTCTAAATCATCATAAATCATTTTTTTTAAAAAAATTTAACATGCAATTCGATTTTCTTATACTCAATCAATATACAAGATTAAATCATCATATCACATAATAATTTCATGATCACAACATCAACTATATCATCAACAAGATCAACAAAATAATTTCCTCTTTTTTCTTAAAAACTCACGGCATTCATCAACTTTTTAGTGCAATCGATTTTTCAATTTTTAATGCATATAATTCCATTCTAAACATGATAAAAATCATAAATCAAGCATCAATATATATCAATAACTCAAGAAATTCAAATTTTCTTATTTTTCTCTATATTTTTCGGTATTCACCAAAATTTAGGGTTTTTAAATTCTTTTTCTTCTCTTAATTCATCGATTAAATCCTAGTATTCGATTCTCCTATCAATTTCTTCTCACTTAATTCTCACATCGATAACCTAGGTTTGCCTAAACATAAAATAAATACCATGCATGCATGTTTTCTTTCTTTTAGGGCTTAGAGATATACATATATACAATTAATCAAAGGAATTATCATACTTTATAAATTAAATTGGATCTTCTCCTCTTGAACCTCTTGAATTCGAAATGGATGGAAGGAAAAGGGCTCAACTTCTAGTTTGGATTCCTTTTGGAAGAACTTGTCTTGAATCCTCAAAGAAAATACAACACAATAATTAATCATCCATTTTTAGGGCTTAAGAGCCAAAAATGAAGAAGAATGGGGATGATTATTGGATTTCAACTCAAGAACTTGAAGGATTATTACCTTTCAACTTGTAGATTGAAAGAACTAAGATGATGGTGATGATTTGCTCTCGATTTGCATGAGATTGAAGATTGAATTCAAGGCTTTAATGGAAGAAATTCCAAGTGTGTGTGAGTGTGTATGCCTCACGGCATTAGAGAGAGAGAGGGAGAGAGAGGGAGAGAGTTTTTCTTTTTTTGTTTCTTGATGGAGAGTTATAGAGTCTTAGATGAATGAAATGAAAGGAATGAAAGAATTTTCCCTTGGCATAAAGAGAGAGAGATCGAAAGAGTGAGAGAGAGATGGGTAGTTTGCATGCATTCATCCACCTCATTTGATTTTGGCAAGATTTTCATCCAACAAAAAGGAATAATAATGATTATGTTTTGGTGTTGGAACTTGTATTAAGAGATAGGTGGATGGTTTGATGTGATGTTTGTTTCATGGAAATCTTGTTTACACAATTTACTAAGTATTTTGTTCATTCTTAAGAATAATCACGATGACATCTAAGTATAGTCTTGTAAATAGGTGTGGAGAGAGAGAGATTAGGGAGAGAGATAGAGTGAGGTGGCGGTGAGAGGGAGAGATATGAGTGACACTTGTCTCGTTGTTTCATTACGGGTATTAATCACCCGGTCGTAAAGGTTTTCCGGAAAAAAAAGGTCCGTATTACTCCATTTATGCTAAAACGGGTCTAATCTCTTTTCGTCTCGTTTCCGACACTAAAACATCTCAAACCTAATTCACATCTCATTAAAAAGATTAACGATTCCGATCATCTAATTCTTTTAGATCTTAAAAAAAATTAGTCGGCTTATTAATCCGCTTATTAATCCTTTAAAGATTAAATCCTCGTAACTCTTCTCTAATTATCTCGGATAAGCTTCTATCTTATCTCAATGACCTTAGAAGAAATTCTAGGTTCAAAGATCTTAATTAAAATCTATTCTAAGTCCATCGGCGAATAGAAATTTCTCGGTTATCAACATCATTCACTTCCAAATCAAAAATCATCGGAGTTTTTCTGAAAATTATACTCATACTCATAAGCTCAATATATACATCACATGATCATTTCAAGAAATAGAACAGTTAATCTTACGTAAAAACACATAAGGCATTCCAGTCGTTTACTCATTTCTATTTATTTAGAAAAGAAAATTTTTATTCCTCAAATCTCGTCATTTAAACTTACTCGGTTAATTTATACGCTCTCTAATGATATAGAAGTTTGGGATATTACATCCTCACCCTCTTAAAAAAAATTTCGTCCCGAAATTTACTAACCTTAAGAAAGTAGCTCGGGATATTTTGCCCTCATCTTTTCTTCGAGTTCCCACGTGGCTTCTTCGAGATCATGATGACACCACTTGACTTTCACTAAGGGAATCGATTTCGTTCTAAGCTGCTGAACCTTATGATCTAAAATCCTTTCGGGTTTCTCCTCGTAGCTTAGATCGGGCTTCATCTCGACATCTTCTTGGCGTATTACGTGCTTTCTTAATTACGATACGTGAAAAACGTTATACGAGCTTCTGAAACTAGGAGGTAATGCTAAACGATAAGATACGGATCCAATCTTCTCAAGGATCTCATACGGTCCTATAAAACGAGGTTTAAGCTTTCCTATAACTCGAGCCATCTTCTTTGTCTCATGTTCAACTCCTTCTATTCGAAGAAGTATTTCAGACTTTTATGATCCGAAAATATTTCACACTTGGCTCCATAAAGATAATGTCGCCAAATCTTGAAAGCATGTACGACAGCTGCTAATTCCATGTCGTGAGTTGGATACTTCTCTTCATGAGGTTTGAGTTGTCTTGAAGCATACGCAATTACTTTTCCATCTTGCATTAGAACACATCTTAGTCCTTGAGCAGATGTGTCGGTATATATGATGTAGTCTTTGTCTGGCTCGGGTAGGGCTAATACTGGAGCTGTAGTCAATCTCGTCTTGAGCTCTTGAAAACTTCTTTCACATTCTTCCGTCCATTCGAACTTTGTCTCCTTCTTCAACAGGCTCGTCATTGGCTTCACGATCTTGGAGAATCCTTTCATAAATCTCCGGTAGTATCCTGCCAAATCGAGGAAACTACGGATTTCATGTACTGATGTCGGGGATTTCCATTCTTGCACAGCTTTCACCTTCTCCATATCTACCTTAATTCCTTCGGACGACACAACATGTCCTAAGAAATTTACTTCCTTTAACCAAAATTCACATTTGCTAAACTTGGCATACAGCTTTTCAGCTCTAAGCGTTTCCAACACAATTCTCAAATGTTCTTCGTGCTCGGCTTCGTCTCTTGAATACACTAAAATATCGTCTATAAAGACAATCACGAACTTATCCAGATGAATGACTCTCGTGGTTTCTTTTTATTGACCATAAAAATTATAGGGAGAATTTGTGTAGAAGATATGAGTTGTAAGGTTGGTTTTCTGGAAAGATAATCAGGAACAATATTATCTTTACCTTTGATGTGTTGGACAGTGAATTGATATTTGGAAAACCAATCTTTGAGACGAAGAAGTTGCTTCTCTAGTACTTCTTTGTGCTTGAGCTCCATTATAGCTGGGAAAGATGTATTATCTAGTTGGATAATGAACTCGTAGCCGACAAGATGGAACTCGAACTTTTTGATGCCATTTTTTACTGCCAATATTTCTTTGTAGACGGCATGGTACTGCTTTTCAGAATCCTTGAATTGGCCGCTGGCATGTGCACAATAGTGTATCTTTTCGCCTTTCTTTTCTAGCAAAATTGCTCCCCAATGATCATCACTTGCATCAGTTTGTAGGATTCTTTGGCCATCACCTGGGATTCGCAGAGGTGCGAAATTCTGGCATATCTCTTTGAGATGTTGGACAGCTTCTGTTTGTGACTTTCCCTAAGGCAGAGGATTTTTTTTAAGAAGTTTAGAAATATGATAGGTTTATCGGGAGCAGCTTGGGATGAAATCTTTGACATAATTCACAATTCCAAGGAACTGTTGAATTTCTTTCACAGACAACTTTTCTTCTGGGAACTTAAGAAGTTCCTGAGCAATATGTGGGCCTAGCTCATAATTCCCATCTGATATCTTCATTCCAAGAAAGTCTATACAAGACTGGCCAATCGTGCTTTTCTTTTCAGATAGCATTATTCCAAAAGTGCGAGCCACTTCAAAGAAATTTTTTGAGCAGGACATAATGTTCTCCCTTGGTTTTTGAGTGTAACAAAATGTCATCAATATAAATCAAGGAAGAGTATAATATTGGCTCCAACAATTTAATCATGGCTTTTTGGAATAAAGAGGGTGCAACCTTTAGGCCAAATGGGATGACTTTCCACTGATATTGGGCTATGGGAATACAAAACGCTATTTTGTATCTGTCTTTTGGATCAATACCCAATTGCCAAAAACCAGACTTAAGGTCGAATTTGGAGAATATGTGGGCTTCAGATAATTGGGCAAAAAGCATTTGGGTTCTTGGAAAAGGAAATTTATCATCAAGAAGAAAAAGGTTTAAGAGTTTGTAGTCAATGACTAACCTCTTTTTTCCTCTAGCTTGTTCAGCCCGATTATTGACATAGAATGCTGGACATGCCCAATTTGAATTGGTTGGTTTGATGAGCCTAAGGGATAATAGTTGTTGACACTCTTGTCTTGCTAAAGCTAATTCTTTAGGATTCATTCCGGGATAAGTGGCTTTAGTGGCATTGATATCCTCGTTCCTTTTGAATGGTAGCTGGACAAAGAATTATTCATTCTTCTAGAGAGGATAGGGATATTGGAATTTGGCAGGGGAGTCGGCGCAACATCCTTTCAGCTCTTTTGAGAAGTGACCATAATAATTTGGAGTTTCTTGTAGGGAAAATAACTTCTGGACAGTTGTATAGGCCTGAAATCTCTTTTTGTATTTTACGCCTTGTGGAAGTATTTGAAGATATTGTGCTTTGAAGAACAGATCAAAGCCCATCAAGAGATCATGCCCATGTAGTTTGCTTCCAATAACTTTTATCCAGATGATACAATCTGGAAAAAGTTGGATTCCAATTGGATGCTTGGAGATTAATGGTGTATGAAAGGTTTGACCGTCAGCTGCATAGAAATATTGATGATGTGTTTCCCATGCTTCTTTCGGAAGGATATTAGGATTCAACATAGTTCTTCTTGCTCTAGTATCCAACACTCCAATCACCTTGATGGACCTATCATATTTGGTTTGTAGAATCCGAACTTTAAGATGGGGAGACGGAATGCCTTCCTGGACCATCATGTTGGACTGAGATGTCATTGGTTGCAACATGAAAATTGAAATATTATATTCAAGATCTTCGGTCTTTGACTGTTCATCTTCGGTGGCAGATTCCTGCAAAATAAATGCAGTATCTATATCTTGCTCTTCTTGTTCTGAGTAGAGGGACTCGATATCAGCATCTGCGAGATTAGCTTCATGAGATAAGAAAGCTTGTGAAGCTAATTTGGAAGCTGTGCCTACTTTATTGGGACAATTCTTGGCTAAATGTCCTTCTTTATGGCAAAGAAAACACCTTTTAGATTTCGGAAAGGATTTCGCCGGAAGAATCTGTACTTTTTCTTGTTCTCCTTCTTCCGAAATTTGTTTTTCTTTCCCTTCTTCTTTGAAGATGAACACTTGCAATCGTGTTCTTTGCATTTTGATTTCCATATAGGATTTATCATACATGGACTTGGGAATCTTCCTTCGTTCCATTATTTCTTTGAAAAGATTTGTTGCTCGCAAAGCTTGTCAAGTGCAGCTAGAAAAATTTGATGGATTTGTCCCATACTGGTACTTGCGACATCTTTCCTGGTGGCCTGCATCATTCAGGCCATTTCTGGTTGCAATTCTTTGGGAAGAGAGGCTAGATAGACATTCTTCAGATTTGGATCATTGAATCCATTCAGGCAGTAGAATCTTTCTGACATTCTTTTAAAATGCCAGTCTAGATCCTTTTTCGAAAGAGAGCAGCATCTCATAGAGAAGTATTCTTGAGATATTGCTTTGGTGTAGAGGAGAGATCACCGATAAATTCATGATGAATTTCTCCTAGAGCTTCTCCTGGAGTTTGAGCACCAAGAATTTGACGTTGTCGATATTCTCCAAGGCTAAGAAACCACTCTCTCAAGGTCCCAAGGAATCTAGAAGTAAATTCCTTAAGGACTAACCTAAGATCAGCATCATCTCTATTGAGTTGATTGTCTATCCAAGCAGCAAAGATGTGCATGCGATCTCTTCATTTGTGGATTGGGATGTCATCAAAGGTGAACCATGGACCTGTTGCTGGTTTTGGAGTCCGTCCTTCATTTAGTTGGCTGATATACGGACTTTCAGTGGTCTTGGGTTTTGAATCTTTTGAGACTGGTTCGGTAAATGGCTGGCTGTATCCTGGGTCTGATCGGTCCGCCATAAGAATAACAGAAAGATCTGTCATTCCTATATCTTCCTCATCCATGCTATTAAGAGAATAGCTAGATGATTTTGATGACTCCGTGATATTGTTGATTTTTGGTATCTCATCCACCATAAGTGCTTCTACAGGTTGAGTGTATTCTTCAAGCTCTTCTCTCTGTCGGGGCTCCTTCTTCTTACTCCTTTTGGGAATATCCAGAGGAATACTTGAAACCATCCCAAAATATTTAGAATATTCTGGTGAATCTGGTGGGGAATGAATGAAGCTTGGTTGAGGAATGAAAAGAGATTTGGCTCGATTCTTGTCATCCTCGATCTTTTGCAATTCCTTTTTTAGCATCCTTATTTCTGCTTCTTTTTGTGAGAATTCAGTTCCAAATTGATGGCTTGCAATTACAGTCTAAATTTCTGCATCCAGTTGAGAAATCCTTTTGGAAAGCTTTTTCTCGACTTTCTGAAGTTGAGTCTCGAGGGAATTTACTTTATCGGTGGAATCTTGCACTTTTTCCAGTATTTGAGAAACCTTTGAATTAATAAGTCGAAGAGATTTGTTCAGAGCATTAGCATTACAAGTATGCCAGTTCAAAACCTCTTCTCCTTGATTTAAACATTTTCGTTGACTACCAGACTCCATAATTGTACTCTGAATATACGGTCTGGAAATGATATTATTGATGGAATCTTCATGTCCTTCATTTGGTTGGCTGATATACGGACTTTTAGTGGTCTCGGGTTTTGAATCTTCTGAGACTGGTTCGGTAAATGGCTGGCCGTATCTTGGGTCCGATCGGTCCGTCATAAGAATAACAGAAAGATCTGTCATTCCTATATCTTCCTCATCCATGCTATTAAGAGAATAGCTAGATGATTTTGATAACTCCGTGATATTGTTGATTTTTGGTATCTCGTCCACCATAAGTGCTTCTGCAGGTTGAGTGTCTTCTTCAAGCTCTTCTCTCCGTCGGGGCTTCTTTTTCTTACTCCTTTTGGGAATATCCAGAGGAATACTTGAAACCATCCCAAAATATTTAGAATATTCTGGTGAATCTGGTGGGGAATGAATGAATCTTGGTTGAGGAATGAAAAGAGATTTGGCTCGATTCTTGTCATCCTCTACCTTTTGCAACTTCTTTTTGAGCGTCCTTATTTCTGCTTCTTTTTGTGAGAATTCAGTTCCAAATTGATGGCTTACAATTAGGGTCTGAATTTCTACATGCAGTTGAGAAATCCTTTCGGAAAGCTTTTTCTCGACTTTCTGAAGTTGAGTCTCGAGGGAATTTACTTTATCGGTGAAATCTTGCACTTTTTCCAGTATTTAAGAAACCTTTGAATCAATAAGTCGAAGAGATTTATTCTGAACATTAGCATTACAAGTATGCCAGTTCAAAACCTCTTCTTCTTGATTTAAAGGTTTTCGTTGACCACCAGACTCCATAATTGTACTCTGAATATACGGTCTGGAAATGATATTATTGATGGAATCTTCAAGTCGAGACAAAGGTGGAAAGTCAACATCAGGCATGGTTTGGGCGGAAGTATGTATTCATCATCATCAAACCTGAACTCATAGTAGCCATCATCATCATCATCATTATCATCATCGCCATCACCATCGTCATCGCTGGAATCATCATCTTGGCAGGTACATCTTGGATCACACATGGATGGATCCCAGTCCCAGAAGCAAAACTGGATCTGAACATAGTCCTGGTCCCCCAGAAGGTTACATACAAGCCTCCCTTCCTCTCAGACTCTCGCACCCCCAACAGAACAAAGATTGCAGCTGAGGCAAGCAAGTCTGCAAAGAGCATGGGGTTGACATTTCCAAGGAGTCAGCTGAAAAGAGAGAGACTTTTGTTAGAATGTTTAGTAAGTATGGGCTCAAGTATTAGCTCAGTTAGTTTTTGAGCAATTGATGTAACTTTTGTCTTTTTGTGCTTACCTCTGTAATCATCAGTTGTAATAAAAACTATTGAGTTATATGATTCAACTTGACGTACAATCTCTCATTGTCCAAGCTCTGAATCGCAAAGTCATTTCAATATCATGTTATAACTGTGCTAACCCTTTGATGTTTTAATCTTATAGACTGTCTAGAATTTCAGCTGAGATTTTGGATAGGTCAGTAGGATTTAGATCAGTTTGCCTTGTAAGATTTTTTTTATAAGGGTTTTGGCATCATCAAAAAGGGGGAAATTGTTGGGAAATTTATTAAAGTTTTGATTGATTCCAAAACCAACTGACCCCAACCGAGTAGATGTTGCCAGATCCTAATGTTAGTAGTTAGGCTCGCTGTTTGAGCAATGTTGAGATTTTATCTTTACAGGACTCCAGCTGAAGACGACAAGAAGGCTTTACTTGGATAGAACATCAGTTGTGAGGAAGACAACTGAGCGTTCATCAGATGAGCATTCAAGAGGAAGATGCAAAAGTCGACTAAGTATTCAAAGGAAAAAGTTGTAAGAGAACATCAGATGGAAGAAAGTCATCTGAGCGTTCGAACCCAACTGTTCAGATACAACAAAGACAACTGAGCGTTCAGATTCAGAACATCAGTTGTAGGACACGAACCAAGAAGAACATCAGCTGAAGAACAAGTTAGATGAAGATCGAAAATCTCAACCGACCACACCTTGTTAAAAGTCTGATGTTGAGATTTGAATTTCAAACAAGGAAGTCACGTGAAGGTTTGACTCTCTGTCATTACCTCATTTGGCCCAACACAATGCTGTCTCAGATGGAAAGCAGAAGCATGCAGTTGTCAAATCCGGAAAGTCTGCAGAGATGAGAGACAATTCATCGCTTTCAAAGAACATAGATCAACAGCTCTTCCAACGGCTAGTTGATTCTCTCCGCCTATAAATAGAGGCCTTCATTCATTCACCAATAAAACGGGAAATACGAGACAGACAAGTGAGAAGAGATATTCAAGCGAAAGAACAACTTCATTCTGCACTCAAGCAAAACCTTTAAGAACATCATTAGTTGAGAGTTCTAGAGAGTTAGATTCTGTCTTTGTAGTTTTTGATCCAACCTTGAGAACATCACTTGTTGAGAGTTCGTAGAGTGTTAGATCATAGCTCACTTCTTGTTCGAGCTATTTATTTGGAACCCCACCCTTTCTTTCACCTGAAAAGGTTTTTAGGACCCTACTCTTCCCATAACTAAGTAGATAGGTTGATTAGTACCCGTAAACTAATCTGTAAGGTTGATAAGTACTCGTAAACTTATCTCAACGGTTGCAAAGCCCGCGTAAGCTTTGTGGTTTGTCCAGAAGAACTTGGACTGAGTTGTGTGGACTCACAACTCCCCGTGGACGTAGGAGTTCTCTCCGAACCACGTTAAATCTTGTGTGTTGTGTTTATTTTTCAGTTACTTATTGCATATTCAACTGACTAACTAACCTGCATACAAACTGCATTCTTCCATATCAACTGTCTTGGTTATTGACCAACCCTACACTTAAGTGTGAGTTGATTTTATACGAGTTAATTTCCACCACATTCCGCACAACACTTCACTTCCAACTGAGTATTTCTTGCTCGGTTGTGATTCTAACTGAGTTGCATTACTCGGTTGTGTTAATTTTTAGGGGGTTATTTTAAAAAGTTTTATCTGGTGTATTCCCCTCCCCCCATACACCAGAACTCGTATCAGGACCATCAGTTAATGTGTCTTGAATTGTGCTTGAAGTTGAAACAATGTGTTTGATTTATTTGAAATTATTATGCAATTGAATTAAATGTTTGAGTAAATGAGAATTATTTTGTGATGACGTGAAGAATTACTGAGTTTATCTATATGCAAAATAATTGAGCTGTTGAGTTGATTAATTAAATCAAGAATTGATTAAGTTTATAAAAGAAAACTCGAATAATGGAATGTAGATAGATGACGTTTCATGTCACGCCCCGACTCTCGAGGTGCGACTTACGAATAACAACAAAACCTAAACAACTGACAATCAACTCAAATAAGGGGAAACATGCTCGGGGAAAACAAGGATGGAAGTTAAGGCAATCGAATTAGGCTTCCAAAAATACAACGAAGTAATATCCGAGCATCTCAAAAATACATGTAACAAGAATATGAATAAGTATTTCATGCTGACAAGGATAGGATTTCAAAAAGAAGAGAATTGCATACAATTATATATATAAACCATGTTAAGAGGGTCAAGTTCAAGCAACAATTCAAGTCAACGAGCCCATCGCTCGGGAGTACAAATCAAGTAGTTTAAGAAGTTAACAAGTTTTCAAAATCATCGAGTACAATACTCGGAAACAAAAACATAAGTATCAAAGTATTTGCATCAACAGACATCAATTCAAAAGGGTTGCAGCGGAAACTTGCATCAATACCCAACACTTGCACGTATGAAGACGTACAAATGCCAGTCTGAAATTCGACTAAACTCAACCAACAAAACCAAACCACACCACCAAGTATCCATGCCATCGCCATCCAGTCAACCTGCATGTTTAGAAACACCCGCAGGGCTGAGTACTTCGTACTCAGTGAACACAAGCCAAAACATTTGAATAAAGATGCTTCTTAAAGCTATAATAATTGAACTTGCCTTGCCGAACATCACAAGTATTTAAGCAGTTAAAAACAATTTTACTTGTGTATGTTAAAAACATTTTCTTTTAAACAGACTGCGCAGTCAAATATCATATAATATAACAGTATGTATCATTTATCACAAACAATATCATTGTGCCGAGAAGTAGGCCTTCTTCTCGAGCACTGTGACCAGCCTAACCGAAGCAAGGCTCATAGTCACCTCAACATATACCACACGTGGGTTCCTGCTTTTGACAAAATAATAACATCTCCATATAAATAGATGATAACACATACCAAACTTCAATAAAAACGGCAAGTCAATCACATTTGGAAACATATCATAATACTTAATAGCATAACTAATTTTCATCGATAGTTTTAGTTCAGAAAAGCCCACCTGACTTCCGAAGAACTAGCTAGATGGTTTTAGGGCTATTTGTCCTCGCTTAGTGATCCGTCCGGCTCGATCCTTCACAGTTCGACATCGATAGGAAAAATAAGATATATGAACGACGGACACAAAGGCGTTGGACTTTAACTGAAGGACTTCTATTTGAGTCGTCTCTCTCTTCGCTTTAACTTTTCTAAAGGATCTCGCGTTCTTGTCTTTAAACCTTAACTCTACTCGAATTGGTTAAAACTATTTATTGACGGCTTAACACTTTTCTCGTTCTAATTAATAACGACATCGTCTACATTCTATTGCTCGAGTTTTCTTTCAAAGATTTTATTTGTTTCTCGACTTATCAATCAATCATTCAACCATTTGCATACAAGATAATTTAATTAACTTTAACATCATAACAGATATCATGCATATAAACATTTATTCAATCATATAATAAAATCAAATAAATCACACATACTTCAAGACACATTAACATTCATTCAATTTTAGATCTTAAGACTTAATTCGATTATGCGTTTCTTTTTATGAAGGCTCAACTATTTATTCTATCTTTCTTATTTATTTTTAAAAAAATTCTCGTTTCTTAACTCGATTATTGTTTTTCTAATTAATTACTCGGTGATTTATCTCGGTTTATTCTTAATTTGTTTGGTTGAAAACAACGTACTCAATTAATTATTTATTTAACTTCTTTCGACTTATTACTCGATATTTTATGCTATCATTATCATTTTCTTGATTAGCTTATACGAGTATCTATCTTAACTCGTCTAGCATCTTTTCTTTACTCGATTTAAAACTTTCTTTTTGTTTCTTTTCGATTCATTCTCTTTAATAATTTCTTCTTTTCTTGTCTTTAATCTTTAAGCCATTTCTTACTTAATAATTCTTTTATCTTTTAACAAACATTTTCATTAACTAGTTTATTTTATTAGTCAAATTATAAAAGATCTTTTTGTTGTAGTTTTAGTAAAAATTCAAGTCTTTAATTTTTAATACAAGAAAATTTATTAACATATCTTTTATGTATTTTTCATCTTTTAATCAATTAAAAGCTTTTAAAATTCTAATCTTTTGTTACAAAACTTCTATCTTTATTTATGAATTAACTAACAATCATACATACATTGTAACATTTAAACATTCAATCCTTTTTATATTTTCACAATTAATTTCTTTAAAAACTTCAACATGCAATCTCATTTTCTTAACTTAAACACATGTACAATTATATTAACATAACATACAATCATCTCATTCATCAAAACATCACTCAATTCATCAACAAAATCATCAAAATAAATGCTCCATTTTTGCTCAAAATACACGGCACACACATGCACAATCTTGTGCATTTTATTTCTCAATTTTTCATGCACAAAATCTCATTCTCAACATGATAAAAATAACAAATCAAGCATCAAAATAATAATAACTCAAAGAATTCATATTTTCCCAATTTTTCTCAATATTTTCGGTATTCATCTTAGTTTTAGGGTTTTAATTTCTTTTTCTTTCTTTAATTCACCGATTAAAACTAACGTTTGATTTTCCTAACGGTTTCTTCTCACTCGATTATCACATGCACATCCTAAGTTTGCCTAAACATGATTTAAATAGCATGCATGCATAGATCTTTCTTTTAGGACTTAGAGATATACACATTTACAACTAAACAAATGAATTTCATACTTTAATTTAAATGAAATTCTTCTCCTTGGCTCTTGGAATTGGAATGGATGGAAAATGAAGCTTCAAAGCTTGGATTTGAAGGAAGAAGGAAGTCTTCTTGAATCCTCAAAAAGAATAACATGAAATTAATCATCCATTCCTTTTAGGTTTAAGAATCAAAATAAAGAAATTGTTGGATGAATATTGAATTTAATCTCAAGATCTTGAAAGATTATTACCTTTTCTTGAGAATATGGATGGAATGAATGGAGGATGACACTTTCTACTTCATTTCCATGGATGAGGAGCTTGAACACATGGTTGCATATAAAGAAAATTTGAAGTATGAGGGAGAGAGAGAGAATGCCGAGAGTGAGAGAGATTGGAGAGGTTGAGAGAGTTTTTCTTTGTTGTCTTGAGAGAGAGAGATTTCGATAGAGAGAGAGATGGAATGTGGTGAATGAATAAGTTTTCCTTCTTTACCTTAGGTGTAAGAGTTTGAAATCCAACAAAAGGAATAAACTGCTATGTTGGAAGTTGTAATTGTTAAAGTGATTGATGGATGAATGATGTGATGTTAGTTTGCATGCAATATTTTGGTAAGATCTTGTTGAAGACATAATCATGATAATTAACATTGAAAATTGAGGAGTGATGTGAGGGAAGGAGTGAGGTGGCGTGAGAGGGAGAGAGGTGAGTGACACGTGTCTTCGTCGTGTCGCTACGAGTGTTAATTACCCGGTCGTAAAGGTTTTCCGGATAAAACGATTCGTATTAATTCCTTTTTATGCTATTAACGGGTCTAACCTCTTCTCGTCTCACTATTGACATTAAGCATCTCAATCCTATTTCACGTCTCAATTAAAAGATTAACGAGTTCGATTATTTAGTCTTTTAAATCTTAAAGGAATTTAGTCGGCTTCTCAATCCGTTTATTAATCCTTTAAAGATTAACTCCTCATTACTCTTCTCAAATCTCGGATTAGTTCTTACCCTATCTCAGAGATCTTAAAAGAAATTCTAAGTTAGAAGATTCTAATTCAATTCTATTCTAAGTTCATCGGTGTAAATATATTTCTCGGTGATTAAAATTATGCTAATTCAATTAAGCAAACTTCTCGGAATTATTTTAGAAATTAATCTCATACTCATCTTCATACAAATAATTCAACAAGCATATCACATCATTATCATCTCAGATAAATAAAGCAGATAATTTCACACAAAACTCACAAAGCAATTTAAACGTTTTACTCAATTCTCTTCGATCAGAAAAGAAAAATTTTACTTCTAAATTCTCATCTTTTAACTCACTCGGTTAATTAAATGCTTTCTAAAGGTTTAAAAACTCGGGGTATCACATCTCATAATTAAAGCGAGAAGTGCTAAGACATTGGTTAGTAATATTAACCAATCATCGAGCAGAGTTAATGATTTAAAGTCGAGAATGCGAGATCTTTTAGAAAAGATAAAGCGTAGAGAAAAACGACTCAAGTAGAAGTCCTTCAATCGAGACCAACACCTTTTATCCGTCTCGCGTAATATCTTATATTTTCTTTATCGATGTCGAACTATGAAGGATCAAGCCGGACGGAACGATAAGCTTGGACAATAGCCCTTAAACCGCCTAGCTAGAATCTTCGGAAGTCAGGTGGGCTTTTCTGAACGAAAACTATCGATGAAATTTATTATGCTATTGAGTATTACTATATGATTTTAAATGCGATTGACTTGCCGTTTTTACTGATTTTTGTATGTGTTATCATCTATTTATTTGAGATATTATCATCCTGTGAAAGGCAGGAAACCCACGTGTGGTATGTTGAATGTTGAGGTGACTGTGAGCCTTGCTTCGGCTAGGCCAGTCACAGTGTTTGAGAAGAAGGCCTACTTCTCGGCACAGTGAGTGAAATTAAGACAGATGATGCATACTATTGATATATGTTATGTTTTGACTGCGCAGTCTATTTAAAAGAAAATGTTTTAGCATGCACAAGTAAAACCATTTTAAGTTGCTTAAGTACTTGTGATGTTTCGGCAAGGCAAGTTCAATTGATATAACTTTTAAGAGCATCTTTTTCCAAATGTTTTGGCATGTGTTCACTGAGTACAAAGTACTCAGCCCTGCGTGTATTTCTAAACGTGCAGGTTGACAGGATGGTGATGGCATGGACGCTTGGTGGTGTGGTGTTTTTGGTTGAGTCGAGTCGAATGTCGGACTGGCATTTGCACGTCTTCATACGTGCGAATGTTGGGTTTTGATGCAAGTTTCCGCTGCAACTCTTTGAAATGATGTATGTTGATATATACTCTGATATTTGTGGTTTTTGTTATTCCGAGCGATGTGCTCGATGGTTTAAATACTTGTTGAATTCTTAATCAGTTGACTTGAAATACTTATTCTATCCTCGTTGGTATGTGATTTTGAAATGCTCAGTTATTGTTTCTTTATGTCTTTGATAGTCTTATTCGTGTGCTATTGTTTTCATTAATGTTTTCCCCGAGCATGTTCCCCGTATTTGAGTTAATGGTTAGTTGATTAGGTTGTGTTGTTGTTGTAAGTTGCACCTCGAGAGTCGGGGTGTGACAGGTTGGTATCAGAGCAAGGCTTTGATTGCTCTGAAGTCTGATATTCTTTGATGAGTTGAGTCTAGATTTAATTCTTAGATTTATTTGAGTCAGTAAACCACACCAAGCTATCCTTGGTATGTTTTATTTGAGTCATCCGGCAACCAGGTATGTTTTATTTTCTAAAAGTTTTTCAAATTAAAGTGATGTTTGAATTATCAAGTGTTGAGAATTTCTTTTGAGTTAATTTTTGAGTTATGATGTTTAGAGATAAAAGCTATTAAGTTGATTGATAACTAGATTTCTTTAGAATGTCCTCCCCAATGCGTGTTCGTGTGGAAAAATCGGAAAGGATGAAACGCGTGTGCAAATGGTTACGTGATTTGGAAATGCCCGAATCCATGAACGAAAATCCCCCTTTGGAACGCAAAAATGAGTATGTGGTGGAAAATTCTAGTATGCTCGATTAATTGTTTAAGTGTGCTTATGCGTTTAAAAATTCGTATAGGATGGATGATAACGACTAGATGCAGGAGTCATTCGATATGGGGAAGAGTCCAGTATATGGACATAAGACCGCTGGAAGGCATGACACATCTAATCCAAGCTCTACCTCAAGAATGGAAAGATTGGGCAGCATCCCTTGTCCCTCGATTTCTAGGCTACCGTTACTTCGACCGAACTTTGTATGGCGATGTGAATGCGTTTATCTCCGCAATATCAGCCCGTTTCATGACCTATGGTGCTCCTCCGCCAGAGCCATATGATGATGACTCTCCAAGCTTGCTAAATGAAATTGTCCGTGCTCCTCCACCAATTCCTCAAGATGACCCCGTCTTCCTTCAAATCAATTCACCGCCACGAACTTTGCTTGAATCTCGAAATTCTGACTCAGATTATTCATTTGTAAGTGGTGTGCTTTCAATTCAATCTTTTGATCCCTTTTCTTTGTCCAACTTGCCAACATTGCAGCCGAGTGGATGCAATGGAAATCCGTCATCGAATGAAGATCAGTTTGCCACTTATATGCATCATCAGCAAGCAACTTTTTCAATCCATCCCGAAGCAGAATCTTCTAGGCTAGCCCATTCAAGCAACGGCAATGAGAACGAAAGTAAGCCAACTGATGCAGCAACAGTAGGAAAAGGTTATCTTCAAGCCTTACCCAGTAATGTCTTTCCTGCCTCTTTTGTTTGTGCATCTACCTCCCTACCAAGGCCAGAAGACGAGCACAACTCTAAATTCGGTACCTCAGCTAATGTAGCTCCTTACCTTCGACAAGAAGAAAACCCCAACACCCTGCCATGGGTTGAATCTGAGCTAGCCGCGCTGAACTACACCTTGGAAGACTGTAAAGAAGCCTTGAGGGAAGCTGAACGCGAGTGTTTCACCATTGAAGATGACAACATCGATGAAGAAGATCAATTTGTAGACCAGATGCTTGAGGAAGAGGAAGAAGAGGAAGAGGACCCTGAGGAGGAAGAAGATCCCATAGAGCACGATGGAGTAGACTCCGATGCGGAGCAATATGATGACAATGGGCCGAGCGAAGACGATTCTTGCATGTAGAAGTGATTCAAGAAAGCCGTGGAAATTTAAATATTTTACCGTGTGTGGTTGAGAGATGAACTCTTTTATTTTCAGTAGTAATGTAGTTTATGGTTTAAGAACTTGCTTAATTTGAGTAGAAGAAAGGGAATTTTCAATTGAATCCCTATTGTTTATAAGTCCTCCGAAGAGGCCGCCGTTGGGCGATATTAAAATGAGCCTTTAGGCTATTAAAATTAATTATGAGTCTCTTGAGTTATTAATTTGAAATGAGTATGTGAAAATGAAAGTGATGATATTTTATTCTATGATTGAATGTTTGAAAACAATGATTGTCTTGAGAATATGTGATGACGATATAAATGTTTGATGGTTATTGGAAATTAAATGAGATGTATGTATATATGAAAATTTGAAATAATAAAGTTATTTGAGAAGATCCTTGACTTGCTTTTTAATTATTTAAGTACCGATCGAGAATCGTATTCCTCCCAAAAAGAGAAATGTTTTCAGAATCGAGAAAGGTTCCTAGTGAACTAAAGAATTGGAGTGGCTAAAGTTTTCTTGTTGTAATTTTTAGAATGCCGCCAAGACGTAGAAATGTCAGAATCCCTAAAGATAACCCTGAGGGAGAGCGTGACCCTACTCCGCCCCCTCCGAATAAGAGACGAGTTGAAGAACTTTTTCTTCATCAAAATCCCCCAACCTTCGACTGTAAAGGCAGTCCGGCTGATGCTGAGGACTAGATTTATTCTCTTGAGCAAATTTTTCGTTTCCTTCGTTGCTCCGATCGTGAACGTCTGGAGTGTATGACGTATCAGTTGAAAGGAACTGCCGACTACTGGTGGGAGGCGAAGCAAAGAATGTATACCCCCGAAGAGCGCGAGAACTTTATCAGTTTAAGGAAGCTTTGTATGAAAAGTATGTGCCGAGGAGTTATCGCAAGCAGAAATCCAAAGAATTCACAAATCTAAAGCAAGGGAAGAAGTCTGTGGCCGAATATGATCGGGAATTCTGTAAATTAGCTCGTTTTGCGCCTGACATGATGGATACTGATGGGAAGATGTGCGAGTTGTTTCGAGTAGGACTGAGGCAGGATATCCGAGTAGTTCTTGCTAGTCAAAGTGGTTTGACTTATGCTGAAGCTTTGAACCGAGCCCTAGACATGGAGCTGGCAATGCAACCAGAGAAAGGATCGCATCCTCCAGCGAATTCTCAATTTTAAAGCCAGACAACGACGACTGTATCTACCCAACAATCCCAATTTGGCCAACATGGAAAGAGGAAGGGAAAATGGAGTGGTGGAAACCACCCGAACAAGAGACCGTGGCAAGGGAAAGGCCAACAGCAACCCCAGAAGGGAAAAGCTCTACAGGTCAACCGAAATAACCTATCTATAGGACCCTTAGGATTCCCTCCATGTGCGAAATGTGGCAAAATGCATCAAGGCGTCTGCAAGAGCAGGAGTAATGTTTGCTATTCTTGTGGTCAACCTGGTCATTTCTCGAACCAGTGTCCGAGTAAGCAATAAGGATTGAGAGGCAGAAGACCGAATCAGTTCCAGCCTTCGCAGATGAAAGCCATTGAGGCAACTCCTCTGCAAAAGTTTGTCCAGCATCAACGTAAGCCGCCGCAGCCAAAGCAGCAACCTCTTCAGCAAGAGCCTCCGCATTTCCAAAGAGCCTACGCAATTGAGCAAAAGCCTCTAGAGAAAGATAAAGGAAATTTGGCAGGTATGGGAAAGCTTAATGGCATACCTGTTATTGTTTTGTTCGATACGGGAGCTTCGCATTCGTTTATATCTAGCATTTGCGTAGAGAACCTAGAATTGAAGGTAGAAGAATCAAACCAGGTGCTTAGTGTCGCAACCCCTTTAGGAAAGTCTGCTTTAGTTTTGCGTATTTGCTCGAATCTAGAATTTGAGGTCGAAAATCGTAAGTTGATCGTGAAAACCCTGAATGTAATCCAGATGTGGGACGTAGATATAATCCTAGGAATGGATTGGTTAACCGAGAATTTTGCGACGATTCGATGCGACTTGAGGCAAATATCGTTTAAACCCCCTGGAGAAGAGTCAACCGTAGTTTTCGGAGTTGAGAAGAGAAGGAGGAAGAGCGTACCAATAATTTCGGCTATGAAAGTGCAGAGATTGATGAGGAAGAAAGATACGCAAGTGTATCTAGTTTATCTGAACAAAGACGAGAATCAAGAGTTAAGTATCGATGATGTTCCAATCGTGAGAGAATTCAAAGACGTGTTTCCAGAAGTGTTACCAGGCTTACCCACTGATCGACAATTAGAGTTTTCGATCGATTTAGAACCCAGATCAGCCCCGATATCCAAGGCTCCGTATAGAATGGCTCCAAAGGAACTTCAAGAGTTGAAGATCCAACTGCAAGAATTGTTGGACTTAGGCTATATTCGACCAAGCATATCACCTTGGGGTGCTCCAATTTTGTTTGTGAAGAAGAAGGACGGTAGTTTAAGGATGTGCATAGACTACCGAGAGCTGAACAAGATTACGCTGAAGAACAAGTATCCTTTGCAAAGGATAGATGATTTGTTCGACCAGCTAAGAGGAGCCGGTGTTTTCTCCAAGATTGATTTAAGATCTGGATACCATCAATTGAAGATCAAGCAAGAAGATATTCCAAAGACTGCTTTCAGAACGAGATATGGACATTACGAATTCATAGTAATGCCATTTGGATTAACAAATGCTCCAGCAGTATTTATGGATATGATGAACAGAGTATTTCACGAGTATTTGGATAAGTTCGTGATCGTCTTTATAGACGATATTTTGGTGTATTCAAGAGATGAAGCCGAGCACGAAGATTGAGAATTGTGTTGGAAACGCTTAGAGCTGAAAAGCTGTATGCCAAGTTTAGCAAATGTGAATTTTGGTTAAAGGAAGTAAATTTCTTAGGACATGTTGTTTCGTCCGAAGGAATTAAGGTAGATATGGAGAAGGTAAAAGCTGTGCAAGAATGGAAATCCCCGACAACAGTGCATGAAATCCGTAGTTTCCTCAGTTTAGCAGGATACTATCGGAGATTCATAGAAGGATTCTCCAAGATCGCGAAGCCAATGACGAGCCTGTTGAAGAAAGAAACAAAGTTCGAGTGGACCGGAGAATGTGAAAGAAGTTTCCAAGAACTCAAGACGAGATTGACTACAGCTCCAGTATTAGCCCTACCCGAGCCAGACAAAGAGTACATCATTTTTACCGACGCATCTGCTCAAGGACTAGGATGTGTTCTAATGCAAGATGGAAAAGTGATTGCGTATGCTTCAAGGCAACTCAAACCTCATGAAGAGAAGTATCCAACTCACGACATGGAGTTAGCAGCTGTCGTACATGCTTTGAAGATCTGGCGACATTACCTCTACGGAGCCAAGTGCGAAATATTTTCAGATCACAAAAGTTTGAAATACTTCTTCGAACAGAAGGAGTTGAACATGAGACAAAAAGATGGCTCGAGTTAGTGAAAGATTACGATTGCAAGATATCTTACCATCCCGGTAAAGCTAATGTAGTAGCTGACGCACTAAGTCGAAGGAGAAAGAAGGAAAATTCGGAAGAAACCGAATTAGGATTCCTTCTAACCGATGAAGTCGAGTTGATCGAAGAATTTGGGAAGATGAAAATTGAAGTGATTGTACCTCCAACAACGGTAGATCAAATGATTGCTACTTTAGTAGTAATGCCTGACTTGAGAGCCCGCATCATAGAAGGCCAGAGAAGAGACGAAGAGTTGGAAAAGCTATGAATGAAGGTAAGAAGTGAAGAAGTTAAAGATTTCTCGGAATCGAGCGATAATGCCTTGTTGTACCAAGGAAGAATTTGTGTGCCTAATGACGACAAGTTGAGAAATGAAATAACGAGTGAAGCTCATGAAACCCCGTATAAAGATCATCCCGGCAGCACGAAGATGTACCAAGACTTAGAAACAGTTTTGTGGAATGGAATGAAAATGGATGTGGCATTGTTCGTTGAGAGATGCCTAGCTTGCCAGTAAGTGAAGTCCTTGCATCAAAGACCGTATGGACCTCTGCAACCCTTACCAGTCCCAGAGTGGAAGTGGGATCGAATTACAATGGATTTTGTGACCGGATTGCCAAGATCAAGAAGAGGAAACACAGTAGTATGGGTGATAGTGGATAGGTTGACGAAGTCTGCTCATTTCATACCTATTCCACACACCTATGGATCAGCAAAATTAGCTCAAATCTACATCAAGGAAATTGTAAAGTTGCACGGAGTGCCAAAGACGATTACTTCTGATAGAGATTCGAAGTTCACAGCCCGTTTTTGGGAGAGCTTCCACAAAGAGTTGGGAACTCAGTTGCAATTTAGCACTGCTTATCATCCCCAGACCGATGGTCAGTCCGAGCGAACGATTCAAATTCTCGAAGATATGTTGCGAGCTGTCCTGTTAGATAAAGGAGTTGAATGGGAGAAAGTCTTACCTCTTGTCGAATTCGCGTACAACAATAGCTATCAGAATACGATAGGAATGGCCCCTTACGAAGCTCTTTACGGAAGAAAGTGTAGAACGTCGCTTTATTGGAATGAAGTAGGTGAAAGGAATGTGATAGGGCCAAAAGCAATTGAGAAAATGATAGAATCTGTGCACCAAATTCGCGAGAAGATTAAGGAAGCCCAGAGTCGACAAAAGTCGTATGCTGATAATCGAAGATCAAAGTTGGAATTTGAAGCGGGAGATAAAGTATTCTTGAGAGTATCCCCTTCGAAAGGAGTGTATCGTTTTGGAGTCAAAGGAAAGCTTAAACCTCGTTTTATAGGACCGTACGAGATCCTTGAGAGAATTGGATCGGTATCATATCGTTTGGCATTACCTCCCAGTTTCGGAAGCTCGCATGACATTTTTCACGTATCGCAATTGAGAAAGTACGTCTTCGATCCGAAGTACGTAATACACCAAGAAGATGTCGAGATGAAGCCCGATCTAAGCTACGAGGAGAAACCCGAAAAGATTTTAGATCATAAGGTTCAGCAGCTTAGAACGAAATCGATTTCTTTAGTGAAGGTCAAGTGGTGTCATCATGATCTCTAAGAAGCCACGTGGGAACTCGAAGAAAAGATGAGGGCAAAATATCCCGAGCTATTTTCTCAAGGTTAGTAAATTTCGGGACGAAATTTTTTTAAGAGGGTGAGGATGTAATACCCCTAGCTTTTATAATATTAGAGAGCGTATTAATTAATCGAGTAAGTTTAAATGACGAGATTTGAAGAATAAAAATTTTCTTTTCTAAATAAATAGAAATGAGTAAAACGTCTGAAATGCCTTATGTGTTTTTAAGTGAAATTATCTGTGTCTATTTCTTGAAATGATCATGTGATGTATATATTGAGTTTGCTTATATGAGAATAAGTACGAGTATGATTTTCAGAAAAACTCCGAAGATTTTTGATTCGAAGTGAATGATGTTGATAACCGAGAAATTGCTATGCGCCGAAGAACTTAGAATAGATTTTAATTAAAATCTTTGAACCTAGAATTTCTTCTAAGGTCATTGAGATAAGATGGAAGCTTACCCGAGATAATTTGAGAAGAGTTACGAAGATTTAATCTTTAAATGATTAATAAGCAGATTAATAAGCCGACTAATTTCTTTTAAGACTTAAAAATTAGATAATCGGAATCGTTAATCTTTTTAATGAGATGTGAATTAGGTTTGAGATGTTTTAGTGTCGGAAATGAGATGAAGAGAGATTAGACCCGTTTTAGCATAAATGGAATAATACGGACTTTTTTATCCGAAAAACCTTTACGACCGGGTGATTAATACCCGTAATGAAACAATGAGACAAGTGTCACTCATCTCTCTCCCTCTCACCGTCACCTCACCCTATCTCTCTCCCTAATCTCTCTCCAAACCTACTCTATAGCTTTAATCATGATGTCTTACCAAAATCTTAACAAAAGATTGCATGCAAATGCCATCACATCAACCTCTTAATCACACCAAGTTCCAACACAAATTGTCATCATTCTTTATTCCGTATGTTGGAAATCAAATACATGCATCCTATTCAAAAGAGAAGAGTTCATTCATTCAAGCTATATCTCTCTCTCTCTTTCGAAACCTCCAAGAAAGCCAAGGCAAGAAAAATCTCTCTCTTCCCCCCCCCCCCCCATTGCCGTGACATACATACACACTCTCACACTTGGAATTTCTTCCATGCAAGCTTAGCATCCTAGCTCAAAATCCATGGAGATTAAGTGAAGATCATCATCCTTCTTCTAGTTCATCTATACCTTCAAGAAAAAGGTATAAATTAATCAAGTTCTTGAGTATTAAAATTCAATAATCATCCTTATTTTTCCTTGTATTTTTCGGCTATGAAGCCCTAGATGGATGATTAATTATTCTTTATATTTTTCTTGAGGATTCAAGAGGAGTTCTTCCATAAATCCAAGCTAGAGATTGAAGCCCTAATCCCCCTTCATTTCGGTCCCAAGAAGCCAAGAAGAGGAGATCAAATTTTAATTTTCAAAGTATGTTAATTCATTTGATTAATTGTATATATGTATATCTCTAAGCCCTAAAAGAAAGAAAACATGCATGCATGGTATTTATTTTATGTTTAGGCAAACCTAGGTTATCAATGTGAGAATTAAGTGAGAAGAAATCGATAGGAGAATCGAACACTAGGATTTAATCGATGAATTAAGAGAAGAAAAAGAATTTAAAAACCCTAAAATATGGTGAAAACCGAAAATTGTAGAGAAAAATAGGAGAATTTGAATTTCTTGAGTTATTGATATCTTGATGCTTGATTTGTGATTTTTATCATGTTGAGAATGGAATTATATGCATGAACAATTAAAAAACCGATTGCCCTAAAAATTTTTAAGGAAAAAGAAGAAATTATTTTGTTGATTTTGTTGATGATCTAGTTGATGTTGTGATCATGAAATTATTATGTGATATGATGATTTAATCTTGTATATTGTTGAGTATAAGAAAATCGAATTGCATGTTAAATTTTTAAAGAAAATAATTTATGATGATTTAGAAGATTTGATGATCTTGATGTTATAATGTTGATGGTTAATGTGTGTTTAAGTGTTAGTTTGATTCCTAAATGAAAATAAGATTTTTGTGACAAAAGAATGAACTTTAAAAGCTTTAAAAATGTTAAGAGTTGAAAAATGTATAGAAAAATATATCTAGTAAATGTTTTTGAAATAAGACTTGAAGATTTGAATTTTGAATAAATTAAATCAAAAAGAAATTTTGTAATCCAATTAATAAGATAAACTAGTTTTTATAAAAATTAATTGAAGAATAAAGAAGAAAAGGAGTTTATTGATTAAATAAATAAGAGTCGAGAAAATCGAGTTAAAAAGAATAAAATAATAAAGAAATGAAAAGAATATTTAATCGAGTCGAAAAAAAGAAGTTAGACGAGTTAAGTTTAAATACTCATATAGTTAATCAAGAAAATAATGGAATAAGATATTGAGTAATGATTTTGGAAGAAATTAATTAAAATTAATTAAATAAGTTGTTTTTCAAATCGTGTAGATTAAGAATAAACCGAGAAGAATTGTCGAGTTATTAATTAAAAGAATAATAGTTGAGTTAAGAAATGAGAATCGAGTTAGAAATAGAAAGGAAATTCCTATTTCATAAGATATTAATAAAAATTAAAGAGAATTTTTGTTAATTGAATAGCAATTTATGATATGCTTCATAAGACAACAAAATTGAAAAAGCGTTGTTTATAGGTCGAGAAAAGATAAAATATATTGTTTGAGTTTTATAAAAAAGGAATTCTTACTTGAATTAAGTTCTAAAAGAAAAATTGAATAAATGTTAATGTGTCTTGAATTGTGCTTGAAGTTGAAACAATGTGTTTGATTTATTTGAAATTATTATGCAATTGAATTAAATGTTTGAGTAAACGATAATTATTTTGTGATGACGTGAAGAATTACTGAGTTTATCTATATGCAAAATAATTGAGTTGTTGAGTTGATTAATTAAATCAAGAATTGATTAAGTTTATAAAAGAAAACTCGAATAATGGAATGTAGATAGACGACGTTTCATAATTAAAGCGAGAAGTGCTAAGACATTGGTTAGTAATATTAACCAATCATCGAGCAGAGTTAATGATTTAAAGTCGAGAATGCGAGATCTTTTAGAAAAGATAAAGCGTAGAGAAAAACGACTCAAGTAGAAGTCCTTCAGTCGAGACCAACACCTTTTATCCGTCTCGCGTAATATCTTATATTTTCTTTATCGATGTCGAACTATGAAGGATCAAGCCGGACGGAACGATAAGCGAGGACAATAGCCCTTAAACCGCCTAGCTAGAATCTTCGGAAGTTAGGTGGGCTTTTCTGAACGAAAACTATCGATGAAAGTTATTATGCTATTGAGTATTATCATATGATTTTAAATGCGATTGACTTGCCGTTTTTACTGAGTTTTGTATGTGTTAGCATCTGTTTATTTGAGATATTATCATCCTGTGAAAGGCAGGAAACCCACGTGTGCTATGTTGAATGTTGAGGTGACTGTGAGCCTTGCTTCGGCTAGGCCGGTCACAGTGTTTGAGAAGGAGGCCTACTTCTCGGCACAGTGAGTGAAATTAAGACAGATGATGCATACTATTGATATATGTTATGTTTTGACTGCGCAGTCTATTTAAAAGAAAATGTTTTAGCATGCACAAGTAAAACCATTTTAAGTTGCTTAAGTACTTGTGATGTTTCGGCAAGGCAAGTTCAATTGATATAGCTTTTAAGAGCATCTTTTTCCAAATGTTTCTGCATGTATTAACTGAGTACGAAGTACTCAGTCCTGCGTGTATTTCTAAACGTGCAGGTTGACAGGATGGTGATGGCATGGACGCTTGGTGGTGTGGTGTTTTTGGTTGAGTCGAGTCGAATGTCGGACTGGCATTTGCACGTCTTCATACGTGCGAATGTTGGGTTTTGATGCAAGTTTCCGCTCCAACTCTTTGAAATGATGTCTGTTGATATATACTCTGATATTTGTGGTTTTTGTTATTCCGAGTGATGTGCTCGATGGTTTAAATACTTGTTGAATTCTTAATCTCTTGACTTGAAATACTTATTCTATCCTCGTTGGTATGTGATTTTGAAATGCTCGGTTATTGTTTCTTTATGTCTTTGATAGTCTTATTCGTGTGTTGTTGTTTTTATTAATGTTTTCCCCGAGCATGTTCCCCGTATTTGAGTTGATGGTTAGTTGATTAGGTTGTGTTGTTGTTGTAAGTCGCACCTCGAGAGTCGGGGTGTGACATAGCTAGAACGTCGGAAGTCAGGTGGGCTTTTCTGAACCAAAACTATCGATGAATGTTATTATGTTACTGAGTATTATTATGTAAGTTTTTAAAATGTAATTGACTTGCCGTTTTTATTGAGTTTGGTATGTGTTATCATCTGTTTGTTTGAGATTATTATTATCCTGTGAAAGGCAGGAACCCACGTGTGGTATGTTAAATGTTGAGGTGACTGTGAGCCTTGCTTCGGTTATGCCAATCACAGTGTTCGAGAAGGAGGCCTACTTCTCGGCACAGTGAGCGAATATGTGACAGATGATGCATATTGTTGAGTATATGTTATATTTTGACTGCGCAGTCCATTTAAAAGAAAATGTTTTTAGCATGCATAAGTAAAATCGTTTAAAGTTACTTAAGTACTTGTGATGCTTCGGCAAGGCAAGTTCAATTGATATAACTTTAAGAGCATCTTTTTCCAAATATTTTCGGCATATGTTCACTGAGTACGAAGTACTCAGCCCTGCGTGTATTTCTAAACGTGCAGGTTAGCAGGATGACGATGGCAGGAAAGGCTTGGTGGTGTGGTCTGTTTGGTTTTGTTGAGTTGAATGTCAGACTGGCATTTGCACGTCTTCATACGTGTGACTGTTGGGTTTTGAGTCAAGTTTCCGCTGCAAGCCCTTTTGAAATGGAATTCTGTTAATATACACTTAATACTTGTCTTTGATTTCGAGCAATGTGCTCGATGGCTTTAATGTTTTGTTGAATCTTGAACTCATTGACTTGAAATACTTATCACTTTCATGTTCATAGGTAATTTAAAATGCTCGGTTATTGCTTCATTATGTCTTTGATAGCTTTATTCGAGTGTTGTTGCTTTTCATTGATGTTTCCCCGAGCATGTTCCCCGTATTTGAGTTTATCGTTAGATGGTTAAGATGTGTTGTTGTTCGTAAGTCGCACCTCGGGAGTCGGGGTGTGACACGTTGGTATCAGAGCAAGGTTTTGACTGCTCTGAAGTCTGATATTCTTGATGAGTCAATTCTAGATTTAATTCCTAGACTTATTTGAGTCAGTAAACCACACCAAGCTATCCTCCATCTCATCCAGCAACCAGGTACCCCTTATTTTCTAAAAGTTTTTCGAGTTAAAGTGATGTTTGAATTATCAAGATATTGAGAATTTTTTTGAGTTATTTTTGAGTTATGATGTTTAGAGATGAAAGCTATTAAGCTGTTTGATAACTAGATTGCTCTAGAATGTCCTCCCTAATGTGTGTTCGTGTGGAAAAATTGGAAAGGATGAAACGCTTGTGCAAATAGTTACGTGATTTGGAATTGCCCGAAACCATGAATGAAAATCCCCCTTTTGAACGCAAAAATGAGTATGTGGTAGAAATTCTAGTATGCTTGATTAATTATTTAAGTGTGCTTATGTGTTCAAAAAATTCGTATAGGATGGACGATAATGACTAGATGCAGGAGTACTTGCACGTAAGAAAAATGAGTACTGAGTCAATAGCTGAATTCCTAGCGCGCTATCATACGATTTAGGGAAAAGTCCAGTATATGGACATCGGACCCCTGGAAGGCATGACAAATTTGATCCAGGCCCTACCTCAGGAATGGAAAGATTGGGCAACATCCCTCGTTCCTCGATTCCTAGGCTATCGATACTTCGACCGAACTCTGTATGGTGATGTAAATGCGTTTATCTCCACTATCTCAGCTCGTTTCATGACATATGGCGCTCCTCCGCCAGAGCCGTATGACGATGACTCTCCAACTTGCTAAATGAAATTGTCCGTGCTCCTCCACCGATTCCTCAAGATGACCCTGTTTTCCTTCAAATTAATTCGACGCCACGAACCGAACTTGAACCTCGTGAATCCCATCAAGATTATTCAATTGTAAGTGGTGTGCTTTCAATCAAATCTTTTGATCCCTTTGCTTTGTTTAACTTGCCAACATTGCAGCCGAGTGGATACAATGACCCTAATGGAATTCCGTCATCGAATGAAGATCAGTTCGCCGCCTATATGCGTCGTTACCAAGCAACTCTTACAATTCATCCCGAAGCGGAATCCTCTAGACCAGCCCGTTCAAGCAATGACAATGAGAATGAAAATGAGCCGGCCGATGCAGCGACAGTGGAAAAAGGATACCTCCAAGCTTTATCCAGCGATGTCTTTCCTGCCCCTTATACTTGTGCATCTACCTCTCTAGTAAGGCCAGAAAATGAGCAATACTCTCAATTTGGTACCTCAGCTGATGTAGCATCTTACCTTCGCCAAGAGGAAAACCTCAACACCCCTCCTTGGGTTGAGTCCGAGCTAGCTGCACTGAACTACACTCTAGAAGATTGTGAGGAAGCATTGAGGGCAGCCGAACATGAGTGTTTCGCTATTGAAGATGACAACGTTGAGGAAGAAGGGCAGCTTGCAGACAACATACATGAGGAAGAGGAAGAAGAAGAAGATGACCCTGAGAAAGAGGAAGACCCTAGAGAGTACAATGAAGTAGACTCTGACGCAGAGCAATACGATGACAGTGGGCCGAGTGAAGATGATTCCTGCATGTAGAAGTGATTCAAGGAAGCCGTGGAAATTTAAGTAATTTATCGTGTGTGTTTGAGAGATGAACTCTGTTTAATTTCCAGCAGTGTTGTAATTTGTGGCTTAAGAACTTGCATAATTCGAATAGAACCTTAATTATCGAGTAGAAAAAGAGGGAAATTTTCAGTGAAATTGTTTGAATCCCTATTGTTTATAAGTCCTCAGAAGAGGCCGTCGTCGGGCGATATAAAAGATGAGCCTTTAGGCTATTAAAATTAATTATGAGTCTTCTGAGTTATTAATTTGAATTGAGTATGTGAATATTAAGGTGATGATGTTCTATTCGATGATTGTGATTGATTGCTTAAGAAAAATAATTGTCTTGAGAATATGTGAATTTATAATGATGATATGAATGCTTGATGACTATTGGAAATTGAATGAGATCTATGTATATATGAGAATTTAAAATAATGAAGTTATTTGAGAAGATCCTTGATTTGCTTTTTAATTATTTAAGTACCGATCGAGAATCGTATTCCTCCCAAAAAGGGAAAAGTTTTCAGAATCAAGAAAAGTTCCTAGTGAACTAAAGTATTGGAGTAGCTAAAGTTTTCTTGTTATATTTTTAGAATGCCGCCAAGGCGTAGAAATGTCAGAAACCCTGAAGATAACCCTGAGGGACAGTGTGATCGTACTCCGCCCCCTCCAAATAAGAGACGAGTCGAAGAACTTTTTCTTCGTCAAAATCCCCCAACCTTCAATGGTAAAGGCAGTCCAGCTGATGCTGAGGACTGGATTCGTTCTCTTGAGCGAATTTTTTGTTTTCTTCGTTGCACCGATCGTGAACGTCTTGAGTGTATGACGTATCAGTTAAAAGGAACTGCCGACTACTGGTGGGAGGTGAAACAAAGAATGCATACACCCGAAGAGCGCGAGAACCTAACGTGGGATTAGTTTAAAGGAGCTTTGTATGAGAAGTATGTGCCGAGGAGTTATCGCAAACAGAAAGCAAACGAATTCACCAATTTGAGGCAAGGAAAGAAGTCCGTGGCCGAGTATGATCGAGAGTTCTGTGAATTAGCACCATTTGCGCCTGATATGGTAGACACTGATGAGAAAATGTGTGAGTTGTTTCGAGCAGGACTAAGGCAGGATATCCGAGTAGTTCTTGCTAGTCAGAGTGGTCTGACTTATGCTGAAGCCTTGAACCGAGCCCTAGACATGGAGTTGGCCATGCAACCAGAGAAAGGATCGCATCCTTTAGCGAATCCTTAATTTCAAAGCCAGACAATGACGACTGTAACTACCCAACAATCCCAATTTGGTCAACATGGAAAAAGGAAGGGAAAATGGAGTGGTGGAAACCACCCCAACAAGAAACCGTGGCAAGGGAAAAGCCAACAGCAACCCCAGAAGGGAAGAGCTCCACAGGTCAATCGAAGTAACCTACCTATAGGACCTTTAGGATTCCCTCCTTGTTCGAAATGTGGCAAAATGCATCAAGGCGTCTGCAAGAGTGAGAGTAATGTTTGCTATACTTGTGGTCAACCTGGTCATTTCTCGAACCAGTGCCCGAGTAAGCAACAAGGAATGAGAGGCGGAAGACCAAATCAGTTCCAGCCTTCGCAGATGAAAGCCATTGAGGCAACTCCTCTGCCAAAGTTTGTCCAGCATCAACGCAAGCCACCGCAGCCAAAGCAGCAACCTCTTCAGCAAGAGCCTCTGCACTTCTAAAGAGCCTACGCAATTGAGCAGAAGCCGCTAGACAAAGATAAAGGAAATTTGGCAGGTATGGGAAAGCTTAACGGCATACTTGTTATTATTTTATTCGATACGGGTGCTTCGCATTCATTTGTATCTAGCGTTTGCGTAGAGAACCTAGATTTGAAGGTAGAAGAATCAAACCAGGTGCTTAGTGTCGCAACACCTTTAGGAAAGTCTGCGTTAGTTTCGCGTGTTTGCTCGAATTTAGAATTTGAAGTCGGAAATCGTAAGTTGATCGCGAAATTCCTGAATCTAATCCAGATCTGGGACGTAGATATAATCCTAGGAATGGATTGGTTAACCGAGAACTTTGCGACGATTTGATGCGACTTGAGGCAAAATAATTGAGCTATTGAGTTGTTAATTAAATCAAGAATTGATTAAGTTTATAAAAGAAAGCTTGAGTAATGAAATTTAGATAGACGTCGTTTCATAATTAACGCGAGAAGTGCTAAGACATTGGTTAGTAGTATTAACCAATTATTGAGTAGAGTTAATGGCTTAAAGACGAAAATGCGAGATTTTTTTAGAAAAGAATAGCATAGAGAGAAACGACTCAAGTAGAAGTCCTTCAGTCGAGACCAACGTCTAATATCCGTCTTTGCGTAGTATCTTATCTTCTTTATCGATGTCGAACTGTGAAGGATCAAGCCAGACGGGAAGATAAGCGAGGACAGATAGCCTTAAGCCACCTAGCTAGAACGTCGGAAGTCAGGTGGGCTTTTTTGAACCAAAACTATCGATGAATGTTATTATGTTATTGAGTATTATTAAGTGAGTTTTTAAAATGTAATTGAGTTTCCGTTTTTATTGAGTTTGGTATGTGTTATCATCTGTTTGTTTGAGATTATTATTATCCTGTGAAAGGCAGGAACCCACGTGTGGTATGTTAAATGTTGAGGTGACTGTGAGCCTTGCTTCAGTTAGGCCGATCACAGTGTTCGAGAAGGAGGCCTACTTCGCGGCACAGTAAGAGAATAGGTGACAGATGATGCATACTGTTGAGTATATGTTATATTTTGACTGCGCAGTCCATTTAAAAGAAAATGTTTTTAGCATGCACAAGTAAAATCGTTTAAAGTTGCATAAGTACTTGTGATGCTTCGGCAAGGCAAGTTCAATTGATATAGCTTTAAGAGCATCTTTTTCCAAATATTTTCGGCATATGTTCACTGAGTACTTCGTACTTAACCCTGCGTGTATTTCTAAACGTGCAGGTTAGCAGGATGAATGTCAGACTGGCATTTGCACGTCTGTGTGGTCTGTGTGGTTTTATTGAGTTGAATGTCAGACTGGCATTTGCACGTCTGTGTGGTCTGTGTGGTTTTATTGAGTTGAATGTCAGACTGGCATTTGCACGTCTTCATACGTGTGAGTGTTGGGTTTTAAGTCGAGTTTCCGCTGCAATCCCTTTTGAAATGGAATTCTGTTAATATACACTTGATACTTGTCTTTGATTCCGAGCAATGTGCTCGATGGTTTTAATGTTTTGTTGAATCTTGAACTCATTGACCTGGAATACTTATCACTTTCATGTTGATAGGTAATTTAAAATGCTCGGTTATTGCTTCATTATGTCTTTGATAGCTTTATTCGAGTGTTGTTGCTTTTCATTGATGTTTTCCCGAGTATGTTCCCCGTATTTGAGTTGATCGTTAGATGGGTAAGATGTGTTGTTGTTCGTAAGTCACACCTCGGGAGTCAGGGTGTGACAAGTATACACCCAAGACCAAATCTGAACCGAACCAGATAAAAAAAAGTGAATATCCCAAAACCTCTGAATCAGTTTTTCGAAGTGAATTAGGCTTACGGTTGTTTCCTTAAACCCAACGATAAGACGACACAACAACTCGGGGACGATGAATGACACACGAACGAGGGATGGTTGACTCACTGATACGTCGATAAGAACATCACTGTGGCATTCCGTCAATCCGTTAGTTCGGTGAACGAACTGAAGGAGATAAGCTCACAAAATATTATTCATCAAATCGTTATAATCCATGCCCTACTAGACCTATTTATAGGGGTGGAATACAATAGAGTCCTAATCTAATAAGAAAAAATAATTCCTTAAATAAAAAGAAAACATAATCCTAATCTAGTAAGAAAATAATTACTTGAACAATAAGTAAACAAATCCTTAACCTAATAAAATATAAAACTACCAAAATAACTAAAATAAATCCTTATTTTTGGCCTAAAATAAATAAAAACGAAAACTAAAATAAAATAAAATAAATTCTTCAGATCTTCAATCTTGGATTGCATCACATTGTGTGCACCATATGCACCTTGGATTGATATTTGTATAGATTTTATTCTTTGTTTGCGTAGGTCTAAGTCTGGCAAGGATTCTGTGTTTGTGGTTGTAGATAGGTTTTCCAAAATGTCTCATTTCATTGCATGCAGACAAACTGATGATGCTGTTAATATTGCTAATCTGTTCTTTCGTGAAGTAGTTAGAGTGCATGCCATACCTAAGACTATTATGTCAGATAGGGATTCTAAGTTCTTGGGACATTTTTGGCTTGTTCTTTGGGGAAAGTTAGGTACTAAACTTTTATTTTCTACTGCATGTCATCCTCAGACTGATGGTCAGATTGAAGTAGTTAATAGGACTTTAGGTACCTTACTTCGTGCATTAGTGAAGAATAATTTGAAGTCTTGGGAAGATTCTTACCTTTTATTGAGTTTGCTTATAACCGTGTTGTGCATTCTTCCACTAATATGTCTCCATTTGAGGTTGTGTATGGTTTTAATCCTCTTACAGATCTTATTCCTTTGCCTATTGAGCATATTTCGAGTTTGCAAGGTTCTCGTAGAGCTGAACAGGTTAAAGAGATGCATGCGAAGGTTAAGCACAGGATCGAGCTCCAAGGTGAGAAAAACACAACTAGGGCTAATGCACATCGCAAGCAAGTGTTATTCAAGCCCGGTGATAAGGTTTGGCTTCACTTCAACCTGGGACATTTTCCTAATCTAAGGAAGTCGAAGCTAATTCCTCGTGGAGATGGACCGTTTACTGTTGTTGCTCGAGTCAATGACAATGACTACCGCATTGATCTTCCGAGTGAGTATAAATGTTCCAATACATTCAATGTTTCTGACTTATCTCATTTTTCCTATAGATGATTTCGATGCTGAGGAAGAGCTGAATTCGAGGACGAATTCTTTTCAGCAGGGGGGAATGATGAACCGGGGTGCAGAACAGATGAATCAAACCCTGAGTTGCAGCTAAGAGGTCCAGTTACAAGATTTAGAGCCAAGAAGCTGCAAGGCTATTTTTAGTGCATTGTCCAGAAGAAACTGGAAGATGAAGATGTTGAAGTTAAGCAGTCCAAGTTGGTGAACTTGATCAGTATTCAAGAATCGTGATTATGATAAGCCAAGTTTCAAACAAGTTCGAAACTGGGCTTCTTTTATTTAGTTGTTTTATGTTTTATTTTTATGGGGCTCAAACTTTGTTTTATGTTTTATTCGAATTTAATTAGTAGCCCAATTGTCACAACATGTTAGGTAACAGATTGGCCCTGTATTTTTGAACCCTGGCTTTAGTATTTAAGGCTTTGAAAAAATACTATTCATGCAGACTTGTTTAAAAATCAGAAAGTAGTTTTTCGCTATTCACTTGTCTTATTACAAATTTATTCGGTTCTTGGTAGAGTTTGTTGTTGGCAACTTCAAGCTTGAAATCAATTGATTCATTCGTGATATCCAGTAATATCCGGGTTAATCAAGCCACCGAAGATTACTCCTTAGACACATTTCGGATTCGTGTAGGTTCGGGGTTCGTTTTGGGTAAGCTTCACAATTCTATCTTCGTTTTCACCATCACCACATCATTCCACACCATCACAGCCTTCACACACATCCCATACCCTCCATAGTCACATCATCATCATCCATATAGCCTTCCAAGTCCAGTTTTCAGTCTCATAAACCGTTCGAGTCAATTACAAGCCCTAAAAGTTCGTAAAATTAACCACCGTGCCAATTTTCAAACCACTCGTGCGAATTTTCTGAATTTAGGATATGTTGTTCCTGACTTCAATTGATAACTTGTGTTAAAATTTGAGCTTAATAGAAGTTGATTTGCTATAGTTTTCAATCAAGTTGTTTTCTAGGGTTTTAGTCGTCGGTTTTAGAATTGTTTTGTATCTGGTGATATTCTTGTTCAATTTTCGATTTAGATCAGTACAATAGGAGCTTTAATCTGCAATAGTTCAGTTTGTGTTTGGATTGAATCAGCCTTTCAGTTGACGTGTGTTCGATTTATTGCTTCCGTACATTCGTTGGCCGTATCACAAGATGTAGCAGCAATGATGGAGCGCTTGACCAAGCTGAAGGAGAGCAATCCCAAGCTCGAGCAACATGGATGGGAGAACAAGCAAGCCCTTGCCGATATTATGAGTGCCTTGAAGATTGACCCGACCAGGTCAGGTCCTAACCCTGCCCAATGATTTTGTCCTCCCAATTGTTAGTACTTTAGGTTTTTATGTTTGTGTTTTATTTTGTGTTTTTCGTATTTTGCTTTTTGAGTCTAAATGTTTTTAAAGATTTTGTTTAGAGTCTGAGTTTGTGGTCTACCATGATTTTCACTCACTTTGCCAAAGGCAAAGTGTGTGGGTATGAGGGGTAGAGCATCTGTTTTTATGAGTCTTAGTTTTGTGTTGGTATGTGCCTTTCACCCACTTTGCCCAAGCAAAGTGTATGGATGTGAGGAGTGTCTTTTGTGTGTGTATTGGAGGTCAAGCATGCTTAGGTTGATTAGATAATGTATGAGCATAATTTGATTCTGAGTTGTATGATGAGAACACTTTTGTATTCTAGTCCAAGCATGATCATATGAACATAGGGATGATGAACGAACTTGTGAGCATGTCGTTGTGAGGATTTGAGCTTTACGCTGCATGTTTATGATTTTATGATGTGCTTATTTGGATGCTACCTAGAACTTGCATGTCTACTCCTTGAGATTTCATTGACTTAGGCTAGATGAACTTAGATGAATTAGGCACGTTCTTTCTTTTGTAAGCCCAAACTGAGCCAAAGAGCATGCCCAACTGAATTTCTCTTGCTAAACCCCTTTGAGCTTTTGTAATTTCTTTGATCAGATATATGCAGCCTATACATTATATCCTACCCGGTCAATAAGAACTTAGGTGCATAAAAGGTGGAGGGAGAAGGAGAGAAACAGTAGGACCTTTGAACAAAATATATGGGCTAGTAAATAAAGGACTTGAAAAAAAAAAGAAAAAAAGGAAAAAAAAAGAAAAAAAAAAGATGAAAAAAAATAAAATAAAAAAAAGATAAGGAAAGTCCTAAATAAGTTGTGCTAAGGCCCGCAAGAAGAGAAGATGAAGGAAAAGAAGCTAAGGTTGGACGCTCCGCTTGGCCAACCTAAGTCCGAATGACCCAAGCCTAGTTATAAATACTTCCTACCCTTGCTAAACCCAAGTTATAACCAAATAAAAGACCTAAGGATAAGTGATTTGAACCCTAGTCTAAGAGGTGGAGATAGTAGCAGGCAGACAAGCCTATGGTGTAGTTAAGAATGGCATATCTTGAGCGTAAACACTACCCCATTCACAAGAGTGAGAGTGTTGGTGAGGAATATCCTTGAAAATGTTCATTTGTTCATTTTTGACCTATTTGATGATTTGCTTGGACTAGTTTATTTGCTTGAGTTGTATGTGAACTGGATTATGCTCTATCTTATTTCTTTATCCTATGGTGTACTAACCTCTAATTGTATTTTGAGTAAAGTCTTTGAGTCTTTTCTATTTTCTTTTGTTTGGGCAAGGCGTATATCATGCCTGACGACAGGCATGACTATAAGTGTGTGGTTATGACGAGCCCATATTTTGTGCTCTTGTCATGTGTGTTTTAGGTCTAGATCGAGTTTATTTTAGAGTCTTTTATGTATGTTTTGTGTCTGGGAGGACACTTGAGTTGGCAGGGCAAGGAAAGGCAGGAATTGGGCAAGCCTAGAGCTAAAACACGCAAAAAGAGTGAGAAATGGCAATACGATGCAATGACCATAGTAGTCGTGCTCGTGGATCAAGTTACCGAGGGCATAATTCCAAATCACGAAGAAGAGCTGCTCCACTTTTAGTGGTATGGTCAATCTAAACGTTATGTGTTTCGCCCAAGAAAACAAGGTACAAGCTGATCATGGGCAAGAGATGGCAGAGAGACTAGGAAAGCAGAGTGCAGAGCTTGGGCAACAATGCTGGCGCGTGAAGATGTAGTTGTTAGAGTCCTACAAGGAAACAAATTCCTTACAGCACAAGATTTGGATCGGAGTTTCCTACTACAACAGCAGCACGTTTTTAGCGATAAGGAAGGAGATTTTTCCAACCTTATCCATTGATCCTTACATGGAAGCAGCCGGCCCGTTCTCTAGAAGGCTTGTTTGTGGGTTTGCCCTAGTTCTTGTACTCTATAAATACTCATGCATGCAAGGCGCACGATACATTTTTAACTTCAGGAAATTTGATACTCTTTACGTTCTGCATTCAAACAATTTATGTTTATGTTCTTAGATACAATTTATTTTTATTGTTAAGTCTCATCTAGGGTGAACATCTTTTTCTTATCGTTATTAATTCAAGTATATTTTTCTTTATCTTTTTTGCTTTCGTTAATTACTTTATGCCTAGCTAAGCTTTTAAATCCAGGTTTATGGTATATGATATGATGTATAACTTGTAAATCTCGTGAGGTCTAAGTGTTCTTGATAGTTGTATATAAGTGTGTTTCCGAAGCATTGGGCAACAATTCCAAAGAAGTTCGGTGGTCACAGGTAACTCGGAAGGCCAACGAGCCCTGGGCACATACGGATTCCTACAACGCAGGAGGGTTATAAAGTGTTGGTTGTGCTTGCCTTACGTTCCTTGAGAGATACAAGAACGGGTTGTATGTCTTGGCCTAGACCTACAAAGATATGTCAATGCTGGTGAATGTCGGACAGAGATCCTCGTTATCTCACTTGCGTCGTGGGCCTATCTAGAACCAAATGCTGTTTGACCAACTTGCGCTCTATAAGGTGTTATGCCGGGGACTTTTGGGCAAGCAAGAGGATTGTCTAGGGTATTTCTGTCAAGATTTAAACAAAGGATGGAGCTGGGCGGGCTATGTAGCATACGTGGCGACGTGACAATGGGGACCCTGCATAGTTTTAGCCTATAACCACTGACACAATTACTGTCACACCCCGACTCCCGAGGTGCGATGTACTAACACTAACACTACTAAACCATCTATCACTCAACTCAAATAAAGGGAAACATGCTCGGGGAAACAAGGGAATATCAACGGAAAGCGGTAACATTCGAGACATGCTTTCAAAGATATATCGAAACAACCAACGAGCACGAATAATTTACATATCAAGTTCGAATAGGAACAAGTATTCAAGTCAACAACAAACGAGATTCATCAAAAGCAGTAATTAGTATCGAGCACATCGCTCGGAATTAGAACATGTATCAGAGTATAATATCCAAAAGACTTCAATTAACAAAATATAGCAAAAAGGCTTCAATCATGAAAGCATAGCATTGCAGCAGAATCCTCGACTCAAACCCAACAACTACATGTATGAAGACATGCAATTGCCAGTCTAATCATTCGACTCAATCAACAAAATATATCACACCACCAAGTTATCCTGTAATACCCCAGATTTTCCGTACAGTCTTAAAATTTTAAAGTTAATAATAAAAATGGCTTTGCACGCCTAAGTTTACGATTCTGAATTCTAAAACCAACGGTGAAATCCGTTTCCGAAAATTAATTACGGAAGTCAGTCAGATGACTACTGTATTTAGGGTTATCGCGTACAAAAACTTTTTAGTTCTGGAACTCAGAACGGAAAACCGTCTGATTTTTACATTCACGAAATCGTGATACGAACTCGCCCGAGAAAGTTCGTTTTTTTTTATTTTCCGGACGAAACTCGGACTGTGACGTCCCGAGTTTTTGTCGGAATTTAGATTTTAAATATTACTTTCCGATTAAGTTAAATACGTTAGAATTTTTGGTCGAATCGGAATTTGACGATTTTGTGCCGAGCTATGTTTTTCGTCTTTCGATTTTCGTAGCGTCGTTTCGCGCCGGAAAAATGCGTATTTTTCTTCTTTTTCTCCCTTTAACCGACTTCATCACTCTCTCTAAGCTAGATATTTCATTACTATATAGTATTAACCAATGACTCACCATTAGATATTTCTAATTAAAGTTTACACCTATTATCTTTGTTAGATACATGTTATAACAATTAAGTCATCATCCTCACTCCCTCCCTCCCCATTTTCGGTACACACACACATCACCCTCTCTCCCATTTTTCTTCCATCACCATTGAAGAACTTCAAGTTCTTAGAGCAAGATTTTCACACAAGTCATCATCCAACCATCGAATTCTATTTCTTCCTTTAGTAAAGTTCAAAGTATTCATCTCCTCTCTAATCCTATCCAATTGGATTCCATTTCTTTTAATTTTCTCTTGTTGATCGAAAATTAGGATGATGGAGATTAGATGTTTTGATCTTTAATTAATGTAATAGGATGGATTAGATATGATATCTATGATTAAAATTGAAAGAAATCCAAGAACCCTAAATCCTAATTAATACCGATTTTTAGGGCTTTCTTTTAGGATGATTTGATTATTCAATTAGTTGGATAATTAGAATTAGAAGTAGTTCAATTGATGATTAAAACAAAAAGAAATCAAAACCCCTATGGATTTAAGTGAGGACCGAGTTTTATGCTAGGGTTTGAGTTGGGGGTTTTCGATTTAATGATGTAATAAGACTTGAATTGGTTGATTGATGATATAGCAGTATGATAAATGGATTAATGTTGAAAATTGATGAAGAAAATCACCCCCTTTAAATTATTGTTATTACCGAAAAATATGAGGAAATTTGGGGTTTTCATGTAGCTTGATTTAGATGATGATATGTTGATGAATTAATGTTTCTAATGACATTAGATGATGTTGGGAATTAAATGAGAATTTTCTAAAAATATTAATAAAATTGTAAGAGACAAAGAATTGGATTTAAGTTGAGTTTAAGTAATGTTATGAGGTGATGATGTATATAATAATGAATCCCGTTAGATGTTGATTAATGTCGGAGAAAATGAAAGAATTCCGATAACTTTTGGAATTTCGTAAGAGACGAACAAGTGGACGTAATTAATAATTGAGAAGTCGAGTAAGGATTCTAACTTGATAATAGTGTTTATAATGGACTAAGGCACGACTTTGTAGTTGACGACATGAGCATCTGGAATATTATAATATGAGTTGTAGTTATAGTCGAGAACTAGAAACGAGAATTTGTTAACTTGATTTTGGTATAGTAAATGGTAGTTGAAACGACGAGGTTTGATCGTCGTGGTTTTAATCGAGTTTTGAAAAGGAGTCCTACACGTACGGGAGTACGTGTTGACTGCCTTGAGAGTCAAGTTTCGTGAGAAATCGAGTACGAGAACTTAGAACGAACTTAGGAAGTTATACGTCGATTCTATCGAGCAACTAGGGTTAGCGCGGCAGTTTTGCGACCCTTCCCGGAAACTGTAATATCTCTTAGCTCGTTTATTGGATTTGAGATCCGTAAATTGGAGCGTAAACTAGACTTTCCAAGCTTTCTAACGGTACAGGGCTCGTCCCCTGTTTCCGATTCCTCTGTTCTGGGCAGTCCCCAGAACTACTGCATTGCGCAGTGAAATTTCAGAAGTTGTTTTCCTAAGTTGTTTTCTTCGCAACTTAGTTTCTTTCGATCGTTTAAGCCGTAATAAGTTAACGACTATCCTCTCTACTGACCTAAGAGTCGAGTATGAAACCTTTCGAGTTCTAAACGAGATTTGTTCAAGTCTCGTTCCCGTTTAATTAAAAAGAAACTAGTAGCGTGCAAATGCCTAAAGAATCAAAACAACAAAAACCTAATTCGAATTTCCATGTTCGATTATCTTTTACGACCGAATTTAAAGTGTTATTATTTTATGATGAAGGAGGAAGCCAGCAATAAGGAAAGGATGGAAGATCAGGAGAACGGAAGCTCGTACTTAGTTCTGTAAACGCTAAGGTGGGCTTTTATATATAAAATAAAACGAGCAATGCTCTAAAACCTTTCTTTATCGCTTTGATATCTGTGTTTTCAAAGTGATAATTATGGCATGAACTGTTTTATGTTTTATGTGAGTTCTCTTGTACCTATCTGAGTTAACATTCGTGTTTTCCAGATTTTATGAGTTAATCAAATAGGTTAACTAACGATCGGCTCTGAGTTAGCTATTAAGTGTTTTCCAGAGTTAGTGCACTTTGTAACCTGTAGTGTGTGGTATCCTGTTGACGGGTAACCAGCCACGGTGAATGAGAATTGGTCAAGATTTGAACGTAACATACCAGAAAATGCTCGGCCGAGTAAATTGTGAAAATGAGTCAAAAAATGTTTTAGTAGACACGGGCCCCTTTCAATAAAACCCCGATGTGCTACAATTATGAAATGCCAGATTATCTATACTTATGTTATGTTTTCAGCATCGCGCCCACTAAGTACTTTCGTACTTAGCCCTGCATGTGTTTATAAATGTGCAGGTTGAAGCGACGAGAGCGGCGGTGGTTGAAGTTGAGTCGAGTTGAGAAGTTAGGATTGCTTTAGCTATGACCTACTTTCCGCTGCAAAACTCTAGTCTCTTTTGGAGGATATGTACATTAATCAAATCACTATAGTATAAGTCTGTAATCTTTAACTTAGATGCTTTCGACTACTTTCTGTCGAGTAATCCTTCGTGATTAACTCTTCCTTTTTAATAGTAAAATCTTGTTCATTGAATGTATAATGTCATTTATGTATGTTTAGTTAGTCAGCCCCCTTCTTCCCAGCTTCTTTAATCCAATCCCAGTCGCACCCCGGCTTCTGCCGTCCCTCGGGATTTGGGGTTGTGACATGTCCACTCCATCTGTATCCTGCTAACCTGCACGTTTAGAAATACATGCAGGCTTGAGTACTTCGTACTCAGTGAACACATGCCAAAAACATGTGAAAAACTTTGCTCTTAGAGCTATATCAATTGAACTTGTCTTGCCGTAGCATCACAAGTATTAATGCAGTGAAAACAGTTTTACTTGTGAATGCAAAACTTTTTCCTTTCGAATAGACTGCGCAGTCAAATAATATATATATACTCAAGCAAATGTATCATCTACCACATTTCACTCTCACTGTGCCGAGAAGTAGGCCTCCTTCTCGAACACTGTGACCGGCCCAACCGAAGCAAGGCTCACAGTCACCTCAAATAATTCATATACCACACGTGGATTTCCTGCCTTTCACAGGACAATAATATCTCAACAAGCAGATGATAACACATACCAAAAAATCAAGTAAAAACGGCAAGTCAATTTGAACTTTAAAAACTCACATAATAATACTCAATTATCATAATAGCATTCATCGATAGTTTTGGTTTTAGAAAAGCTCACCTGACTTCCGACGATTAGCTAGGCGGCTTACTCTTTCTTTGTCTTCGCTACTTCTCCGTCCCGTTCGGTCCTTTATATTTTGACATCGATAAAAGAAGTAAGACACGAGGCTTATGACGTAAAGTAGACGTTTGTTTAGACTGAAGGACTTCTACTTGACTCGTCTCTCTCTATTTTTATCTTTTCTAAGACAATCTCGATTCTCAACTTTTTCGTCCTCGGTTCTCACTCTACTCTATTACTAATTACTGTATCTAGTATTCTCGTTTCTAAAACATTAATGCTACTCGTTAATTGGTTAATGATATTTGCTAATGTCTTTATTCGAATCCTTACTCACATTCTCAATTAAATACTCGATTATACGAACATCATTCACGTCATGAGCACGCATTCTCAACAATTTGAACAATCATTTCATTATAATCAAAGCATAAATATTTTACTCAAGCATATAGATTCAATTAAGCATATTCAATTATGTTTAATCACATAAATCTACTCAAACGTATTTAATTCAACATAGAATTTCAATCAATCATCATAATTTTAAATTGGAATTTAAACAAACGTATCATCTCAAACTCGATTCACACTTCAAGTCACATTAACAATTACTCGTCATTACTCGACTGTAGTTTTGGAAAAGACATTAATTCAAATAATAAAAATTTTCTTGGATTAAAGCTTAAATAATCATTTAATATCTCTTATCTCAATATACGACGTTATTTCCAAAGACGTCGTCTTTTCTCAACTACTTATACTTATTCGCATACGTACTATTACTTACGCTTCTATTACTATTTCTCTTTTTCTTTTAATTAAACTCTTATTGAAATAAAAATTTATTTTCTATTTATAACTCGACTCTTAACTTCGTCTTAAAACTCGATTCTTAAATTATTATCTCTATTATTTCCTCGACTCTTTCAATTTAAAACGATTTGAAAATCAAACTCGATTGACTTATTCGAACATCATTACTCGGCATAATATTCATAAACAAATACTCAAACACTTATTATTTATAAATTCTATTCTCAAAATAACTCTTATTAAATCTTATTCTCTTTTTATAACATTTCTCAATTAATTACTTTAATTCGCTCAAATAATTCTTACTCGACTCTATTCTCTTAGTTCCTCTAACTCAACTTATCTCTTTATTTATTTTCTAAGCTCGACTCAACTTATTATTCTCATATTCTATTATTTCTTATTTAATGAAGAAATTCTTATTTTAGTTAATTTGCTCTAACTTTATTCTTAAACTTCAAACTTCTCGACTAATTTAATATCATTCAGATAATTAAACTCATACTCGATTTAAAGCTTCTCGTTGATTACTTATACTCAACTCTATAATTATTATTGATTATTATTCTCGTTATTTCTCATTTATTTAAACGACTTAATTCTCAATTACTCGACTCAATTTTCATACTCGATTCCTAACTCTATTTCTTTAATTCTATCTCGTCTTCTATTTCTCATTTATTACGACTTCTAATTCCTCGTTATTTAATTCTCTATTATTAATTCTTTTAATCTCAAATTATTTAACTTAATTAATTCTTTTTATTAAACTCTAATTATTTAATAAAGAAGTTATTTTTCTTTATCTTTCTCAATTTATGACTCATTACTTATTTATTAATTTTTCTCTTTTATTTTCTATTAAATTTTTGTTCTCAAAATATCTTGAATTTTTTATTAATTTAATAATTTATTTCTTTTAGAATTAATTTTAATTATCCTTAAATCTTCAAATATACACCAAGAACACCTAGAACACACACTAGGCATTCATTCAAATCTTCAAAAATTCATGTTTTTCACCAAGAACACCTAGAACACACACTAGGTATTCTTACTCACTTTTTCGATTTTTTTCTCATTTTCATGCTTAAAACTTCAGTCTTTTTATCTCAATAAATCCTACTAACATCTAGTATTCAAAATTACACACACAACATGCTCTTAAACATCATACTATCAAAATCATCAAAAATCATTATAACATCATAAAATTCATTTTCCTCTAAAATCATGCATCTAACTCAATTTTCCCACAATAATAACATAGAAGATTAAATCATCATAAACTCATAATCATATCATGCTCAAAACATCATCAAATCATTAACAAAATAATCGAAATAAAAATACTCCTCCACACTTCAAAACTCACGGCATTTATAGGATTTTTAGGGCAAATAATTTCTCAATTTTTCATGCATAAATAATCATTCTAAACATACTCAACAACATAGATTCACCTATTTTCTCCTACTTTTTTTCGGTTTTACCCAATTTTAGGGATTTTAATTTTCTTTTCTCTTTTAATTCATAGATTCATCCCTAGGGTTTAATTCTCCTATTGATTTCCTTACTCGAATCTCACATCGAAAACTGTCACAGCCCCAAATTCCGAGGGACGGCAGAAGTCGGGGTGCGACTGGGGTTGGATTAAAGAAGCGGGGAAGAAAGGGGATGAATGAATAGACATACATACATAACATCTTATCTTCTATGAACAAACTTTATTAACGAAAGAAAGAGTTAATCTCGAAGGATTACTCGAGAAAGTACTTCAAAAGCTTCTAAGCTATATTACAAAACTTAGACTACAGTGTTAAAACACAACATCAAAAAGAAGAGTTTAGAGTCTAGCAGCGGAATTGTGAACTATATACAAAGTCTTCCTTAATCCTTATTCAACTCTAACTCAACCAACGCCGCTTCGTCGCTTCAACCTGCACATTTAGAAAACATATGCAGGGCTAAGTACAAAAGTACTTAGTGGGCACGTTGCCGAAAACATAATCATAAGTATAGATAAACAGGCATCTTATTTTATAGTGCATTGGGGTTTTCATTCAAAAGAACCCGTGCCTATTAAACATTTGCATTTCATTCATAAAGTAGCTTCGAAGCATTTTTCATAGATGTTATGTTCAAATCTTGACCAGTCATAATTCACCGTGGCTGGTTACCCCTCAACAGAATACCACATGCACCACAGGCTACAAGTGCACTAACTCTGGAAAGCCCCTTTTGACTAACTTAAAACCGATCGTTAGTTAACCCCTTTTGATTAACTCATAAGGTACTAGAGAACTCACATAAAACACAAAACAGTTCATGCCATGATTATTACTTTGAAAACACGATTATCAAAGCGATAAAGAAAAGGTTTTCGAGCATTGCTCGTTTTGTTTCATATATAGGAAAGCCCACCTTATAGATTACAGACCATGACACGTGCTTCCGTCTTCTAATCTTCCGTCCTAACCTTGGTTTCGACTTCCTCCTTCATCATGAAAATCATACTTTAAAACTCGATCGCAAACGATAAACGAATACGAAAAGAATTGGATTAAGTTTTAGTTCTTTAGACATTTTAGGCATTTGCACGTTAACTAAACTCTTTTAGTTAAAAAGAAACGAGATACGAACGCATCTCGTTTGATGCTCACTCGGTTCTGTACTCGACACTTTAGGTCGGTAGAAAGAAGGTAGTCGATAACTTGAAACGACTAAAAAGATCGAAAGAGTTCAATTTGAGAAGAATTCAAATTAAGAAACTACATTTTGAACATACACTGCACGAGGTCAGTAAGTCTGTCCAGAACAGGGGATTGCGAAACAGGGGTCGAATCATATACCAAAAGAAAGGTACGGGTGTCTAGTTTACTCTCCAATTCGCGGATCTCGATTTCGATAAACGAGCTAGGAGATTTCGCAGTTTCCGTGAAAGGTTGCCAAAACTGCCGAGTGAACCCTAATGCTCGATAAAATCGACGCACGCTTTTCTAGGTTCGATTCAAGCTTAAACACTTTTATTTTCGCACAAAAACTGACCCAAGGCAGTCAGCTCGTATCAAAGTACGTGATAGACCCCTTTTCATTTCTCGTTTATAAACACGACGATCCAAACCTCGTCGTTCAAACTAAACAATTACTAAACCATTTCAAGTCTCGTTCAATTTCCTAACTTCTTGTTTCTACTTCTCGATTATAGCTACAACTTATCTTTTCATAGCTCGGACGAACAAGTCGTCAACTAAAAACTCGTTCCTTAATCATTAATAATCATCAATATCCAAAAAGAATCATTAATCGACTTTTCTATCGTTACTTATTCTTGACGTTTCGTCTCTTACAAAATTTCAAACGTTATTAGAATTCGTTCAAAATTTACAACATTATTCATCATCTATCAAGAATCATAAATACGCAATTCATATCCTCATATCATCATCTATTCTCGAATTATCGATCGTCGTTCGTCTCTTACGTAAAATTCTACATTCTCCGTTTTCATTCAAATTTTACGACAACGATTATCATCTATCAAGCATTACTAACATGCAAATCATATTATCAAAATGTTATCGAGTCTCGACTTATCAACACATCTTCGTCTCTTACACTTTTCGTTTTATTTTTATAAAAATCTCAAATTAATATATATTCATCCTCATGCATCGTATAACTCATTTCCATCAAACAATCGAGCATATCATAACATTTACTAACCTAAATCGAGCCTTGTTCGTCTCTTAGATTTTGGATTTTATTTTTAGAAAAATCTAAAACAATTCATACGATCAATTAACATCATAAGAAACACTAATCTAACATTCAATCGACAAAGAAATCGAGCATGAATCAAAAGCCCCAAATCTGAAAAATTTCGGTATTAATTAGGGGTTAGGGTTCTTGATTTTTCTTCATGATTTGATCCGTAGAACTCGATTCTAAGCATCCTAGAACATGTATCGATCAAAGAAATCACATGCTAATCCATTCCCTAATTTTTGAAAAAAATAAAAGAGAGGGGAAAGGAGATTTGTTCGGTTCAAACTTGAGACGAAGCTCTTACCTTTCATAATATAAACTCGGATTGGAATTTGATCGGTAGATGGAGGAGCTTTCATCTTGGAAGGAGCTTGAGAGGTGCTTCAATGGAGGATGATGAAGAAGAAAATGAGAGAGAGAATGAGGAGGTGGGGTGGCGGTATGGGGGAGATAAGGGGGAGGGTGATGAGTCACAATGGTGACTCATAAAGTAGAGGAAAATATCTAATAAACATAGTGACTCACTAAGGAGACGTTTGGCGAGGGAAAAAATTTATCGAAATAACTCGTTTCCGGCTCTTAATCGTCATTTTAAAAGTCGATAAATATTTTCCTAGTTAGTTATGGAATTGACGAAATCTAATTCGTCCGTTAGATTGAAAATAATTTACATACTTGGAAAACCTAATTCGTTTTTCAAAATCCGAGAAAAAGTCGGGACATCACAGTCTAAAATTCGTCCGGAAAAATTATTTTCGGAAACGGATTTCACCGTAAATCTTAGAATTTAACTTAATGATCTTAGGCGTGCAAAGCCATAATTATTAATAACTTTCAATTTTTAAAGACTGTAGAAAAAATCTGGGGTATTACATCCTACCCCCCTTACGAAAAATTTCGTCCCGAAATTTGCATACCTTCTTCAAAAAGATAAGGATATCTCTCCTTCATCTTTTCCTCAAGCTCCCACGTGGTGATTCCATAATACTTTTACTACTGGTATCGACTTGGTTCTTAATTCTTGAACTTTTCTATCCAAAATCGATATCGGCTTTTTCTCATAACTTAGGTCAAATTCAAGAACGACGTCTTGTTGACTTATAACGTGCTTAGGGTCATAGACATACTTTCTTAATTGCGAAACGTGAAACACGTTATGGACACTTCCTAGACTTGGCGGTAAAGCCAATCTATAAGCAACGGGTTCTATCTTTTCGAGAATCTCATAAGGTCCTATAAACCTTGGTCTAAGCTTACCCTTAACACCGAATCTAATAATTCCTTTCGATGGTGAAATCTTAAGGAAAACCTTATCACCAACTTCGAAACTAAGATTGGTTCGTCGATCATCGGCGTAAGACTTTTGTCGGCTCTGGGCTTCTTTCATCCTATCTCGAATCTGTCGAACGATCTCGATCATTTCATTAATCGAGTCTGGTCCTAAGTTCTTTCTTTCACCCACTTCATCCCAATAAAGTGGTGACTTGCATTTTCTTCCATACAATGCCTCGTAAGGCGTCATTCCTATCGTCGCCTGATAACTGTTATTATACGCGAATTTGACTAAGTGTAAGATATCTTCCCAAATTGCGCTTCGATCCAAAACTACTGTCCTTAGCATATAAACTAGAATCTGAATCGTTCTCTCGGATTGTCCATCCGTCTGAGGGTAAAAAGCTATACTGAAGTTTAGTTCGGTTCCTAACTCTTTCTGCATGGTGATCCAAAATCTTGAAGTGAACTTAGCATCTCTATCTGATATTATGGACTTGGGTACTCCGTGCAGACGTACAATTTCTTGAACGTACAACTGGGCTAGCTTTTCTGATCCGTAGGTAGTCTTAATCGGTAAAAAGTGTGCTGACTTCGTGAGCCTATCAATAATCACCCAAATGGCAGTATTTCCTCTTCTTGACTTAGGCAATCCTGTCACAAAATCCATGGCTATTCCTTCCCACTTCCATTCTGGGATATCTAAAGGCTGTAACAATCCATACGGTCGTCTATGTAAGGTTTTCACTTGTTGGCATGCCAAACATCTTTCTACAAATGAGGCAACGTCTCGTTTTAATCCATTCCACCAGAAATTCTTCCCTAAGTCCTGATACATCTTCGTACTTCGTACTCCCTGGGTGTGCTGTATAGGGCGTATCGTGAGCCTCACTCATGATATCATTCTTTAATTCTTCGTCACTGTCAGGAATACAAAGTCTGCCTTCAAATGATATTGCATTGTTTGGTTCTTCGGAATATCTGTCTGGCTTATCTGTTCTTATCTTCAGGCGAAGCTTCTCCATTGACTCGTCTTTCCTCTGAGCACTTATGATTCTTTCTCTTAAGTCCGACGTAGCTTCTAGTGCTGCTATCTGATTTGTGATTGTTGCTGGTGTGTTGAGCACTTCTACTTCCATCTTTTCAAATTCTCGTACTAACGCTTCTTCTTCAACAAACAGACATCCTAACTTGGTTGGAGCCTTGCGACTCAACGCATCTGCTACTACATTTGCCTTTCCTGGGTGGTAGTTGATTCCGCAATCGTAATCCTTGACCAATTCGAGCCATCTCCTTTGTCGCATATTCAGTTTTTTCTGCTCGAAGAAGTACTTCAGACTCTTGTGATCTGTGAAGATCTCAACCCTTACACCATAAAGAAGATGGTGTCTCCAAATCTTTAATGCATGCACAACTGCTGCGAGTTCTAAATCATGGGTTGGATACTCAACCTCGTGAGGTCGAAGTTGTCGTGAGGCATATGCTATTACTTTTCCATCTTGCATTAGAACACAACCTAACCCATTCTTTGAAGCATCGGTATACACCACATATTCCTTGTTTGCGTCGGGAAGAGCTAATACTGGTGCTGTGGTCAACTTTTCTTTCAGCGTTTGGAAACTCTTTTCACACTCGTCCGTCCATTTAAACTTGTTATCTTTTCGAAGTAGCTGCGTCATGGGTCTAGCAATCGTGGAGAATCCTTCGATGAATCTTCTTTAGTAGCCTGCCAAACCTAAGAAACTCCTGATCTCGTTCGGACTTGTCGGTGACTTCCAATTATGCACTGCCTCTACCTTGGCAGGATCTACTTTGATTCCTTCGGCTGAAACTATGTGTCCGCGAAACATTACTTCCTTCAACCAAAATTCACACTTACTGAACTTGGCATAAAGTTTCTCAGTCCTAAGTGTTTCCAACACTATCCGTAGATGTTCTTCGTGTTCATTCTCATTCTTAGAGTAAATGAGAATATCGTCGATGAAGACTAAGACGAATTTGTCTAAGTATGGGTGGAAAACTCTATTAATGAGGTCCATGAATACAGCAGGGGCGTTGATCAATCCAAATGACATAACTAAGAATTCGTAGTGGCCATATCTGGTTCGAAAAGTAGTCTTAGGTACGTCCTCGGGTTTAATCTTCAGTTGATGGTACCCTGATCTTAAATCTATCTTTGAAAACACTCCTGCACCTTTGAGCTGATCGAAAAGGTCCTCTATCCTTGGTAAAGGATATTTGTTCTTGAGGGTGATCTTGTTCAGCTCGCGATAATCTATACACATCCTCATTGACCAATCCTTCTTTCTGACAAACAACACTGGTGCTCCCCAAGGTGAGACACTTGGTCTGATAAAACCAAGGTCTAGTAATTCTTGCAATTGGATTTTATGTTCTTCTAGTTCTTTCGGTGCCATCCTATATGGTGCTTTAGATTTGGGGGCCGATCCTGGTTCTAGGTCAATCGAAAAATCTTTGTGACGGTCGGGTGGTAAACCAGGTAAAATTTCTGTAAAGACGTCTTCGTACTCGTTGACAACTTTCACGTCTTGGATGGTCTTCTCGGCTCCTGGTTCTCCAACTAGGTACACAAGATAGGCTGTGCAACCCTTCTTCTTTATCAACTTCTTGGCTTGTAAGGCGGATATTACCGATATTCTCTTGCCCATTGCAATCCCATGAAATTCGGTTGGCTCGCTACCCGAGGGTTGAAAAGAGATTTTTCTCTCATTGCAGAGAATTGTGGCATAATTCTCTGACAACCAGTCCATCCCTAGAATTATGTCTACGTCCCACATTATCATAACGTTTAAGTTGTTCGCTTTAACCTTAAGAGTTCTGATTTCTAGTTCTAGGTTAGAGCAAACATGCGTGGAAGTAGTGATTTCTCCTGAAGGTGTAGCTACTCTCATAGGATGTTCAGCTCCTACGGGTCTGATGTCTAAGTTATCCGCACAACAACCAGCAATAAAAGAATGCGATGCTCCCGTATCGAACAATATCTTAATAGGGATGTTGTGAAGTTTTCCCATACCTGCAAGGTTTCCTTTTCCCTTTCCCTTATCCTGCCCCGTTTGCCTATTCGTGCATGCCCTTGCATTCTGCTGTTGTTGCACGTGCTGCTGAAACTGCTGCTGATTCATTTGCTGCTGTGGTTGCGCTTGTATGGCCCTCAGAGGTACTGCTTGTAGTGGTGTAGGGCAATCTTTCTTCAAGTGTCCCTTCTGTCCGCAGTTAAAACAGTTGGGAGTGCCTGCTTGACATACACCGGAATGTGATTTGTTGCACTTGGGGCATACCGGACTGGTAACCCTCCCTGGGTTATTCCATCCCTGATTGAAATTCTTTTCTTGTCCCTGAGGTTGCCTTTGCTGATTATTCCCTTTCCAGGGTCCAGCTTGGTTGTTTCCCTGCAAATACAACCCAGACTGGTTGTTTCCCTGCCACGGTTTCTTGTTGTTGTTCTGATTCGACTGTTGGTAGTCCTGCTGATTTCCCTTCCTTTGATTTCCCTAGTTGTTGAAATTCTGATTGTAGCCACCGCTATTTCCTCCTTCCCACTTTCTCTTCCCTTGGAAATTGTTATTGTTGTTGTTATAGTAGCCTCGATTTTGGTTTTGGGTTGGAGCTGGTGTGGTTGTTATTGTTTTCTTCTCATCAGGCACAACGGCCTCCATTTCCAAAGCTCTACCTAAGACATCCGTATAGCTTAGTCCCCCATGACTGGCTAAGGCGATCCCCAATTCGTGTCTCAGTCCCCCACGGAACTTCTTTGAAATCTTTTCTTCGGTATCGACCTGAGTAGGCGCATACCTGGATAGCTCACAGAACTTAGCGTCATATTCTGTCACTGTCATCTTACCCTGCTTCAAGTTGTAAAACTCAGTCTCCTTCTGAGCCCTATACGTCTTCGGCACGTACTTGTCGTACAGCGTCTCCTTAAACTCTTCCCACGTAAGTTGAGCCAGATGCTCCTCGGGTATCACTTTCTGTCTTGCCTCCTACCAGTAGTCAGCTGGTCCGGAGAGCTAGAATGCTATGCATGATAGTCGCTCCTCATCAGTACATCTGAGGAGCTTGAAAATTCTCTCAATCGATCGCACCCATAGCTCAACATTGCTAGGGTTGCCCGTTCCATTAAATACGGGTGGGTTCAATTTGAGGAAGAGATCCTCAATGTTCCTACGGGGTGGTGGTGGAGGTGGTGGTGAAGGGGATGGTGGAGGGGTGTCATGATGTTCTTGCTCTTGCTCTTGTTCCCTTTCATTTTCAGGTTGACGTCGTCCACGTCCTCGGGGCGTACCAGGTCCCCTTCTATTGTTAACATTTCTTGGCGGCATTTCTCTTTAACTATGGGGAACAGAAAACTCTCATTAGCCCTTTCTTTTAAACATTCTTTTACTTACTCACCCTCTTTCCAACTTAATCAAGTTCCCGGAAAAGAAAGAAATCGAACATAACTTCGATATTAGTTCTTTAATCTTTTAACTTTTCAAGTTAAACTAAACTTCTCGTTAAACGAGTTCATTTGATATTATGGTTTACTTCATGATTTATAAGAAACTTCCTTGTGATCAAAACCCTTTTACGGGTCATGTATATATATATACATCAAAAGAATATTGATTCTGTCTCCAACGAGGACTTAAACAAAAAGTTAGACTACTACTAGTCTAAACTAGGCTGACTGCCTATCACTGAATCGGGTGCACTAACAAGCTGCATCTTCGTATCTACTAGGAGTACTAAAACGGAAACGATTCATAAAATTCCGTATCCGCTAGAGTACTACAAAAACTAGTTACTGATCCGACTATGTACAAGACAAACGAAACTACTACTACTATTAACACTAACACGCGTCTACGACGCTCTGCTCAAGTAACTGCAGTCGAGTCCAAAACTGCCCTCTACGGCCTGAAAAACCTTAAGAGCCCTCCTCTGGGTCCTCTTCCGGATCCTCGTCCGGGTCCTCCTCAGGATCCTCGTCCAGGTCCTCCTCAGGATCCTCGTCTGGGTCCTCCTCCTCAGACTCTGAACCAAAGACGAGCTGGAGTGCCTCGTCCTCCCTCAGAGTAGAGCCGTCAGAAAGTGTAAGTAAGGGTGGTGACGGTGCCTCTCAAACTGTCTCCTCTAAGTCTGAAACAAGGTAGTCCTCACTGGTCTCTACTGCACGCTTCTTCAGCGGAAGAAGGTGCTCTGGAACGGAACCAGAACCTGACTCGTACTCCTCCTTAGAGCGGACTCTGGATGGTCCCGCCTCTAACTGACCTTTGACTACTTCCCACTTCGCGCAAATCTCCTCAAGCGGTGTCAGTGGAGATGGTAGCTCTAACATGGCGGCAAGCTCTGCGTCTATCCCTCGGTACTCTGACCCTGGCTGGAACAGTCCTGTCTCAAAAGGTCCTTGAACCCTCACACTAGGCTCGGGTAGAAAAGGAGTAGGTAACCTTAACAGGGCAGCTGTCTCTGCGTCGATCTCTACAAGTCCTGGTCCTGGGATCACCTCCTCAAGAGGTCCAAGTGGAAGTGGTAACTCTGGTGAGGCTGTGGGCTCCTCGTCTACCTCTAACTGCTCTGACTCCGTGTCAGACTCCTCACTCGGTACAAAGTCTGGTGGTACCTCCAACAAAGCGGCCAACTCCGGGTCCAACTCTAAAGGCTCTGGCTCGGTCTCTGCTGGAAAGTGATGGTAGGGAACATGTGGCTCAAAAGGAACTGGAATCATGAACCTGCTGTCAAGGAAACGCCCGTGTATATATAGAGCGAATCCCGTGTAGTTGTCCGTCGGCTTTGTGTCGTCGCCGAAAACCCCAAGAAAATACCACGCCACGCGGTGCGCCCAACCGCGCCACTCGTCCGGTAGATACATAATCAGATCGGATATCGCCTGACTCTCCGGGATAAAGTGTCGTGCTGCATAATAAACTGACGAGAAGTTGCTCACTATCTGCCCTATGTCCTCCTCATCCGGATCTGCCTCGAAATCATAATATTCATCCTGTATCATATCTACTATGGTACGCTCGCACGCGGGCAAGGACTGGCTCTTTCGAGCAGAAACGCGAGTCCTAGCCATCCTACAAAAGTTTTAAGGAAACACGGATCAGTAACAGGTAGGGAAAAATAACTTATCTCAACGAAAAACTTAAATTACAAAATGAACATTCCTTATTCAATTGTAATATCACCACTTAAACAACCACTTATCATAACATCTAGCAATTCAAGAAATTGCACTCAAACAATATATAGAAATCAAATTTCAAGATTTTATTTCCATCCTTTATTTCATTATTCAATTACATTTCTTAATTTATTTCCTCATAAATATTTCTTTCTTTATTCATTATCACTTTCTTTCATTATTCTTTATTACCTTCCTTCATTATCTCTTTATTACTTTCTTTCATTATCTTTTCCTCAAGGAAAAAAAAAAATTCTTAACGATTTTTACTTCATTAAAACAAAGTACGTCTACTTTGTTCATGTTACTTACTGTCACATCCCGACTCCCAAGAAAGATTTGGGGGCCAGAACGCGACGAGGGGGATTTAAGAAGCGGGGAAGAAAAGGGGTAGAATAATAATAATAATAATAATAATAATAATAATAATAATAATAATAATAATAATAATAATTCATTACTTAATATATATATATATATAAATATATATATATATATATATATATATATATATATATTCTTAAGTTTAGGAATAACATATGAGAGATATAATAGACAATACCTTTTTAAGATAATGTAATAACCATACCTTACTAATATATTACATACTTCGAACATTATTCAGAGTAACCTTATTCATTTACACAGCGGAAATAGTAAACATGTAGAACCCCCGCCTCAGTCCTACGCCTCACCATCTGTCTCCGAACCTGAAAACATTTGAAAAACATTTGGGCTGAGTATCAAAAGATACCCAGTGGGTGTTGCCATGACATTTTATAATTCAACAATATATCCATGTACTAGTGTAACAGATAGTTTTAGAAATCAAAGCCTCATCTGAATACACAAAACATAATTTTCTGGGTATGTGTAGTTCCGACTGATTACTAGAGATCTCGGGCCGCATGTCACCGATGGATCTTAACTAGTACTCAGGATACTGTTATCCCTTAAGTAACATAGTTTTACTTTAACTAGGTCAGGAGCCTTAGCCCAAGACCGCTAGGTATAATACAATGGAGATCAAACCACTGCATTATAACGGGGAGCGCACAATACCCAGTTAGCACTTGCGCACTTTCTGGATACCTCGATCGATTAACTAGAGTAATAAATATGGAACACACATAAAACATTTTATGGATATCTGCATTTTAGCATAAAGTAAAGAGTCTAGCACCCAAATATTACTTTTAAAATTTTACCCACCTGAATATTGAGACAACGTAAGTAATTGCAGAATTACTCCCAACAAGCAAGTAATTTCCTACTCGGCCAGAACTCAATTTCTTTAATTCCTATAGCTTTCTTGTTATTTTTATTTGTGAGATATAGAATAAAGGAGTAAGAAACTCGACTATTTATAGGAATGAAAAGCATAGGCGTAGCTTTGTTGAGTCAGCACATATAGCTTTGCATTCTCATTTCTTATAGCTTCGCATAGTCACGCAGTTTACTTCTATAAGATAAGAACTATGTTATAAAAGTAAAATAGATAATTACAACACATACTATGTTTATTCATTTACTAAAAATAGAATATCTAAATCACTTGTAGATAATTCTTACGTACAGGTATATATATAGGTGATTGAGATCAACTACAATTTGTTTATTAATCACATATTACGACATGCATGCGTATATTAACTATCCATGCATTAATACTAGAATACTTATATTTTATTTCTTTTTATTTGTTAAAGTACATAAATGTATCTATATATATTACATATATACTAATTAGTTAAGAATATACTAATTAATTATTATCAATTATAATATTATGAAAATATTCACTAATAATATAATATGCTAATAATTTATGAAATCCTAAGTGTACGTATACATATATATTTAAATAGGAAACATATTCATCTTATATATGGTACAAACGTTAACTAATCCCAAAAACGAATTTGTATAGTATATAATACGTATGTGCATTTATGTTTAAAAATTAATAATAACTTGATTAATAGTATAGTATCTAATTAATTAATATAATATACATTAAATCATAAAGCATACGTATATTATATTTCATATATCTATTGCATATTCGTACAAACACACAAACATATATAACTTACATATAAATATTTATACTATTAATATCTTTTGAAAGGATTTTATTGGAAATATATCAACTTAATAGTCAATTATGAGAGAAATAATTATTTCTTGGAGTTTAATTATTTCTATAATATTATAAAAGGGTTCTAAAAGCACCTAATATTACTTAGGGAATTATCAAGAAATGCGGGATGTTACATTCCTCCCTCCTTAAAAAAAATTTCGTCCTCGAAATTTATATACCTGAGAATTGTAGTTCTGGGTATTAGGCTATTATTTTCTCTTCTAGTTCCCAAGTTGCTTCTTCTTGTCCATGGTGATTACTATTGGAATTTGTTTATTCCTTAAAACTTGGATTTTCCGATCAAGGATTTGAATGGGTCTTTCGTCATAACTTAGGTCTTGAGCTAAGACCACTTCATCGTTTCTAATCACGTGTTTTGGATCAAACACATACTTCCTAAGTTGGGAGACATGAAATACATTATGCACATCTCCAATACTTGGTGGTAAGGCTAATCTGTAAGCTACAAGACCTATCATATCTAGGATTTCGAAAGGTCCTATAAACCTGGGGCGTAATTTCCCTCGCTTGCCGAAACGCATAATTCCTTTAGTAGGAGAGACCTTGAGAAAAATATGATCTCCAACATTAAACTCTAATTCTGTCCGACGTTGATCGGCATAGGACTTTTGTCTATCTTGGGCCTCCTTAATCCTTTGTCTGATTAGATCCACTTTTTCGACCATTTGTTGTACTAATTCTGGTCCTAACAATTTCCGTTCACCCACTTCATCCCAATAAAGCGGTGATCTAACGGCCATAAAGAGCTTCGTAGGGTGGCATTCCAATGGAGACTTGGTAACTATTGTTATAAGCAAATTCAATTAGAGGTAAAAAGTCCTCCCAATTTCCACCATGATCTATCACCACTGCCCGTAGCATGTCCTCTAGAGTTTGTATTGTTCGTTCTGATTGTCCATCGGTCTGTGGATGAAATGAAGTACTAAAGTTTAGCTACGTTCCCATAGCTTCTTGTAAGCTCTTCCAAAATCGCGATGTAAAACGGGTATCTCTGTCTGATGTGATTGAAATTGGCACACCATGCAGGCATACGATTTCTTTCACATATAGCTTGGCTAATTTATCTCACCCTAATGTCATTCGAATCGATAGGAAGTGTGATGTCTTAGTCAGGCTATCCACAATAACCCATATGGCAATATTTCCATGACTGGTCTTGGGTAAACCAACCACAAAGTCCATCATAACTCGTTCTCATTTCCATTCAGGGATCGAAAGCGGTTGCAAGGTTCCTTGTGGCTTTTGGTGTAGGGCCTTCACTTGTTGACAAGCTAGACATCGTTCCACAAACGATGCTATATCTCTTTTCATTCCATTCCACCAGAAATTATTCTTCAAATCTCGATACATCTTTGTATTTCCTGGATGAGCAGTGTAAGGCGTGTCATGAGCTTCACTCATGATATTATTTTTCAGCTCCTCATTGTCGGGCACACACAGACGTCCCTTGAATACGAGCCTATTATCCTTAGCTTCAGAGAATCCCTTAGAATTGTCCTATCTAGCGGCAAGTCGCATCTTTTCTAGAAATTTGTCTGCTCTTTGTGCTTCCACAATCCTTGTTCTTAGATCAGGTGTAGCTACAAGAGTAGCTATGAAACTTGATATACTCTCAGGAAGGTGTACTATTTCTATTCCGAGTGTGGCAAAATTATGAATCATATCCTCCTCTAGAGTAATCAAATAACCTAGCTTACCCTTCAATTTTCGACTTAAGGCGTCCGCTACCACATTAGCTTTTCCAGGGTGATAATTGATGGTACAGTCGTAGTCATTTACTAATTCGAGCCATCTCCTTTGTCTCATGTTCAAGTCTTTTTGCTCGAAAAAGTATTTCAAACTTTTATGATCAGTAAAGATTTCACACTTAACTCCATAGAGATAGTGCCTCCAAATCTTTAAAGCATGTACGACTGTAGCTAACTCTAAGTCGTGAGTAGGATATTCTAATTCATGTGGCTTCAACTGTCGAGATGCGTATGCAATGACCTTTGAATTTTGTATTAATACACATCCAAGTCCAAACTTTGAAGCATCAGTATAAATAACAAATCCTAAGTTCTCCTCCGGAATAGTTAAAACCGGAGCCGTAGTTAGTCTCCTTCTAAGTTCTTGGAAACTTCTTTCACATTCTTCAGACCAAATAAACTTGTTTTTCTTCTGCAATAATTGTGTCATTGGTCTCGCCAATTTCGAGAAATCTTTCACGAAACGACGATAGTATCCTGCTAGTCCTAGAAAACTCCGTATCTCGCTTACATTGGTTGGAGTTTTCCATCCACTCACTGCTTCTGTCTTTGTAGGATCAACTTTGATTCCCTCAGCAGATACTATATGTCCGAGAAACATCACTTCTTTAAGCCAAAATTCACACTTGCTGAATTTGGCATATAACTTTTGTGCGCGCAATGTTTCCAGTACTATGCGCAAATGATCGACATGTTGTTCCTCGCTCTTTGAGTATATGAGAATGTCATCAATAAAGACTAAGACAAATCTGTCTAGGTACTGGTGAAAAGTTCGATTCATCAGATCCATAAAAACAGTAGGGGCATTAGTTAATCCAAATGGCATTACTGTGAACTCGTAGTGTCCATAACGCGTTCGAAATGCCGTTTTTGGAACGTCTTCTTTTCTTATCTTAAGTTGGTGGTATCCAGATCTCAAGTCTAACTTGGAAAATACTGTTGCTCCCCTAAGTTGATCGAACAAGTCATCTATTCTTGGAAGGGGATACCTATTCTTGATTGTGAGTTTGTTAAGTTCTCTATAATCGATACACATCCTTAGAGTACCGTCTTTCTTTTTAACAAACAAGACTGGTGCTCCCCATGGTGACACGCTAGGTTGTATAAAACCTAAGTCAAGGAGTTCTTGTAACTGCACCTTCAGTTCTTGCAGTTCCTTGGGGCCCATTCTATATGGTGCCTTTGATACTTGTGCAGCTCCTGGCACTAGATCAATGGTAAACTCAATTTGTCTATCTGGAGGTAACCCTGATAAATCTTTGGGGAATACATCGGGATATTCTCTAGCTATTGACACGTCACTTAGGTTTATTTCTCTTTCAGAGCTCTTGGTCAAGTTAACGAGAAAAGCTTGGCATTCTTGTTTTCTCATTATCTTGCCTGCCTTGATTGCCGAAATGATAGGTATTGGCGTACCTATCTTTCTACCTCGAAAGCCTATTACATCTCCTTCAGGCATTTGAAATTTTACCTCTCTCTCCTTGCAACAAATAGTTGCAGCATTTTTCTCCAACCAATCCATGCCAAGTATGACATCGAATTCCATTCTATCAATCACATATAAATCTGCCTTAAAAGATAGAGTTCCAATCTTTAATTTTCGATTCAAAACGATCTCTTCTGAGATCATAGAATCTCCTGAAGCGACTCTAATTTTATGGATATGGTTGGGTTGTTCAGTTCTAGCATGCAGACTTTCACATGTATATTTATTAATAAAGGAGTGTGAAGCTCCTGTGTCAAACAAAGCTAAAACAGGTAGATCATCTAAGGAAATCATACCTGCTAGGTTTCCAGGTGCTTGTGCTGCCTGCAGCTGGTTTAAGGTATAAGCTCGTGCCTGCTGGACTGGTCTTTGGTTTTGTGGTGGATTCCTAGCTGGTACTTGTTTATGGGGTTGAGGCGTCAAGTTTACTGGTGGTCTCCATGCCGTTGGTGCTCCTTCTATATTTCTCCGAGTAGGACAAACATTACTATAATGTCCTGGGTGTCCACACTTGTAACACACATTTTGCCCTTGTAGGCATTCTCAGAATGAGGCTTTTGGCATTTCGAGCACAACTGCTGGTTATAATTTTGTGGTTGATTCCCACTCCATGGCTTCTTTCCACCGTTATTATTTCTACTCTGATTTTCCCATTTGCGTTTTCCCTGAGTCTGCGTTTGTACAGAACTCTTTTCTTTCTCCGCGGGAAGCATAGACTCGATTGTGAGAGCTCTACTCAATGTTTGGGTGTATGTGAGTGGTCCTACACTTGCCAGAGCTACTGCAATCTCTGTACGAAGTCCTGCCCTAAACTTTTGAGCTCATTCAGCATCAGTGCTTACTAGGTGTGGAGCATAACGAGAAAGTTGGTTGAACAAACGATCACATTCTGTTACAGTTCCTTTTCTCTGCTTGAGATTCCAAAACTCATTAATTTTCCTTTGCCTATAACAGTCAGGAATGTACTTCTCGTACAATTTCTCCTTAAAGTCTTCCCATGTGAATTTGCTCCATTCCTCATCAAACATTGTATGTCTAACGGCTTCCCACCAAAAGTCAGCTTCTTTAACTAACTGGTAGGTAGCACATGCCACTTTCTCATTTTCCGGACAAGCAATGTATCCGAAAATACGTTCAATATTGCGAATCCATCGTTCAGCATCTAATGGATCACCTAATCCATTAAAAGTAGGTGGATTCTCTTTCCTAAACTTTTCGTTTGCTGATCGAACACGTATAGGTTCTACTTCTGGTACAGGTGAGTGATGACCTCTCAATCGTCTTGCCATTCTGTTCAATTTAATTTGGTCAATAATATATCGTCTTAATGTCAAGGGAGTTGTGTTGAGGAAAGTCTAAATAACACAAATAGGGAAAGTATAATAGATAATTTCAACCATAATTTACATAACTATCTATCTTACAAACCACACCCTTATTGGTATATTACAAAGGTGTGTATCTTAAGGCACACTACTATTTTTTTTACATACCAAGGACTGTATTTTACAAGATTCTAAACTTAGGCGTCTTTCGGTGGGTCCTCCTATGGATCCTCTTGTGGGTCTTCATCCTCACTTTCATCACTTTCTATCACTATAGCATTAACCCACTCCGGTGCGCTTTTTTTTAAGGGTGTTGTTCTACGTCGACGACGACGCCTAACTGATGGTGACCCCGGTGGTGTGATCAAGTCGATCACTGGTATCGGACTTCTGAGGATATAGTCATTAACATCTGCTTCGTACCCAGGTTTGTACTCATGTTCTGGTTCTTCCAAGGGTGGCAGATTTTCCCAAACGAGGCTATACATATCTTCAAGATTGGCCACGTGTTTTTCTGGATGGGAGTATGTCTGAGTCCCTTCTACTTCTTGAGGATATTCATATTTAACTTCTTCACGTTCAGAACTCTCTGGTGGAAAATCACTTATAGCTAGTTCGGCAACAACTTTGGCAGCAAAGGCAGGGAAATCTCCATCAGGTGAGTGGTTAAAATTATCCCCAGCTTGAATTCTTGCCCACCTTTCCCAACGCGGGGAAATATTGTGCACTACCTTCAGAATGGTTTCGGTGTTACTAACCCCACCTCGTTGGGCAGAACCCCAAAGAGAGACTAATTTCCCAATGTATGTAGTCGGGTGTTCTCCAGATTCTCTCTTACTTGAGCGAAATTCTAGTACTTGTCTAAAGATATGTTCTTTTTCCCAACGTTCGATAAGTCTATACATCCTGCAGAAGAATTTCTATATGAGTACTATTCTCATGTCTTATAAATTCTTCATAATAAACACTCATCGTAAAATACAAGTTATGGGTTGGACTTGGTATACTTAAACCATAATCATCTTAATAGTTATTGTAACTAAGTCAAAGTTGAGCATCCTATAAAACTTATTCATGATACCTACACTAATTTCATTCTCAATATTAAAAAGTAACACTGCTTCAAACATTAATTACTTAACAAAGCAATTAATTAATTCATGCTTTTGCAACATAACATACTTGATAATACATGCATCTTGGTAATAATATTTAACACATTTATTACCTCTTTGTTGGAGATAGTGTGAAGGCGAACTGAGGGGGTTTGCTACAAAATAATTAACCCAAAAATACTGATTTTGACTCAACATATAAATTGACGGTCTCAGAGCCTTATTGCTCTGATACCATTTTGTCACATCCCGACTCCCAAGAAAGATTTGGGGCCAGAACGCGACGAGGGGGATTTAAGAAGCGGGGAAGAAAAGGGGTATAATAATAATAATAATAATAATAATAATAATAATAATAATAATAATAATAATAATAATAATAATAATAATAATAATAATAATAATAATAATAATTCATTACTTAATATATATATATATATATAAATAAATATATATATATATTCTTAAGTTTAGGAATAACATATGAGAGATATAATAGACAATACCTTTTTAACATAATGTAATAACCATACCTTACTAATATATTACATACTTCGAACATTATTCAGAGTAACCTTATTCATTTACACAGCGGAAATAGTAAACATGTAGAACCCCCGCCTCAGTCCTATGCCTCACCACCTGTCTCCGAACCTGAAAACATTTGAAAAATATTTGGGCTGAGTATCAAAAGATACCCAGTAGGTGTTGCCATGACATTTTATAATTCAACAGTATATCCATGTACTAGTGTAACAGATGGTTTTAGAAATCAAAGCCTCATTTGAATACACAAAACATAATTTTCTGGGTATGTGTAGTTCCGACTGATTACTCGAGATCTCGGGCCGCATGTCACCGACGGATCTTAACTAGTACTCAGGATACTGTTATCCCTTAAGTAACATAGTTTTACTTTAACTAGGTCAGGAGCCTTAGCCCAAGACCGCTAGCTATAATACAATGGAGATCAAACCACTGCATTATAACAGGGTGCGCACAATACCCAGTTAGCACTTGCGCACTTTCTGGATACCTCGATCGATTAACTAGAGTAATAAATATGGAACACACATAAAACATTTTATGGATATCTGCATTTTAGCATAAAGTAAAGAGTCTAGCACCCAAATATTACTTTTAAAATTTTACCCACCTGAATATTGAGACAACGTAAGTAATTGCAGAATTACTCCAACAAGCACGTAATTTCCTACTCGGCCAGAACTCAATTTCTTTAATTCCTATAGTTTTTTTGTTATTTTTATTTGTGAGATATAGAATAAAGGAGTAAGAAACTCGACTATTTATAGGAATGAAAAGCATAGGCGTAGCTTTGTTGAGTCAGCACATATAGCTTTGCATTCTCATTTCTTATAGCTTCGCATAGTCACGCAGTTTACTTCCATAGGATAAGAACTATGTTATAAAAGTAAAATAGATAATTACAACATATACTATGTTTATTCATTTACTAAAAATAGAATATCTAAATCCTTTGTAGATAATTCTTACGTACAGGTATATATATAGGTGATTGAGATCAACCACAATTTGTTTATTAATCACATATTACGACATGCATGCGTATATTAACTATCCATGCATTAATACTAGAATACTTATCTTTTATTTCTTTTTATTTGTTAAAGTACATAAATGTATCTATATATATTACGTATATACCAATTAGTTAAGAATATACTAATTAATTATTATCAATTATAATATTATGTAAATATTCACTAATAATATAATATGCTAATAATTTATGAAATCCTAAGTGTACGTATACATATATATTTAAATAGGAAACATATTCATCTTATATATGGTACAAACGTTAACTAATCCCAAAAACGAATTTGTATAGTATATAATACGTATGTGCATTTATGTTTAAAAATTAATAATAACTTGATTAATAGTATAGTATCTAATTAATTAATATAATATACATTAAATCATAAAGCATACGTATATTATATTTCAAATATCTATTGCATATTCGTACAAACACACAAACAAATATAACTTACGTACAAATATTTATACTATTAATATCTTTTGAAAGGATTTTATTGGAAATATATCAACTTAATAGTCAATTATGTGAGAAATAATTATTTCTTGGAGTTTAATTATTTCTATAATATTATAAAAGATTTCTAAAAGCACCTAATATTACTTAGGGAATTATCAAGAAATGCGGGATGTTACACTTACTCAAAAGTAACATCTGTTTTAAAAAGAAATTTTGTTCTTCTCGACACTTGAATTTCTTACTCGTCGAATTCTTCGTTTAATTACGAAGTATGAAATAAAATAAATTCCCAAGAAAAGGAAATATAACTGGAAAACGACTTTAGAACAAAAGTTCTAGTCGTCGTCGGATCGAGCGATCGTTGGAAAAATTTATTAAGATTCGTACTTGATTCGTGGGAGTTATAACAAACTTCTCCTTGAAGTTCGAGCGGGGCGAACTCCAACTGTAAATACCTTCGTTCATGTCACTTTCACGGAAGTAACATTCGTTTCTTTCGCTTACTTGGTACAGAATTAACGCACTTTATCAATATTTATCTTAATTTCTCGAAGGAAATTCTTATCGACTCTTGATTATAAAAACAAAATCGACTCTGCCGAGTCTTTGTTCATGTCACTATACGCACGTGACATTTGTCTACAGAAGTTCTTCCCGTTTCACGATCTCCTTTCGAAATCATGTGAACTAACGTTCTTAAAACGTCTAAGTTCTCGAGGAATCGGAAAGATCTTAGGTTTCAAGTCTATTTTCTTAACGAACCGGGAAAAATCCCTAGAATCAATCTAGATTCTCGTGCCATCATACTTTCAAATAGAAGAAATCATTGCGCAAACAATTTCACGTAATTCACATAGCAGAAAACAAGTATGATTCTCATACTTTCACAATTTCATTCTTAGCACCATTTTCATTCTTAACTTATTGAATACGTATTCAAATTTTTTTCTTAAAAGACAACACATTTCTGGAATTCCTTCCTTTCTTTCTTTCTTTCTTTCTTTCTTTCTTTCTTTCTTTCTTTCGTTGAGTCGACGTAGTGGGAGGTTGAGTTGTCGTCTACACTCTTAAACTTAGTGTTACGACCCTATCTTACTTGAAAGAAGATTCGGGTATAGAGTATGAACGAATACTCCATCTGACTACTTTGAAAGAAACTTGTATACAGAGCAGAAACGACTGCTCTGATACCACTCTGTCACAGCCCCAAATCCCGAGGGATGGCAGAAGCCGGGGTGCGACTGGGGTTGGATTAAAGAAGCGGGGAAGAAAGGGGATGAATGAATAGACATACATACATAACATCTTATCTTCTATGAACAAACTTTATTAACGAAAGAAAGAGTTAATCTCGAAATATTACTCGAGAAAGTACTTCAAAAGCTTCTAAGTTATATTACAGAACTTAGACTACAGTGTTAAAACACAACATCAAAAAGAAGAGTTTAGAGTCTAGCAGCGGAATTGTGAACTATATACAAAGTCTTCTGTAATCCTTATTCAACTCTAACTCAACTAACGCCGCTTCGTCGCTTCAACCTGCACATTTAGAAAACATATGCAGGGCTAAGTACAAAAGTACTTAGTGGGCACGTTGCCAAAAATATAATCATAAGTATAGATAAACAGGCATCTTATTTTATAGCGCATTGGGGTTTTCATTCAAAAGAGCCCGTGCCTATTAAACATTTGCATTTCATTCATAAAGTAGCTTCGAAGCATTTTTCATAGATGTTATGTTCAAATCTTGACCAGTCATAATTCACCGTGGCTGGCTACCCCTCAACAGGATACCACATACACCACAGGCTACAAGTGCACAAACTCTGGAAAGCCCCTTTTGACTAACTCAAAGCCGATCGTTAGTTAACCCCTTTTGATCAACTCATAAGGTACCAGAGAACTCACATAAAACTCAAAACAGTTCATGCCATGATTATCACTTTGAAAACACGATTATCAAAGCGATAAAGAAAAGGTTTTCGAGCATTGCTCGTTTTGTTTCATATATAGGAAAGCCCACCTTATAGATTACAGAACAAGACACGTGCTTCCGTCTTCTAATCTTCCGTCCTAACCTTGGTTTCGACTTCCTCCTTCATCGTGAAAATCATACTTTAAAACTCGGTCGCAAACGATAAACGAATACGAAAAGAATCGGATTAAGTTTTAGTTCTTTAGACATTTTAGGCATTTGCACGTTAACTAAACTCTTTTAGTTAAAAAGAAACGAGATACGAACGCATCTCGTTTGATGCTCACTCAGTTCTGTACTCGACACTTTAGGTCGGTAGAAAGAAGGTAGTCGATAACTTGAAACGACTAAAAAGATCGAAAGAGTTCAAGTTGAGAAGAATTCAACTTAAGAAACTACATTTTGAACATACACTGCACGAGGTCAGTAAGTCTGTCCAGAACAGGGGATTGCGAAACAGGAGTCGAATCTTATACCAAAAGAAAGGTACGGGTGTCTAGTTTACTCTCCAATTCGCAGATCTCGATTCCGATAAACGAGCTAGGAGATATCGCAGTTTCCGTGAAAGGTTGCCAAAAGTGCCGAGTGAACTCTAATGCTCGATAAAATCGACGCACACTTTTCTAGGTTCGATTCAAGCTTAAACACTTTTATTTTCGCACAAAAACTGACCCAAGGCAGTCAGCTCGTATCAAAGTACGTGATAGACCCCTTTTCATTTCTCGTTTATAAACACGACGATCTAAACCTCGTCATTCAAACTAAACAATTACTAAACCATTTCAAGTCTCGCTCAATTTCCTAACATCTTGTTTCTACTTCTCGATTATAGCTACAACTTATCTTTTCATAGCTCGGACGAACAAGTCCTCAACTACAAACTCGTTCCTTAATTATTAGTAATCATCAATATCCAAAAAGAATCATTAATCGACTTTTCTATCGTTACTTATTCTCGACGTTTCGTCTCTTACAAAATTTCAAACGTTATTAGAATTCGTTCAAAATTTACAACATTATTCATCATCTATCAAGAATTATAAATACGCAATTCATATCCTCATATCATCATCTATTCTCGAATTATCGATCGTCGTTCGTCTCTTACGTAAAATTCTACATTCTCCGATTTCATTCAAATTTTACGACAACGATTATCATCTATGAAACATTACTAACATGCAAATCATATTATCAAAATGTTATCGAGTCTCGACTTATCAACACATCTTCGTCTCTTACACTTTTCGTTTTATTTTTAGAAAAATCTCAAATTAATATATATTCATCCTCATGCATCGTATAACTCATTTCCATCAAACAGTCGAGCATATCATAACATTTACTAACCTAAATCGAGCCTTGTTCGTCTCTTAGGTTTTGGATTTTATTTTAGAAAATCTAAAACAATTCATACGATCAATTAACATCATAAGAAACACTAATCTAACATTCAATCGACAAAGAAATCGAGCATGAATCAAAAGCCCCAAATCTGAAAAATTTCGGTATTAATTAGGGATTAGGGTTCTTGATTTTTCTTCATGATTTGATCCGTAGAACTCGATTCTAAGCATCCTAGAACATGTATCGATCAAAGAAATCACGCTAATCCATTCCCTAATTTTCGAAAAAAATAAAAGAGAGGGGAAAGGAGATTTGTTCGGTTCAAACTAGAGACGAAGCTCTTACCTTTCGTAATATAAACTCGGAGTGGAATTTGATCAGTATATGGAGGAGCTTTGATCTTGGAAGGAGCTTGAGAGGTGCTTCAATGGAGGATGATGAAGAAGAAAATGAGAGAGAGAATGAGGAGGTGGGGTGGCGGTATGGGGGAGATAAGGGGGAGGGTGATGAGTCACAATGGTGACTCATAAAGTAGAGGAAAATATCTAATAAACATAGTGACTCACTAAGGAGATGTTTGGCGAGGGAAAAAATTTATCGAAATAACTCGTTTCTGGCTCTTAATCGTCATTTTAAAAGTCGAGAAATATTTTCCTAGTTAGTTACGGAATTGACGAAATCTAATTCATCCGATAGATTGGAAATAATTTACGTACTCGGAAAACCTAATTCGTTTTTCAAAATCCGAAAAAAGTCGGGACATCACAGTCTAAAATTCGTCCAGAAAATCACAAAAATTAACTTTCTCCAGTGAACTCGTCTCGAAGAAAAAGTGAATGTAAATTCTGACGGAATTCGATTCCAAGTTTCCGGGCGAAAAACTTAACGGACGCGAAAAACCCTAATACAGTAGTCGTTCATCCGATTTCTGGAAATTATTTTCGAAAACGGATTTCACCTTAAATCTAAGAATTTAATTTCATGATCTTAGGCGTGCAAAGCAATAATTATTAATAACTTTAAATTTTTAAAAACTGTAGAAAAAATCTGGGGTATTACAAAAACCCTAGTTTGCCTAAGCATAATTTAAACCATGCATGCATCTTTTTCTTTAGAGATTATAGAGATTACATATATACATCTAATCAAATGGATTTAACCTACTTTGAAAATTAAATGGATGCTCCTCTCTTGATTTCTTCTTGGCCGAAAATGGAAGGCTTGAAAGGCTCAATCTCTAGCTTTGATTTCCATGGTGGATTTCATCTTGAATCCTCAAGAAAAATAAAACAAAAATTATTCATCTCTCAAGGGCATGATTGCCGAAAATAATGAAGAAATTGGAGATGATTTGGATTGAATTTTTGAACTCAAGAATTAATGAACTAATTACCTCTTCAACTTGGATTTGGAAGATTGAAAAGGATGATGATGATCTCTTGAAAACTTGGATGTTGGAAGCTTGAATCTTGGAGCTTCAATGGAGAAATCTCAAGTGTGTGTTGGTGTGTGTGTGTTTTCGGTTGGGAGAGAGAGATGGAGAGGAAATATTTCTTTCTTTCTTCTTAGGGAAGTCACGAGAGAGAGAGAGAGAGAAAGTAGAGTGTTTGAGAGAGAGTTGGATACAATGTATGAAATGATGAATGAGAAATGATGAAATGTATTTAGCTAAGTTAAGAAAAGAATATCATGATTATTATTCTCTATAGGTTTTGACAAATAGGGAGGCTAGAGAGATTAGGGAGAGAGAGAGTGTAATGTCAGTGGGAGAGGGAGAGAGTTGAGAGAGATTCCTCGTGACATATATAATTTTGCCCGGTTGAAAATGTTTTCCAGATAAAAAGTCCGTATTATTTCATTTGTATTGAAAACGGCTCTAATCTCTCCTCGTCTCGTTTCCGACACTAAAAACATCTCGAACCTATCTCATGTCCCACTAAATAAATCTAGGATTCCGATTATCTAATTTTTAGGTTAAAATTCCAAATAACGAAGAAAACCTAAAAATTACTCGGCTAATCAAAACGTTAAGGACTAAATTCTTATAATTCTCTCATGTGATCTCGGATGAGCTTCTAATATATCTCAATGATCTTAGAATAAATTCTAGGTTCAAAGACACTAACTAGGTCAAATTCTAAGTTCGTCGGTGAATAGTATTTTCTTGGCTCTAGTTACTATTCATTAAAAAGTAAAAATTCTCGAAATTCTCTGAAGATCTTACTCATGCTCAAACTCATATAAATAAACTCAATCAATGCATCACATCCAACTCGAGTAATTAAAACACATAAGTTCACGTTGAAGCACATAGGGGCATTTTAGTCTTTTCAAAAAATTTATTTTTCCTTAGAAAAAATTTATCACTCAAAACTTGATAATTAAGCATATTAACTCATTTAGAACGCACTTAAGGACTTATGAAAACTCGGGGTATTACAATTACGCAACAAATATCTTTGAACCAATGATCGAGTTAAAGTTATACTCATTGATTCGAGTTACGGTTACAGTTATTTACTTTCAGCAGTTTACCAAAGGTGATAGTGATAGTTGCCCAAGGCTATAGTAGATAGATACTCAACACAACCTTTTTGTGCCCCGACCAGAGATTATCGCGACCAACTCCCTGTGGGATCGACACGGTACTTGCCAACTAGTTGTTCCTAGGGGTAGGCATAGGAGTGAAATACAAATTATATTTTGTAGCAACTTAAACGACGGCTGCATCAAAATTGAGGCCATTGTCGAGGAGTTGATTACTGTGGTACAACTTTAACATACCACTTAGATTGCAAGTTCCAAGCAACCTTTTACAATTGATTTACGAGCTCAACAAAACCTAACCTATCTCATTATGGTTTCAGATAAACCTAACTTCTTTATTTACGGGTAGAAATGGACCTAAAACCTTGTAAACCTGGTTAGGAAGTGGAAAAGGTTTACGGGGGTTTTTCCAACTAAGAAAACAGCATACGGAGAGTGGTGTTTTCTCTCCTAAGTCTTAGTTTCTTATACTTTGAAGAGTGAGTAGGCTTAGGGAAGCGAGGGAAAATCTTCTAAGACTCTATCAAAGAAATGTGTTCTAAGAGAGCTAAGAAGAGACCACAAGGAAAAGGAAGAATTCTCAGACTTGTAAGGTTCAAAATATGTTGTAAATTCCCGCACTTATTATTGTAATCGCAATTGCATTAGTAGTCATCATGGTCGAAGTGAGCCTCTATTTATAGGAGGAGATGTCGAACTAGCCGTTGGAAAGAGTCGTTTAACTTCTGGCATGAAAGCTATGGGCTTCTCTCTCACTTTTACAGACTTTTCAAAAATGGCAACTGCATAGCTTTTCTTTTGAACTGCGCATCTTTCGTGTCAGCCCATATTAGGAAATAACAGTCCGTCTTGCTTTCACGTGATCTTTTGTTATTTGAATTTGAACTCTCATCCAAGTCTTTGCTTCAAAATCCAACACATTAGTTGGTCTTTATCTTCAATCTCCTCTCAGTTTGAGTGCTGTAAAGATAGAATCTTTATGATCAAACAGTGAATCTATCTAAAAGACTGTAAGTCACATATACTTGGTTGGGGTCAGTTGGATTTTAGTATTAATCAAAACTTTCACTAATTTCCCAACACATTGCATAATATCGATCGTAAATTGTTAGTAAATGTTTATTAAGTCTTAGATACTTGGAGACTAGATTAGAAGTACGAGTCCAAAATTTAAAATGATATTGTGTTCTACCGTACAATGAAAAGGGTCATGAAATCTAGGACTAGACCATTGGACATGTGATAGTTTGAGGCCCATATATATGATCTACTACCTCCGGTCCTCAAGTCTTTTCCTATCTTTCCTTTTTGGGATGGTCCCCAAGTTTCTTCCTAGCTACTTTTGGACACTACCTCACAACAAATTATTATCTCTTACCCTTACTTTATCAACTTATTTACCTAAAATACCACATATGGTCCACCACTATCTCAATTAACTAATATATCACCACCTTTAATGTGGGACTCTTTCTCCACTCACAATAAATTTAATCACTTTTTCTCTACTCATAACTAACTCAACAACCTTTTCCTTAATACCTGTGCCACTTCCTCCTAGGAAGAGACTTGGGGACCGGGGGTAATATATTTTAATATAATTATTAAGGGATCTTCAATCCTGCACCAAAATTTAGTTTATCTCTAGAATATACAAATAGTTTACTTCAGCTTAATTTTATGAAATACTTATATAAAAAATCACACTTTACACCAATAATAAACTTATACTCCATTGGTCCACGAAAACATGCGCTTCTTTTATTTTTCGTCCGTCCACAAAAATCATGCACTTTTCATTTTTAAACACTACCCTACAATTTATTACCCTTACATTTATTGTTGTATGATCCTAAATGTTCCAGCCGTCGTCATGTTGTGGCCGTAGTCGACGTCTGCACCACCAATTTCGCCAGCGCGCTTATTCTAACTCTATTTGTATAGCCATTCCGATTACAGAGTCACATTTCCGCAAACTCCATAGATTCCGACATAGAAATTGGAATCTCTATATTTTTCACAAATTCTATTGATTTTTTCATAGAAGAAGTAATATTTGTCGATTCCGGTTATATAACTTATATTCATTAGATAATCTCCAATATTTTCATTGAATTGTGATGTATTCATTGAGGCAAAAACTCTGGTACAACTGTTGTACTTAGTACACCCACTTTTTATCTTTAATGTATTTTGTCTTTTTGTGTTTTATCTTTAGTTTTTTTTTGTCTTTTTGTGCCTTTTAGTGTTTTTTTTTTCTTTTTCTTTTTTTTCAAATTTCTTTTTCTTTTTTTTCCAGATATTTTTTCTTTTTTATTTTTCCAGATTTTTTTTATTTTTTATTTTTCTAGACACTTTCATTCTCAAAAGTAGACATTGTCGTGACGAAATGTAATAATTTTGAAACTTTACATTTCGTAATGACAGTGTTTACTTTTTCAATGACAATAATTACTTTAGCGTTTGATTAAAAGTATAACTATCATGTTCAAAAGCAGACATTGTCGTGATGAAATGTAATGATTGTGAAACTTTACGTTTTGTAACAACAATGTTTACTTTTACATGAATAACAATTACTTTTATGTTTGATTAAAAGTATAACTTGTCATGTTCAAAAGTAGACATTTCGCGACGAAATGTAATGATTGCTAAAGTTTACGTTTCTTAATGACAATGTTTTCTTTGGATTTTAGCTCTAGCGTGATTACTTCGGGAAAACGCATTACTTAGTTTGACATCTTGGAATTTTTCCTTCTCGCTTAATCTCAACTATATTTATTTCTTTTATACCATAGCTTATTTCTCAGATGATTGCTACAAATCTGTTTTTCCTTCAGTTGAATGGAAAAATTAAGGCATTGTGGTCGTCATCATCCAATTCTAGAATCGAGGAATTATGGAGAATGTGATTTTTTTTCCATCTATATATATATATTCTTGCGTTACAGACTTAATTAAGAACTTTAGCGCAATGTAGTTTACTCGGACTTGCGAAAGATTAACTTTTCAACAGTTTGAATACCTTCCTTCTGATTATCCTCTTTCTGATTAAGGAAAAATAAAATATGTCCTTCATGTATTCGTACTCAACTACTAATCTCCCTTACTCATTTTTTTTTTCATTTCTTCTTTCTCAACCGCATCAACATACTATTTAATTCAAAGTGTTTCTTTTAAAATATTCGGAAGGAATTTCTCGAGAAATTAATTTCATTAAAGAATACTTACTGAAATCAAATTATAACATTATTGACTCAAAAATTTATCGATTGCTTTCATATTTTTCAAAATTTATCTGCCAAAATATCTTCTTTAATGGAACGAACGAATTTTTCATTTCTGAAACTCTAATCATTACTCTTTGCTCAAACTTGTTCTTTCATTTCTTCAAAAATAATATTAATTAACTTTATTATGAACCTCTTCCACTTAATGCCCATACTCTTAAACTTTTAATTAATCGGGGAAACGATACTGATATCATTCTCATTCTTTATTTTATGGTTTTAAGACAATTATAGCATTCAATCCCCTTCTTATTCTCTTTAATATTTCTTCTCTAATAAAACACTTACTTATTTCCTCAAGAACTTCTTAACTCGATTTTAATACTTCATGCTTGCTTAGGTATACTTTATTTTTATTTCCCCATATTCTCATATTCCGGAATATACTCCGATTGTTATCTCTTACTTATCATCTAATTACTTGTTATGCTTATTATTTCAAATACTTATCATAAGACAACCTTGCTCATTTTCGTTACCTTTGACGATATTAAACTTGGTAAAATAAGTTCTCATTAACCTTTATTTTCTAAAATATACTCTCATTTATTATCTCAAAATATGTCGCAACTATTGTTTGAAAGCAAAATTTTCAAAGGCAAAATCATATTTTACTTATCTTCTAATATTGATCTCGATTCGATTTTTATCTTTTCTCTTTCTTCGGTTATCAACCTTTAAACACTCTTAATTATATCTTAAGCCTCACAATTTAATCAAGACAAAAACTTGCGATTACTTCATATTTCACCCGGCGGTAGCCTCTTTTGAGGACTTTACGAGAAGCAGGAATAATTACATTCACGATTTTCTTAACATCTTCGCGTTGTTTTATCTTCTTCTTCGCGCGGCTTGTCTTAATTTACATATAAACATCGAATTAAATCTGTTCAACAGAATTCTAAAGATTGATTAATTTTTCCACAACTTTCTTGAAATTTTTCTTAAAGGACTTTCTCTCTCGAGTTATCTTCCTTATTGCTTTCACCATGATTGCCAACTAATTGGCACAAGTTCGATCATCCTCTGGGGTTACTGGGCTAATCCATGATGGCATCTTAATATCATCATCATTGTTATAAGGAGACGTCTCATCGTTATCGCCAGTACACAATCGAAGGTTGGTTGACACGTCCTTATCGTTTTCAATCTCAAATGGAAACCCTTGCTCGGGTCTCAACATAGGGGCTCGCGGCGATCCTAGTCAGATTCCTGATATTGGTTGAAGGTAGGCTCTTCCTACCATTGCTTCTTCCGCATGACTGTTAACACACCTTTCTCGACTCAAGGAGTAGGCCGTATTAAGGTCAATGCTTAGGGCGGGTAAAGCTGGGAAAGGATTGTAGGGTCCATCAGGTCGCATTCTTCGTGAACTCGATGCCGCGTTGAACTCGAATGGATAAGCGTTACTTGCAGGAAAATTTCTCAAATAGTTGCGTATAGTGTTTGGAAAAGAACGATGCTGCAGAGACATCTCATACGGAACAATCCCATCTTGATTCTCGACAAACGACCTTGGCGGGGGTTCACCAAAACGCATAAACTGGTCGATTATTGTTGCTATAAACCCTTTGCAGTCTCCTGGCCAGTATACGCTATCGTGTTGCTGTCTCGCATAGGTGGGTATTAATGATGTTGAGGATGTTAACTAGGTGGGTCATTCCCTTTATGAGGCTAACTCCAAGGTACTGAACTACTAGCCATAACTTGTGATAACGTACTAGAAATTCGGCTAGATTTTCAAAATGACTTTTCTATATACGATCGAATTCTTGCTTAATGGCTAAGTTCTCGTCGTTAGGCATCCTACATATTTTAAACATTCAAACTCAATCATTCTCGACAAAACTTCTTATCATCACAATCATCACGTCCATCACAACAATTTATAGAAATATCTCATGATATTAATCGTGTTATATAATCGCTTCTATAACTCAAACTCGCCTTGATTCTCACTTGATTATTGAAATAATTTCACAATAGCTTGATTATTTGATTTCTTTGCCCAACTCTTTCCCTTTCTTACTCAGGAAAACTTTCTCTATTCGATTTTCTCATATTCACTTCAAATCTCACTCGATCGCATAAAATTTCACTAGTCGAACTTCGTTCTACTCTTTTCCTTCCTTGCTCGGATAATAAAAATTTGCCTTACTTTATAAAATTTTCTCTTTTATCTTGCTTTGGCAAAAATCTTTCTTTTCTTTATTTGATTCAATCTTATTAATACTTTAAAAGAAATTCTAATTCTTTTAGGAAAACTTTGAAATTTTTTGTACTTGGTAGCTGGATGAGGTGGGGTGCTTGGCTCGTTGTTGACTCAAATAGATTCAAAGATTACTCGAATGAATTTTAAGGAATATTCGAATAAGTATAGGGAATACAAATCTAGACTCGACTTTTAGAAGAGTTTAAGCTTCAGAGCAGATAACCTGCTCTGATACCATCATGTCACAGCCCGACTTCTAATGTATTGAAACGACTAGAAAACAAGGGGCAGTGAGGTGGAACAACGAACTTTTACTCAAAGAAACATGCTCGATAATTTAAGAATAACATCAACAACCAAACATACTCACAATAATGTGGATTACCAATTAATGATTTCTCAAGAAACGAACATTTATCAAGATTTTGGAAATCGATCCAATTGAAGGATTAGGTTTGGTTATCAATAAATGTTGCATTCAAAAAGTGGGCCAATCTCTAACTTTTAATCGTCAAGTGGTGGTGAAATAGTTTTGAAGAATCGTTGGATGATTCCAACAAACTTTAGGTGGAATTCAGAAAGGATTTAAGAAATTATTGAACTCACAGGCTCTTTCATCTTTAGGGACCGATCATGCAAAGCGAGGTTATTTTAAAATGATGAGGTGGCAGCGGATTATGAATCATCGACTTAAAAATCCCAAGGTTATATGTATGAAGACACATAACCTCAAGCTTAAACATTTATTTAAGGAGTAGTTAACAACGAATCGCCCCAAGCACACTGCATCCTTCCTCATCCGAGCTAACCTGCACGTTTTAGAAAAAACGTGCAGGGCGTGAGTACTTCGTACTCAGTGAACACATGCCAAAATATTTTGAAAACTCGCTCGATAGAGCTATATAAGTGAACTTGCCTCATTAGCTGCACCACAAGTGTTAGATATATAATTATTTAAAATTATTTGCAACTTGTGGAAGCTTAAAATATTTTCGTTTGTTTTCTGAAATCGTCTGCAGACATTTTATCTCACGTACGAATCCATCTACGCACCTCGTCTTCTTGTGGTGTCGAGAAGTAGGCCTCCTCCTCGAACACCGTGACCGGCCTAATCATAGCAAAGCTCACAGTCTTTACATAACCGGCCTAGCGAGGCTCACAGTTATTTTACGACCGGCTAGACTGTAACAAGGCTCACGGTCACCTAATCTAATGCATGCAATGTCCCGTCTTATGCAGGACTTAATCTCGTGCGTCCACAGGACATACTCAAATAATAACAAGTAGAGGATTACATACCAAAACATAAAAACTCAGGCAAGTCAATTAACTTTAAATAAAAGCGCACATATAAAAATAAAACGCGCATTCATCATTGAGTTTCGGTTCAGAAAGCCCACCTATCATCCGGTGGTTTTGCTCGGAATACCTCGTTTCGTCTCGCTTCTTACTTCTGGACTCCACTCGCTTCTTACTATCGAACTTTACTCGTTTCTTCAAGGTTAACATTCTTATAAGGACGAATTCTATTTCTCGGAAATGAAAAACCAGTTCTAACACTTGGCTGAAGGACTTCTACATGACTCGGGATTCTCAACTTATCTCAACTTATCTAACTCGATCTTTCTTGGTTTCTCAATTCTATCCAAGTACTAAATCATCAGACTCAGAACTCAAGTACTTGACTTTAGAAATATCTAAATATTTTATTAATAAAATAATCCACATAAGACAGAAAGTTACTATTCACATCGCACATCTCATTTTTCTCGATTTTTCGAGTTAAACGAACTCAGAAAATTATGAAATTAATTCTCAGTTTCTAACATCAAAAATCATTCACAAACAAACTTTCAGATCAAGAATCGAACGTTCACAAACAAGTAAACGATGGACTTCGATAATTATTTGGAAAAAGAAAAATTTTCCAAATATAATAAAATATTCTAGAAAATTAAATTAATTATTTAATCATAATTATAAACTCGGTTAATCATTCAAGACTCGGTTATTGAATTATGCTAACTCGACTTTGCTCAGTTTCTAGAAAATATTATTTCTAAAATCTTATGAAATTAATTTCATTCTCTTTTAATAATTTATAACTTTAATCATTTAATGAAAATCCAAAACAAACTTTACTAAAAAAGGTTTTCGTCTTTTTCTCGAAAAACGTGCAATTGCTCGGAAACTTATTAACTCGATAAAAAGATTCTAATGACGTCTAATTACTTTTTATTAACTCGATTATTTTTCTTATTTTTCATTTTCTTTACATTATTTCTCATTTCTCATTAATTAAACTCGATTTTCCATTAACGATCTCGATTCTCGACAACTTCTTCATCTTAACTCGAATTCAAAATTTCAAAAAGAAACTCTAATTGTTTTAACTTCATCTTCATCATCGATTAATCATATTCATCAAATCCAACATGAATCATCAAGAACTATGAAACTTGATCATCACTTTTAATTAAAATTTAATTAATAAAAATTCCTAAAAATTCATTAAAAATTCATTTTTTTATTTCTTTTTATTTTAACACCTTGATTCCATCAAATCATGCATCATCTAACCATATATCATCAAAATATCATCTTTTTCATCAAGAACATCCTCAAGAACTTCAGGAACATCATCAAGAACATCCTCAAGAACTTCAAGAACATCATCAAGAACATCTTCTTCTTCATTCTTGCTCATTATTTTCGGTTTTCTTAAGAAAATTATAACCATTAATTTCTTTCTTCCTTCTCTTTATTTCTTACTATCATTTATCTCAATTTCCATCTTCAAATTTAGCCAAGAACATCAACATTCAAAACTTCAAATTTCATCCAAAATTTTCGGTCCAAACACATATGTACACTTCATCATTTTTCTCATTCAATCTCATACATCAAAACTCTTAGATCATAATCTAGAACACAAATCCATCACTCAAATCATGCTTGAATCATTAACATAAAAATAACTAAATTTCTCAAAAAATTTCGGTAGAACATATATATGTATATCTTTAATTTTCTCCATCAATTTTTCATACACATAAACACACAATAATCAAGAATATCATAATTAAAAACAAAAATCAAAATCCTAACCCTATACCCTTCACTTTTGGTTTTCAAGAGGGAGGGAGGAATCGATTTTTATTTTTCATTTTCAAGAACTAAGAACTCTCAAAAACTTCAAAATTCATACTAGAACAAGGGGTTTCAATTTCCTTGAAGAAATGATAATTATGATCGATCAAATGAGAGAAGGAAAAAGGAATTTATTTGAACTTGAAGATTTGATCGATCGGAAACTTGAAATCACGCAACTCTAAGCTTTAGACAAGATAAACTCGAGCTCCATCATGCACTCCATGGCTGCCGATTTTTTAGGCAAGGAGAAATGGTTAAATCCTAGTCTTAAATCAATCACCATGACGAGAGGATTACAAATACCTTAACGAATTAATCGATGGATGCTCGGAAATGATCTTCTTGGACATTGAAAGCTTGAAGCTTGTGCTTCAATGGAGGAGAGAGAAATATTGTGTGTGTGTGTGTGTGTGTGTGTGTGTGTGTTCATCCGAGAGAGATAGATGAGAGAGAGATGGGTGAGAGAGAGAGGGTAGAGAATATTGGAGAGATTTATTTTCAAGAGAGAAATGATTAAGAGAGAAAGAGAATGAGAGAGAGAGGGATGTCAGCAAGATATATTAGAGAGAGTAATAAAGAATCTTTGAAATTTTAGTTGCACTCGGTGGTAAAAAATGCGATATAATTTTCTCCGGAAGAAAAAGTTATCCGGTGCAATTTAACCCTAATTTCTCATTAAACTCTCAAACGATTTAAAACTCACCACTACACTTTCTAGACATCGGAATTCTCTCTACTTCGTCTCTAACATCACCAAATAAATCAAGGATACTGGGAATCAAAGTTTCGGATCAAAATTCCAAATAACAAAGAAAACGTAAAAAGTTACTATTCATATTCGTTTCTTCAAAGAAATAAAATTCAAACTCGATTCAAACAAACTCAGAAAATTCTCAAACGTACACCAATGGTCTTAGAATAAATTCTAGATTCAAAATACATCAATTTGACGAAATTCGGAAACAATTGATGAATAGTGAATGCTCGTCGTCGGTTACTATTCACTGAAAAATCATTCTTCTCAGAATTTTCCGAAAGTCAAACTCGAACTCAAACTCAAACTCACATTCCCATGCTCAATCAATTCATCTCACATTCAATTCGGATAACCGAAACAAGAGAAATTGCATAACGACACTCAAGGGCATTTTGGTAATTTTGCAAGAAAATTTATTTTCTTGGTGATTTTATCACCCAAGGGCGTACAATTAAGCGCATAAACTCAATTAAGACAAACTTAAAGACTTATGAAAGATCGGGGTATTACAGTTTCTTAATGACAATGTTTACTTTTTCAACGACAATAAATACTTTAGCGGTTCACTAAAAGTAGAACTTGTCATGTTAAAAAGTAAATATTATCATGACGAAATGTAATGATTGTGAAATTTTATGGCCGGGAAAAAAAAATTGGAAAAAAAAATTCTGAAAATTAAAAAAAAATGAAAAAAAAAATAAACTGAAAAATAAAAATTGGAAAAAAAAATTGGGAAATAAAACTGAAAAATTAAAACCTGAAATTAAAAAAAAAAAGTTTTATGAATTCTAATTTCATCCCTTAGAATATACTTGAAAACAAATAAAATTGAATACTAAAATCAAATCGAATAATTTAAATATCATTTTCAAATTGAATTTGAATCAAATTACATATTTGAATACAAATTCATATACTTGCATAGTTTCATGAATTCCAATCGAATAAAAGTGATTCAATTCGATTCGTTTATAACCCTAAGTGAAACAAGGTACCTAGCATGAGTGCAAGGTAATATCTTAAGAGTTCAATTTGTAAGAATCCAAAATTTAGAGTTTGTGTTATGCATCTTGAGATTGAGAAGCAATTAGAGACTCATTGTTGTATGAATTTAAAGGCAGCTTCGAGCAAAAGTTTGTCATTCTTGGAGCAGACTCTGAAAATGGGAGGGAGAAACCTCATATTCATGTTTGAGATTGATGTGCTAAGTATATACTATATGTCAATTGTTCAAAGAAATTATGGAGTGGTGTAGAGCTTAAAAAGAGGTTTTAGATCTATGCATGAAGCGCTTTTTGAGGAAAATTTCTAAACAAATCTTTCAAAGCTTGGTGATGATCATAACATGACATATCTTGAAATAATACTCCAGAACCATGTACATCTTGGTTATGAGCATAAGCACATAACATATGATGTACTAATATGATTGATAATAATATCTTTGACTCTTTTAATTCATATTTACATGATATTAGGTTTAATCCATCATGACTAGGGCTGAGTATTCGGTTACGGTTATTCGGTTATAATCGTCAACCGCATATAACTGCACTGCCGTCGGTTCACCGATAACCGCCTACTGCGGTAGCGGTGCAATTTTTGGTGACCATATTTCATTTTTTGACTGCATGATGAGCTCATATTTGTGCTCATTCTAGTGTCTTATATTTAAGTCTAGATCGAGTCTTTGTGTGGCTTTTTGTTTGTGTTTATGTGTGTGAGGTTACATCATGAAGACAAGTACATCCTGGGCAAGACAAAGGCATTTTTGGCATAACAATACTATTTTGGGCATAAGAAGAGCGCATTCCGCGAGAGAGGATTGGACAAAGATACATGCAGCTTAGGCACAATAAGCACATGGTTACAGAGCTTACTAACCATTTTTTGGCACAATTTCTCATATCTTGAGCAAAGTTACATACAGCTAAGGCACAATAGTGAACATCAATGGAACTGTTGCGCTTGACGTCGTGACCAATTCAAGTATCGCACGGAATTTTGTCCATCTCAACCAAGACTTAAAGTGTAAAGGGCAAGACAAAAGGCAGAACAGAGAAGAAAAAGAGTGCTCGTTTTGCGCACGACAAATGTCTAACGGACCATCCATTCGCCAAGAAATAGTGTGTAGCAAGGAATGGATTGACCTTACACAAGAAATAGATAAGGAAGAATTGGTTTCATTCCTTATCCATGAAAATATGCTTTAATCAAATCTACTCTACATAAGAAAAGTCTCTTGGGCAACGCGAAAGCTGCTGGAAGAGGTAAACATGACATATACTGTCACAGCCCGAATTCCAGTGTATAAAAATGATTAAAATCCATTGGACACTGAAGATGGAACTACTGAATAAACATGACTCATAAAGGATAATACTCGGATACCGAAGAAAATTCAAGTGAAAGCGATGACATTTAATTAACTTGCTTTTAATTACCCAATTCAAAAATTCAATGAAATAAGTTTATTATTTAAGAGTCGAAAGAATATCAAAATGAAGTGTCGAGCATGAAACTCAATAATTAAATATCAGATTTGAAAAAATTTAAAACACGATTAAGTATCGATGTTGCAGCGGAATATTACATCAAGTCCCAAAGTTATATGCATGAAGACATATAACCCAAGCTTAAACAAAATTTCAACTCGAAAACAACGAATGCCGCCAAACACACCGCACCATCATCATCCGAACTAACCTGCATATTTTAAAAATAACACGCAGGGCTGAGTACTTCGTACTCAGTGAACATATGCCAAAATAATTTAAAGCTTGCTCGATAGAGCTATATAATTGAACTTGTCTTTCTTGTTGCATCACAAGTGTTAGAGTATAAAACAGTTAACTTGTGCATGCAATAAAATCATTTCACTTTTAAATGTGTCTACGCAAACAATATTATATAACACATGTATGTACCAGTTCTACAATCAAATATTGGTGTCGAGAAGTAGGCCTTCTTTTCAACACCGTGATCGGCTTTTCCAAGGAAAAGCACACGATCACCTCAATGTGTACACAGAAATCCTGTCTCACACAGGACCGTATTCATTCTCCTCAAGTAGATGGCAACATACATAAAAACTCAAACATTGGCAAGTCAATTAAATTAAAAACTCACATAATACAATAATCATAATATTTATAATATCGCATTCATCAATTTGTTTCGGTTAGAAAGCCCACCTGTCATCCAGTGGTTTTGCTTGGAATACCTCTTTCCGTCTCGTTCCTTATTCCTGACTCCACTCGTTTCATGCTATCGAACTCCACTGGTTCCTTCAAGAATAACACCTTATAAGGACGAGTTCACTATCTTGTAAAACGAAAAGTAGCCTTAGGGCTCGGCTGAATGACTTCTACTTGACTCGGGTTTTCCTTATCTTATCTTATCTAAATCAGTTCTTTCTCGGTTTCTCGACTCCACTCAAATACCATACCAAGAGACTCTCAGACTCGGATACTTGACTCAATAATATCCAAATATTTTAATAATTAAATAATCCACAAATATCAAGAAATCACTATTCACATCACACGTCCCGTTTTTCTTGATTTCTCGAGTTACACGAACTCAGAAAATTACGAGATTAATTCTCGAGTTCTAATATCACAAATCATTCACAAACAAACATTCAGATCAAGAATCGAACATTCACAAATAGGTAAATGATAAACTTCAATAAATAAATGGAAAAAGAAAATTTTTCCAAATATAATAATATATTCTAGAAAATCATACTTATTCATTTAATCATAAATGTTCACTCGGAAATATATTTACATCTCAATACGGTCTCATGCTGACTTAATACTGCTCGACTTTGAAATTCTGAAAAATTGAAGTCTTCGGTTTTTAACTTATTAAAACTCGATTTTTCTTTCTAAACTTCAATTCTCGATAACTTTCACATCTTAACTCCAATTTAAGAAATTCAAAAAGCGAACTTCATTATCTTTACTCAAATTTTATCATCTAATCATCCATTATCTCAAACAACATCAAGAACTCAACATTCATACCGTATTTCTCATTAAACTCGATCTTCTTATAAAGATATTTATATTTGTTCATTTTTTGATTTTCAAAACTGTAATTTGCTTGATTTAATTATCTAAGCTCATTAAAGTCATAATCTCACTTAACTCTATTTCAATTTCAGATAATCGACTTATTAGTGCACAAAAACTTTATTTTGGCATAACTTTTTCATACGAACTCCGAATTCGGAAATTCAAAAGGCTAACATACTTGTTTTAATCCAAATTTTATCTTGAAATCATCATTTACATCATATCTCATCAAAATCCCTTTCATTTTTCTCAGTAAATTTACTGCACTTAAACAAAAATTCTCATACTCGATCTTTTTCATTATTTTTAAGTTTTATCGTACTTAGTATAATTCTAATCATCAAATTTGTCATCAATTTCATCATACAAGCTCAAACATCACAAAAATCACAACTCTTCTTACTACACATGTAAATCGGCACTCTCCATAAATTAGCAAACAAGTCATACTTTTCATTTCAATCAAGTTTTCATGCTTCTATGTACTCAAATCCATCAAATTCATCATCAATACATGCATCAAGAACACACAACAAAATTCCTAATTTCATACTAATATTCTTCGATTTTTAAGGGAGAAAAAGGAAGGAAAATTCTTCTCATTTAATTGATCACACACAAACTCTTAGAGTAATTTATTCTTCAAGAACATAACTTGAAAATTCCTAATTTTTGTACTCTTTTACCTTCGATTTTATCATACTCCTCAAGCATATGAATTCTCTTTCTTAATTTTATCATTCATACATGCTTGAAATAATTTATAAAACTCAATTCCTCAATCAAAATCATGATCAAAATCAAGGTATGAAAACCCCTAAATCTATTACAAATTTTCGATCATCATGAAAATAAAATGATCAAAGTTTTTCTCTCTTAATTTCATGCATAGAAACTTACAAGATTAAGGAATCATACTCAAAAATAAAATGATCAAAACTCCTTCTCCAACATCCATCTTGATCGAACTAGAAGTGAGAAAGAAGGAGAAAATCTCTTAGCTTATAATGATCACTAAGATGAAAGGATCATAAATCTTTACTTGAATCCAAAATATTGATGATTTTGGCTTGATTCTCATGAAATTTTCAGGCTCCATACAGCTACCAACAATGGAGGTTTTGTGTGTGTTTGTTTGTGTTCTTCGTGAGAAAGAGATGGGAGAGAAAGAGAGTGTAGAGAGAGAGAGATCATGAGAGATTGAGAGAGTGAGGGAGAGTGAGATGAGAGTGAGAGTGGGGGAGAATTTAGAGAGGAGGGAGGAAGGGATGTCGGCTGGTGAGACTGAGGGAATTTTAATTTTTATAAGATAAAAATCCCCGGAAGAAAATATTTTCCGATACAAAACATCTCTTAATTGATTAACTCTCAAACGACTCAAAGCTCACCACGACACTTTCTCGACATCCAATTTCACTCTAACTCGTCTCATTCTTCACCAAATAAATTAAGAATACTAGAAACCCAATTTTCGGATTAAAATTCCGAATAACGAAGAAAACGTAAAAGGTTACTATTCATATTCGTTCTCTTAAGAAATAAAATTCAAACTCGACTTAAATGAAATCTGAAAATTCTCAAACATACATCAATAGTATTAAAATAAATTCTAGACTCAAATGACACTAATTTGACAAAATTCGAAAATAGTCGATGAATAGTGAATTCTCGTCGGCAGTTACTATTCACTGAAAAATTTACTTTCTCAGAATTTTCCGAAATTCGCACTCATACTTCATTTCATATTATCATGCTCATATAACTCTTCACATTTTCATTTTGATTCACCGAAACGAAAAAATTACATTTTTGCCCTTCAGGGGCATTTTGGTAATTTAACAAGAAAATTTATTTCTCAAAATTTTTTATCACATGTAATGCTCCGTAAATTCCTTACGATCTTAAAATTTTAAAGTTAATTAAATAAATGGCTTTGCACGCCTAAGTTTACGATTTTGAATTCTAAGACTAACGGTCGAATCCATTTCCGAAAATAAATTACGAAATCAGCTAGACAACTACTGTATTTAGGGTTAGCGCGTACGAAAAGTTTTTAGTTCGTGAACTCAGAACGGAAAACCGTCTGATTTTTACATTCACGAAATCGCGATACGAACTCGCCCGAGAAAGTTCGTTTTTATGATTTTCCGGACGAAACTCAGAGTGTGTCGTCCTGAGTTTTTGTCAAAATAAATTTTATAAATTTATTTTCCAATTAAGTTTTATACGTTAGAATTTTCGGTCGAATCGGATCGCGACGATTTTGTGCCGAGCTATGTTTTTCGTCGAACGTTTTCCGTAACGTCGTATCGCGCCGGAAAAACTCGTATCACTCCTAAAAACTTCTAAGTGATCGACCTCCCCCTCTCTCTCTTAGATGATATTTATGTTTTATTAGTTAAATAAGGGACACCTAATGTATTACTATTCACCCCTTTACACCTATTACTCTTTAACTTATGTTATAACATTTAAATCCATCTCTCTCTCCCTCCCACACACAATTTCGACAGCCATACTCCCTCCCTCTCTCATCTTCATTTCTTCCATCTCCATTGTTGAAGCTTCAAGAACTTGAAGGAGAAACACACAAGTCATCATCCAACCATCCAAACCTCTTACTTCTTTCATTAATTAGCGAGGTAATCCTCTTCTCTATACTTCTATCCATCCATCATCCTCTTATTTTCATTTTTTTTTCTTTTGATCGAAAAGTTTGAGTGTTGAATTAGATGATTCGATCTTGGATTAATGAAATTAGATGTGTTAGATAGGATAATTAGAGTTTAGAATTGAACAAAATCAAGAACCCTAATCCCCTTTGTAATACCGAAAATTAGGGAAATTTAGTAGGATTTTGGATTTCTTCAATTGATGATAAATTCGTGCTTAAGAGGTGCTTAATTGGTGATTAGAACAAAGAGGAATTGAAAGCCCCATGTTTTGTGAAAACCGATTTAGGGTTTGAGTATAGAATTAGGAATTTTTGCATGTTAGTGTTTAATTGGATTTCAATTGTTCAATTGATGTTATAGTAGGTTGATTAATGAGTAAATGGTGTTAATTGAAGAAGAAAATCACTCTCTTAACCCTTCACTAAATACCGAAAATTATTGGATAATTGGGGGTTTCCATGTGTTTGTTTTAATTGATGAATTGATGATGGAATTATGTTGTAGATGATGTTAGTTGTTAATGGGAATTTAATTAGATTTTTCTAAAAATAATTTATGGAATGTAAGAGACGAAGAATACGTCATAAGTTGAAATATAGTGCTGATATGACATGATTATATGCATGAAAGTGATTCTCGTTAGATGTAGTTTAATGACGTAAAATTTGAACGGAATCCGACAACTTTGAAAATTTCATAAGAGACGAACAACTAGATGTAACTAATAACCGAGAAGTCGATTGAGAATTCTAATTTGATATTATTGTCTATGACGGACTTGAGAACAACTTTGTAGTTGATGTCATGAGCTTTCGAACTATTATAATATGAGCTATAGTGATAGTCGAGAACTAGAACGAGAAAAGTGAATAACTTGTTGGTTTAGTAATTGTTAGTTGAAAGCCGACGTATAGAACGTCGTGCTATGGGACGAGTTGTGAGAAGGAGTTCACCACGTACAGGAGTACGTGATGACTGCCTTGAGGGTCCAGTTTCTAAGGAAATCGAATTCGAGAGCTTAGAACGAACCTAAGACGTTATACGTCGAATCTATCGAGCAACTAGGGTTATCGCGGCAGTTTTGCGACCCTCGCCGGAAACTGCAATAACTTTTAGCTCGTTTATCGGATTTTCGATCCGTAAATTAGAGCGTAAACTAGACATCCCAAACTTTCCAACGGTACAGAGCTCACCCCCTGTTTCCAGATCCCCTGTTCTGGGCAGTCCCCAGAGTCACTGTAATGCGCAGTGAAATTTCAGTTTCATTTCTTCTAAGTTGTTTCGTTCGCAACTTAGTTTCTTTCGATCGTTTATGTCGTAATAGCTAACGACTATCTTCCTACTGACCCTAGAGTCAACTACAGGGCCTTGAGTGATAAAACCAGTCGAGATCTTATCTCTTATCCGTTCAAATAAGGAAGTAGTAAGCGAGAAATTTCATAAGTCGTTTAATGAACTAAAACGTAATTTTTACTAAGTTGATTCTTTCTAACTTAGTTTCTTATGATCTTTTAAGTCGTATTAAGTTACCGACTACCCTCTCTACTGACCTAAGAGTCGAGTATGAGACTTTTCGAGTTCTAAACAGGATTTGAACGAGTCTCGTTCCCGTTTAAGTAAAATGAATCTAGTAAGCGTGCAAATGCCCAAAGAATGACACGACTAAAACTTTTTTCGATTCTCTTTGATCGACTATCTTTTACGACCCGTTTTTAAGTATTATTATTTTACGATGAAGGAGGAAGCCAACTGTAAAGAAAGGACGGAAGATCCGAAGATTGGAAGCTAGTGCTTTTAGTTCTGTATTACGAGGTGGGCTTTTATATACAAAATAAAACGAGCAATGCTCGGAAAATCTTTCTTTATCGCTTTGATATCTGTGTTTTCAAAGTGATATTATGGCATGAACTGTTTTATGTTTTATGTGAGTTCTCTTGTACCTATCTGAGTCAACATTCGTGTTTTCCAGATTTAGAGTTAATCTAACTAGGTTAACTAACGATCGGCTCTGAGTTAGCTGCTAAGTGCTTTCCAAAGTTAGTGCACTTTGTAACATGTGGTGTATGTGATATCCTGTTGAGGGGTACCAGCCACGGTGAACGAGAATTGGTCAAGATTGAACGTAACATTAGTCAGAAAATGCTCGTGCGAGTGATTTATGAGAAAAGAAAATGTTTAGTAGACACGAGTTCTTTCAATAAAACCCCGATGTGCTACAATTATGAAATGCCATATTTATCTATACTTATGATTATGATTTCGGCATCGTGCCCACTAAGTACGTTTGTACTTAGCTCTGCATTGTTTTCTAAATGTGCAGGTTGAAGCGACGGGAGCGGCAACGGTTGATGTTGAGTTGAAAGATAGGATGCTTTAGTTAGAACTCTTCCGCTGCAGAACTCTAAATCCTTTGAAATGTACCTTTTGAACAATACACTGTAGTTTAAGTCTGTAAATATGAACTTAGTTTCTACTGTGTACTTTTGTCGAGTAATCCTTAGCGATTAACTCTTTCTTATTTATATTCAAGTCTTGTTCATGGTTTATTTGATCCATTTTATGTATGTTTAGTCAGTTAGCCCCCTTCTTCCCCGCTTCTTTAATCCAACCCCAGTCGCACCCCGACTTCTGCCGTCCCTCGGGATTTGGGGCTGTGACATCATATAACTTCTCACCTAATCACATATAAATACATTTAATAAGCACTTAGGCACATTTAAGCATAATTAGGACGATTAGTTAAGACTCAGAAAATTTGGGTATTACAGATACGCCCAACCTAAGCTCTTACTCTCAAGGAGGGCCATAATTTTTATATCTTGTTCACTTGGAAGGAAATTGATGGATAAAGGAAGAAATGTCCAAAACATATAGCAGGTAAAATGAGGCATAATATTAAACCTTCATTTCTTAGATACTCCCTCCGTACGTGAAATAACGCTCCATTGACAGCTCGGCGCGGAGATTACGAAAGCTGGTAAAGTTGTTTTGAGTGGGGTAAAAGTTAGATACTAGTTGTATTGTTAATGGCATAAGTTTAGTTTGTTAATTATAAATTAAAGAAAATGTGTGGTTGTGGTTGTGTGGGTCCAAATGGCAATTAGATGTAAATATGAGAGATTTTTTATGGCTAGAAATATACATAAAGTGAAACAGGGCATTACTTCACGTACAAAAAAAAGGGGTAAGTAGCGCAAGACTTCACGTACGGAGGGAGTATAAATTTATACCTTAGACAAGGGAAAATGGATTGCCCGAACTTTTATACCTCTTAACCGAATTTTTCTTTTAATGAAATCAAACCAGATATAAAGTGGTAAAATGGCATCCATTCTAGTGAAAAGGATCCTTATCTTAAAAACTATATATTAATCTCCACCATAGTTCTATCAGTGATGGACGGTCAAGATTTAACCCTGGTCAACCCCGGTCAACTCGTTGGTTTTTCCATTTTTTTTACTGTCAGGTCATATGCACTACAACATCTATCTATATGCATTGCACTGCATAATGAGATGCACCACTAAATGCATTGAGAAACACCAGTTTTTTATTTTCGTGTTTTTTTTCTGTTTTTGTTTCGATTTTTTTTACAGTCAGGTCATGTGCACCACAACATGTATTCATATGCATCACACTGTATAATGAAATGCACCAGATTTTTTCGGTTTTTTTTCTCAATTTTTTTTTATATAAAAATTAAAATCTGGTGCATCTCAATGCATTTAGTGGTACATCTCATTATACAGTATGGTGCATTGAATACATGTTGGAGTGCATATGACCTGACCGTAGAAAATAAAAAAAAAAACAAAAAATCAACGGATTGACCCGGTTTGGCCTGGTCAAATCTGACCATCCATTCCTACTAAATCTATGGTAGAGATTAATACAAATTTTTTAGAATAAAATAAATTCTTGTTTGATCATCTCTCGTTGTATAATAATATTGTACTTTACTTTTTCTCCTTTTCATTCCAAGTGAACACAACATTAAGGTAGAAGCTTATGCACCAATTGAATCTGCATTAAAGGGGAAAGAAGAGAATTCAAGATTCTAATAAACCAAAATTTACTGGGGCACACTCATTAGGAAACGGTGGAACAAAAATGTAGTCGCTGCAAGATTAAAGGGCACAATAAGAAGTCATATACTGACAATGCAAAGGTAAAATTGTTGATTAAATGTAAACTAAATGTTAATTTGTTTATTTACTTACTTATTTTTATTGGGATTATACTAGGCAAATAATGTTGAAGTGCACGAACAAGTAGGTCTCGGAAACATGTACCGCGAAACTGAAATAGGAAATCATCTAGATTTAGGGGTGTTTGGCTGAGCTTAAAAGCTCCTTAAAACAGCTTGTAAGCTCCTAAGTCTTTAATAATAAATAGCTTATAAGCTGTTTTAACAAGTTTAAAAGCTCAGCCAAACATCCTCTTAGACAATGCCCAAGTTGTTTTGAATGTTTTTACACTCGAGTAAATCTTATACTCTATTGTTCATGATAAGTGCAATGTGGATTTTGCAACATGCATTTAAATAAGAGCTGGACTAGTGTACATACGGATATACACGTTACACGGGTTGACCCGATCCGAAAAAGTACTCACGAAATTTATATATATACCAAATATCTGCTATGCTAAATGTATTGTATCACTAGCCTAGGGGGAGCTCAACTATTTAGCATCATTCCTTACCCGCCCACCTGTGTTCGATTCACGCTAGAAGCCGCTCATCATCTTTTTTTTTCTTTACCCATTTTCCTTTTTCCATTTTTAGTTTTCTTTTTCTTTTTCCGTTTCATTTTTTTCATTTTCAGTCTTTTTTTTCCTTTTTTTCATTTTCAGTTTTTTTTTTTTACTTTTCACTTTTTTTACAGTTACCATTTTCCTTTTTCCATTTTTAGTTTTTTTTTTCCTTTTTCCGTTTCTTTTTTTCATTTTCAGTTTTTTTTTCCTTTTTTTCATTTTCAGTTTTTTATTTTACTTTTCACTTTTTTTGCAGTTTTCAAATTTTTTTTCTCCGCCTTCGGCTCCGATTTTACGGCTATGCCTTCGGTCCGATTACTAATAAAAAGATAAAATTATCGACAACAATTTGGACACTTCGGCTCCCCTCGCTCGAATCTTGACCAAAGAAGAAGCGGCAAACAAAAAAACGAAGAGGCAAACAAAAAAAAATGAGGGAAAGAAAATCTGAAATTTTTGAAAAAAAATCTAAAAAAAAATCTGGTGTTTAATCCCCAATTAAGATTAGTAGATGAATTATGTTTTTGAAACATTACCTTTCTTCATGTCAATAATTAATTTTCATTACGACAATAATTATTTTACTAAATAATTAAAAGTTTTAATTCTCGTAAACAAAAATAAACATTCCCGTGAAGAAAAATAATATTTTTAAAATATTACTTTAATTCATATCAATGAGTACTTTTCACTATAATATATAATAATTATTTAACAAATTACTAACAAAAATAATATTTTGAAACATTAACTTTCTTCATATCAATGAATTCAAATTAACCTTCCTATTTGTATTCCCTATTCGTAGACGCCTCGCTTAACAGCCAAACAAGACAAGAGACTCCGAAGGAGAAAGCCAAGGAGGGTACGAAGTAGGTTAGGTGAACCATTTAGACAAAATCCCTTGGTTAGCCGACTCAACTCAACTACCAATCTATCAAAGCGGTTGAAAAGTACCCATTTGTATAGACTTTTGTGACCGTACAATTGAGATTTCGATCCGGATTTTTACGAGAGTGGCCATTTCACTACAAAAATAATTACTTAACAAAATAATTAAAGATTAATAAATTCTAATTAGAAATTAATAAATACTAAAAGATTGATTAATTAAAAAGAAAGATTAAAAAAATTAGAAAAACAAAAAAAAGAATATTTTGAAAAATAAAAAGGATAGAAGGACACTCTAAAGTGGCATAATAAGGTGAGGAATTTAAATAATTTAGATATAATCTTTATAAATTATAATAGCAAGGTCGGGATCCATATTTAGAAACTTTTATTTTTCAGCTTTTTTTAATAAATTTTTCACTAGAAATAATAAGTAATAATGGTACACTACAATCATGCATTAATACTTGACAATCATGCAATTCAGAAAAACGTTACAAAATTAAAATTAATGACAATAATTAATTTATTTCTATATTTTATTATTTTTGTGTCCATATAATCTAGAATCCTAAGAGCGAAAATAGTCACACACTCCATCTTTTACTCTTTTGCTAGCAATTGGTTTAGATTGTGCCTAGATATTTTATTGTTCTGGAAAAAAGAAAAAACAACCTCAAACAACGTTCTTTTGATATCCTTCATTTACTTCATTGTACATGAAATTTATTTTATGGCATGCATGGATCTTAAATTCACGTTGAAGAGCTTGCAACGGCAGACACATAAGTCTGATATGGCGGATAAATTGAAGATGAAGTTGTAGATCAAGGACAACATGGATTAGCAAACATATGAACTACATCAGTTGCGGCTCTTCAAGATGGCAACTATGTGTAACTATGTGCAAAATCTGTAGATAGTGTTGTATAGTGTGTATTTACATGTGTATTTGTTTTTTGAGACAGTTTGATGGCACACACTACCAATGTAATTAGATGAACATGTACTTCAGTTTAAGAATAAGTGTAAAAAGAACAAAAAAAAATGGATATATTATCACTTTTAAAATATTTTGAATGGTTAATTTTTTTCCTTATTTGAAAGTACACAAATTGAGTAGAACATTCATTTAAGGTAAGATAGACAAAGAGAATGAGACGGAGGGAGTATTATATATAATACATAAATATTTAATTGAATTAATTTAGAACTCTTATAAATTTTAAAAAATTTACTTACAAAAACGCTCGCAGCGCATTGCATTGGTGTAATACTAGTAATGTTAAAAAAAAAGGAAAACAAAAGAACTTGTGTCATCCAGGAATCGACCTGGGGCATCAAGCTATTAGATTTGGGGTAATACCACTAGGCTAGGGCCATATGCATTTACTTTTACTGTAATATCTATATTTATACAAAACACAGCTTTCCTTTTTCTTTTCTTTTTTAAATAATTCTGCATGCGGGTTGGTGGGTCAAACCCAACCCGTCTAACCGTACACCGCATTGTAAGCAAGTTTTTACGTTTAAATAAATGTTTGGTAGATGTTTGTTAAGTGGAGAAAAACACACCTCTTTTAGTTTTTTGTGAGGTTTAAAATGTAGTAGAGTATGTGACATTATACAACAAAAAAAATACCATAATTTTTGTGAACAAACGCTCTAAATAATAATAATAATAATGGACAAACAATATAGTCTTAAGACCACAATCATCGTGGACGGGTGAAATTGTGCTTTTGCTTATGTGTATTATTGGATTTAAGCTATGTTTTGTTCTTATTGCACCCTCGCTCATCTTCTCATACAATAACGATGGAAAGTCACAATTTCTTCCATAGAATGGTGATCTAGCTGTGAGTGGTGCAATATCAAACGAAATTAGATTAGACACAACAAAAGAAACCTTCGACAATCTGATTTCAGTGAAGAGACTTAAAAAATGAGAAAATCGACTTCATTGCCTATTAGGTCTATTCTTAAGTATATAAAGTGATTAAATAGGGTCAATATATGCATATAGTAATTTTTTTTTTATAAAAATGATATTCCCTCCATTTCAAATCGAGACTCGATTATATGGACATCCCAATTTAATAGGTTTATTCCAAAATCGAATCTACAATACTTTACGTTACATTAATTACTAAGGATGGCAACAGATCGGATCTGGACCGGATCGTGTTAATTCCAGATCCAGATCCATTTTTTTTGTTGAGATTCAGATTCGTCTCAGATCCATCGGATCAAAAAAATTTATAATCCAGATCCATATCCATCGGATTTGCGGTTCTGCGGATCCGATCCACGGATCTGTCCTTTTGTTTAAATTAAAGTTTAAAATAACAAAATCACCTCAAACACAATAATAAATACCAAAACAAGTCATCAAGTCGTCCATAACAACACAATAATAAGTACCAAAACATCACACAAACATATCTAAAGTCACATGTAATAGAAAAATAAGTGAATGCGATCAATCAATCTTGAGAATATGGGAACAAGTCGTCCATATTACAGCTGCTTTCAACATCATCGACGTCCTAAAAAAATGAAGAAAGAAAGACTATAAGCAAAGCAACACAAATTTATTTCAATAATAAAAGTATAAGATTGATGTAAAATAATTACCATATCAATAATATCGATTTGTTTTTCTCCATCTTCATCATAATCCTCATTGACTGTGGAACACGCATGTGTATTATCCAATTCACCTTGCCAACAAAAAAAAATTATGAATAAGTATGAATGTTAAAGGTAAACAATGAATAAATGAAACTAATTAAAATTTATAATTATAATAATAATAATAATAATAATAATAATATATATATATATAATATTAATATATATATTATAAGATCCGCGGATCTGATCTGGGACGGATCCGGATCTGAAAATAGAAATACCAGATCCGCGGCAAAAAAAATTAAATAAACCCAGATCCGTCCCATATCCGTCGGATCCAAAATTTTTCGTTCCAGATCCTAAAAAATGGATCTGGTATTGCGGATCTGGAGCGGATCCAAGATCCACTGCCATCCCTATTAATTACTCTCTCATTACTCTCATACTTGACATTCATAACTGAACTTTCAGAACTATTAATTTGGGACGAATGAAGCAGATAATACTCACTCCTTTCCGCTCAAACTAATTGATGGTCCCGAAACGAGTTACTGGTTTATGGGGGGGAATACACCAGTTAGGATTTTAAAACTTAACCCTTAAAAATTACTTCAACTGAGTAAAACGGACTCAGTTGGAATCTCACAGCTGAGTAAGCAACCTCAGCTGGAAGAGTGAGGCTGTGCGGAATGTGGTGGAAATTAAAACTCGTTAAAACAACTCACGCTTTTATGCTCGGTTGGTCAAAAACCAAAACAGTTGAGAATGTGCAGATATGCAGCTTGTATGCCGGTTAGATTGGTCAGTTAAAAATGCAATAAGGAACAAAAAAAAATTAAACACAGACACACAGAATTTAACGTGGTTCGGAGATAACCCTCCTACGTCCACAGGGAGTTGTGAGTCCACACAACTCTGTTCAAGTTCTTCTGGACAAACCACTCAGCTTACGCGGGCTGAGCAACCGTTATGGATAAGTTTGCGGGTACTTATCAACCTTACAGTTTAGTTTACGGGTACTAAACGACCTAGCTACTCAATTGCAGGAAGAGTAGAATCCTAAACCTTTTCAGGTGAAAGAAAGTGTTTTCCAACTAAAAGCTCTAACTTGAAGGTGAGCTGCGATCTAACTCTCTACAAACTCTCACTAAGTGATGTTCTCAAGGTTCGATCTAAAGACACAAATAAAACTATCTAACTCTAGAACCCTCAACAAGTGATGTTCTAAGAGATTCAGTTCAGCTCGTGAAGAATATTTCTCTTTCTTTTTGCTCTCGGGTTTCTTCTCGCGTGTGTCTTATGCGTGTGTGTCTTGAATGAATGAAGGCCTCTTATTTATAGGCGGAGAGTATCAACTAGCCGTTGGAGGAGCTGTTGATCTCTGATCGTTGAAAGCGATGGCTTGTCTCTCATCTCTGCAGACTTTCCCGATATGGCATCTGAGTTCTTCTGCTTTCCATCTGAGACAACCTTGTGTTGGGCCAAATGGGGTAATGACTGAACGGTCAAACCCTCATGTGACTTCCTTTTGAAATTCAAATTCAAACCTTTCTGACAGTCAACCTCGGTTAGTCGGTTGAAAATCTTGATCTTCATCTGAGTGGTCTTCAGCCGATGTTCTGACTGAACCGTCGAACTCTCAGCTGACTTTGAACTTCATGTTGAGATTTTTTTTATAACTTCCCCCTTCTTGAAACATTCTCTTTATCGGATGGCATTCTATAGCTGATGTTCCAACTGAACATTTGATTTGAACTCTCAGCTGTCAAGGAGCATATTTCTCTCATCAGGCAGACTTGTAACTGATGTTCCTTATCCGATCTTTTATCCGGGGTTGTATCCCAGTGTTGCTCTGTTGCCGTCTTCAGCTGGAGATTTGTAAAGATAAAATCTAAATATTGCTCAAACAGCGAGCCTAACAGCTAACATTAGGAACTGACAACATCTACTCGGTTGGGGTCAGTTGGTTTTGGAATTCATCAAAACTCATACTAATAAATTTCTCAACAATTTCCCCCTTTTTGATGATGCCAAAACCACTTACAACTTTAAACCACTATTGATCTAAACCTCACTAACTTATCTAAAATCTCAGCTGAAATTCTAGACAGTCTATAAGATAAAATATCAAAGGGTTAGCACAGTTATAACAATGGTATTTAAAAGACTTTGTGATTCAGAGCTTGGACAATGAGGAATTGTTCATCAAGGTGAATCTTATATATACTTGAAGTTTTCATTACAACTGATGATTACAATAATAAGTACAAAACATTTAAAGATACATCAATTGATCAAAAACTACAACATCTCAAAAACCTTATCAGCTCAAAAACTTTATCAGCTCAAAAGTACTGTTGACCGTACTTGCTGAAGATACAGTCAAAGATCTCTTTCTTCGCAGTTGACTCAATCCCAGTGTTGACACCATGTTCCTTGCAGACTTGTCTCGCCTCAGCCATGATCGCATTTCTGTTCGGAGTACTTGTGCCTTTGATCATCTGAGGGCGATATCTGAGCTTCTGCGGAACTGGAATGGTGTTGGGATCGAGCTGAGCTTTCAGCATGGCCCTCTTGAACTGACTAAACATTCCAGGATCTCCAGATCTGAGCTCCCACAAGGCTTCCTTGAAGGCTTGCCTTGGGTCTTCAGTTGAGTAGACCTTCCTGTAATAGAAGTCATTAATGAATTCATGCTTGAACTACTCCCAGTTATCGTTCCACTCAGCATTCATCCACTTGTCAACGTGTGGGAACCGAGACGGGAGCGGGGCGTTCTTCTGCAGCTGCTGCGTCTTCTTCCTAGCCTCAGCCTTCATCTGGTGCTTGTTTATTCTTCGCACGCTCCGGTTGGCTTTATTCCTATCAACATTCTTCTCAACCTTAGCCAGTTCCTTCTCGAACTTGGCCACCTTCTTGGCCTGATCAGCAGCGAATTTCTTGATCCAAAAGGGATTCAAGTATTTCTCCTTCGACTCCCCCATAGCTTTGGCAGCTTCGATGCAGTCTTCAACAGATATCCCATCAAGATCGGCATCGAGCTCAGCTGTAAGCTCGGCTACGAGGTCGTGGGAGATTTCCAGTTCCTGCTGCGATCCTTCAGCTGCTCCTTCACCTTCAGCTGGCACTCCTTCTTCCCGCTGAACTCCTTCTTTCTGCTGAAGAACATCTTTCCCCTTTCCAGCAACAGCTGCTGGCTCCTTGTCTTCCCCCTTTTTGGTATCATCCAAAAGGGTGGCAACAGTGCCATCCAGGGAGGTCAGCTTGGCCTCAGCTTGTTCAACTCGGGAGAAGAGTTCGTCCACAACATCCTTCTCTTCCACCTTCTTGGCCAACTCCAGGTCCTGGCGTTCCTGTTCAGCCTTCTTCAGGGCAGCAAAGGTCGCAGAGATATCTTTATGGAGGGTGACAAACTCAGCTCGAAAATTTGCGAACTGAGACATCCACTCCTGGTCTTGAGTCTGCTGGGACTTTGCCAGATCAGATTCAGCAACGGACTTGAAGACATTGAAGTCCGAGCTGAGTCCCTGAACCGCCTTCTTCAAATCCTTGACCTCCGAGCTGGTAGAAGTGGAGAGGTCTTCGAGCTTTTGCTGTAGGGAGGAGGAGAGTTGTTCCAGCTGATTCTTCAAGCTCGCATTCTCTTCCATCAGCTGATTCATCCTATCAGCGTCCTCCTCCTTGTTGAGCTTGATCTTGGACAACAGCTCCTGCCTCAGCTGGTTGACCCTCTCAGAGATCAGCTTGCAGATAGCATCTGTTGAGAGCGTTGGCTGATCAGAGGGTCCAGGCAGTTGTTGTTGTTGTGGCTGGGCAGTTGTATCCGCGACAACCAGGGCAGTTCGGCTGGCCAAGTATTGTTTTAGATTTTCTTCTTCCCTCTTGGCCACCTCTTCAGCTACGTCGACATCCTCCATGTAGTTGGCATTCTTGGCCAACATATGGTCAAGAAATTGAACAGCTCCAGGATTGTCGCACAGCTCCCTGGTGTCTGTCCCTTCTTGTAGGCTTTTATCCAGACGACGACGGAGCACAGCCACCTTCTGGTTGTAGGCTACCTCCAGGTTCTGGTAGTCGAAGTACACCCTCAGGTTGGATTCTTCAACCTTCAATCTGTCCCAACCATGGATTCTGAGGGTTTCCTCCTTAACGTACCAGTAGCTGAAAATCACACTGAACTGATAGAGCAGTTCCATCCCGAACATGGCGAAGATGGGCATTGAGTTGGCCTCGGGGAACATCCCTATCAGCTTTCGAAAGCAGTAGTCTAGCCTGCCTTCGTATTCAGCCAAGATCACCTGGCGGTTGGCTTCTTCATCGATATGTGGGGGGTCTATATCGAAGGCAATGGGTTCGAGGGTCTCATCGACGTTGGCCAAAGGAACGGTCTCAACGTCGGCATCGAGCGAGAGGCTCGGGATATCTGACTGAGGACCAGTTGAGAGAACTGGATCCTCTTTGGGTGGTGAGTGGGCTGGCTCAAGTGTTTCCTCAGACACAGGTGGGATTACCTGGCTGGCATCAGCTCCAGTTGGACTGTCGTGGGATTCCTCAGATGAAGAAGAGTCATCTGAGGACGAGCTGGAATCCTCCACATTGATCTCCTTTTCTTCAGCCAGTGCCTCCTGCTGACGGGGTTGAAGCATAAACCCAGCTGGATCAACCGACTGGCTTGATTCGGTTGACTCCTTCTCCTCAGCTGTTTTCTCAGCTGGTATCTCGACCACCGGACCAGTTGCAGCCGGTTGAGCTGCTGGCTGGATGATTCGAATCCTGGGCCTCTTCTGGAGGGGTTCCTCCTCTTCTTCTTCTTCTTCATCTTCCTCTTCCTCAGCCACCTCCTCCAGCTGACGCTTTGCAGGCTTGGACCTTGAAGGGCGGCGAGCTGCTGAGGCCGACTCCACAGCTGGCTTGGAGGCTCCCTTGGGTGTGTAGACTGCGTCCACAACATCCTTAGCCTTTTTGGCTGTGGGGAACAACATCAGCTTGCTGAACGGAGGGTCCTCACTCCCTTCCCAGGTCAGCTTCTGTCCCTTTGTAGCTTGGAGGATCAGGGCAGAAATTTTAGTGCCGAAGTTGAGTGTCCCCTTGACACTCAACAACTGCTCTCCGGACTCAGCTGTCGTCTCGGAAATTTTCAGCTTTTCCATCAACAGCTGGCTTTCAAGATAGCCCAGCCAGTCGATTTTGTGGTGTTCCTCTAGGGCCTTCTGCTGCTTGAGCTTCGGTCTGCTAATATCACCGAACGCTCCTCCGTACACGAAGGCGCACTTCGAAATGACGTCAAACAGCAGTCGGTGCTCCGGCTTAAGTTTTGTCCTCTGCATACTCCCCTTCAATTGTTCGGGAACAAGAAGGATTGTTTGCAGGAATTCATCAGCTTCCTTGTCCGTGAAATTCCCAATCACGTCTACGGCTTCTCGATCTCTGGGGATGATCTTTTCCAGTTCTTTGGTTACTTTTATTTCAACGGCGGTGTCTTCCAACATACGGGAAGTGTTGTTTCGTTGCTTGCACGGGATGATCGTGAAAAGCCCGACTTCTACATTGCGTGCAGATTCCTGTAGAAGTGGGCGACCTGTTGTCTGAGAAGCTTGGAGGGAGAGAGGGTTGCCCAGTCGAGCAGATTGTAGTCGGAAAGAATGGCGACTACTGGAGCGAGTTCCGGCGAGGTCAGGGCTGCTCTGGAAAGAATCTGTTCGAAGTGAATCTTCGACATCAACATGTCGAAGGATTCCTGGAATGTAGCGGGTTTTGCAGAGACCATTTTCTTGGGTGCTTTTGACTTTGGTGCCATCTCAGAGAAATGTATATATGCAAGGAAGAAAGAAAATGTGTTACTGGAAATGGTGAGACAAATTCGGAGAAGATGATGAATAGATAGTAAAGATATGCACGAAAAGAGAAGGTAAGGATCACTTCCTGATTTGCCGCCTTATAAAGGTATTTGATTCGGATGAGATCAACGGCTGGGGTTAAATGGCGCGAATCCATCAACGGCTAAGATTACGCGACTGTTGGGTAATTTTGACTGACGCTCCACGCGCGAGTGAGAAGGTGAATAGTTTAAGGTATCAGCCCAGTCGCACTATAAAGTAAGGCTATAGGAGTTCAGCCAGACTTTACATTAAATGCGATATGATGGCTTGTTTAGTTTGGCTGACATGTTCAGGAATGTTTGAATTTATTTCAAACATTCTCATTTAATATCATAACACCTTCAGTCATAAATGATACCTGCCAGCTGATGTCGAGATCAGCTGTATACCTCAGTTGAGTTCCTCAGTTCCCGCATACCATCAGCTGACTCGAGTTCGTCTGTTCAGCAATCCGTATCTGAGATTCTCCCTTCATCTGAGCTTCCCCCTCAGATGGATATCTGATGGATCCTCATCAGCTCGGATGACTCTTCAGCTTGGATGGATCCTCTCCAGCTCGGATGATTCTTCAGCTTGGATGGATCCTCTCCAGCTCGGATGACTCTTCAGCTCGGATGGATCCTCTTCAGCTCGGATGACTCTTCATCCGATGGATCCAATAGTCCAAGAAGATCACACAACATCTTGAACCGAGCTTCAGGTAGAGGTTTGGTGAAGATATCAGCTCTCTGAATCTCAGTTGGGATCTTCTCCATGGACACATCCTTCTTCTCAATATGATCTCGGATGAAATGATGACGAATGTCGATATGCTTTGTCCGAGAGTGGTGAACAGGATTCAGAGAGATAGCTATGGCACTCGAGCTATCACAATGAATTGGAACCTGTCCAGTTGCGACTTCATAGTCTCTCAGCTGTTGCTTCAGCCACAACACTTGCATGCAACAGCTTCCGGCAGCCATATACTCTGACTCGGTTGTGGAAGTAGCAACACGTGCTTGTTTCTTGGAGAACCATGAAACCAGCTTGCTTCCCATGAATTGACAGTGTCCAGAGGTAGACTTTCTGTCCAACTGATCATCTGCTAGGTCCGCATCTGAGTATCCGGTCAGTTGGATATTGTCGCCAGTTGGATACCACAATCCAACATTAATAGTTCCCTTCAGATACTTGATGATGTTCTTTGCTGCCAACATGTGTGCTTCTCTTGGTTGAACTTGGAATCGAGCACACACTCCAACTGCGTATGATATGTCTGGCCGGCTGGCAGTTAGATAGAGTAGCGAACCAATGATCCCTCTATACTTGCTGGCATCCACGAGCTTTCCCTCAGCTCCAGGTTCGATCTTCCAGTTCGTATTCATCGGGATCCTTGTTGTCTTACTTGTCTGCAATCCGAACTTGGTGATGAGCTCCTTTGTATACTTGGACTGGTTGATGAAAATCCCTTCAAGTGACTGCTTCACTTGTAATCCAAGGAAATAATTCATCTCGCCCATCATTGACATCTCGAACTTCTCCTTCATGAGATCGGAAAACTTTTTGCACAGCTCCTCCGACTTGGAACCGAATATGATGTCATCCACTTAGATTTGCACAACAAGTATATCTTCTCCAACTTTGATGGTGAACAGGGTTTTGTCAATTGATCCTCGTTTGAATCCTGAGTTTAGTAGAAAACCATAGAGAGTGTCATACCAGGCTCTAGGTGCTTGCTTCAAGCCATAGATGGCTTTCTTCAGCTTGTACACTCTTCCATCTCCAGTTTCAAAGCCTGGAGGCTGTTCAACATATACATCTTCCTTGATATCTCCGTTGAGGAATGCACACTTCACATCCATCTGATACACTTTGAACTTGTGATGTGCGGCATAAGCTAGAAAGATTCGGATGGCTTCCAGCCTTGCAACGGGCACGAAAGAGTCTTCAAAGTCGATTCCTTCTTGTTGGCAGTATCCTTGAGCTACCAACCTTGCTTTATTCCTCACAATGAATCCAATGGCGTCTCTCTTGTTTTTGAAAATCCACTTCAATCCAATCACCTTGACACCATTTGGTCTTTCTACTAACTCCCATACACAGTTGCAAAGAAACTCATTCAGTTCTTCCTGCATGGCTGCTGTCCAGTGAGCACAGTTGAGAGCTTCCCCAACATTCTTCGGTTCTGGTACATCAGCTACAAAGCAAGAAATCATGGCAACATCTCCAGCTTGCTCGAATTCCTCTAGAACAGCCAACTCCTCAGCATATTGGGCAAAAGTGTTGGAATCTTCCTCGATTGATTCTGAATTTGCAACTCGGCTCCTTGTACGCACACCCTCGGTTGGATCTCCGATGATGTTGTCAGTAGAATGAACTTCATACCATCTTCGGTTGCGTCTTCCTTCTTCTTCCAACTGTGGCTGTTCTGAAGACTTAGTAGGAGTCTTCATAGCTGGTGATTGATCAGCTATTGAGTCTAGATCCTCAACATTGACATTAGTTTGAACTGGACTCGGTTGGGCTTCGGATGCTGATGCAGTTGGAGGAGCATCAGCTGAAGTTCCCCCTTGGGATGAGCTGGGGTCTTCGCATTCATCTTCAGAGGAGTATGGATCCTCATCCTCAGTTGCCCAAACCAGTGGTTCAGCTAGGTTCTTTTCCCTTAGAGCTTGCGATCTGGTGAGAACTGGTGGAACAGCTGGATTTGCTTGTTGTCCTTTAACCTGTTCCCTGCACTCAAAGGTAGATTCATCAAAACTAACATGAGGTGTTATTTCCACAATACGAGAGCTGTTGTTGAAAACTCTGTATGCCTTGATTCGAGCAGCATATCCAAGAAATATGCCCTTCGAAGCTTTGGCATCAAAAGTTTTCAACTGAGTCTTCCCATTGTTGTGAATATAACACTTAGAACCAAAAACGCGAAAATAAGAAATATCTGGCTTCCTGCGTCTCCATAGCTCATATGGTGTCTTTCCCAACCGCTTGGTTAGAAGAGACCGGTTTTGAATGTAGCATGCAGTGTTGATCGCTTCAGCCCAAAATCTCTTTGGTTGAGCTTAGCTGGCTAACATGGATGTGGCTGAATCCTTCAGCGTTCTGTTCCTTCGCTCAGCTACTCCATTCTGTTGTGGAGTACGCGCGGCTGATGTCTGATGGGTAATTCCATTCTTCTCGCAATACTCGATGATGGTTTCATTTAGAAACTCAGTTCCACGATCTGATCGGATAGAAATGATCTTCATCTCTTGTTGGTTTGATATCCGATCCATCAACTTGGGCAGCTCATCTTGGGTTTCACTCTTGTGACGCATGAAAATGGTCCACGTGTACCTTGAGTAATCATCAGTTACAACCAATGTATATTCGTTGCCATTTATGCTCTTTGGTGTAACTGGCCCGAAGAGATCCATATGGATCAGCTGTAACACTCGGTCGGTTGAGGGAGTTGACTTCAACCGGAAGGAGGATCTAGCGAGCTTTCCCAGCTGGCATGCACTGCAGATGTGTGTTGTTGAAAACACTCTGTTTGGTATGCCTCTTGCATGTTCTTGTCTGGCGAGTCGGTTCATTGTCTTGAAGTTCAGATGGTTGAGCCTTCTGTGCCACAGCCAGCTCACATTAGAACTGCTTTTTGATAATAGACAGGTGTCAGGGAGGCTGTTGTTCCAGTCAGCGTAGTAGACATTCCTTGTTGGTGATCGATTTCCCAACAATATCACCTGCTTTGATCCGACATCTTTAACCCTGCAACCCTGTGCATCAAACTTGACAGAGAAACCATTATCACAGAATTGGCTGATGGAGAGCAAGTTATGCTTCAATCCATCAACATAAAAGACATTAGAAATTGAAACATGATTGGTTTCAAGGGTACCGTAACCTCTGGTGTAACCTTTTGAGTTATCACCAAAAGTAACTGATGGACCTTTTTTCTCTACGAAACTTCCAAGCAAATCCTTCAGATTTGTCATGTGTTTCGAGCATCCACTATCCATCACCCATATTGTTGCAGACGCCTTCTTCTTCCTCAGCTGTTTCTCCTGTACCTGCAAAGAGAAACTAGCTTAGGTCCCCAATTTCAGTTGGGTCCTTGAGGGTTAGAACCAGTTCCCCCTGGAACTGTGCGTCGCTTTTCCCTGTATACTCGGATGGATTTATCATTCCAGATCACTTTTCCTTCATCATCAACTATAACAACACCTCGGTTATCCTTAGGCTTGTTGTTAATAGTGATGTTCTGTTTCTTGGGAGGAGTTGGATTTCTCCCATGTTGAGCTTTAGGAGGTGAGGCTTTCCCCCTGTTTTGATGGCGATTTTTTATCCTGTTGAATTTTTCTGTGAGGTCGGATGCAATGTTGGAATCTTTGTGGCTGATTCTGATTCCAACTTCTTGAGTGTTGTCGATAGGTGTTCATGCCCTGTTGATGATTCATATTATGGCATGAATATCTCCAGTTGTTCGACCAGTTCCTCATTGATTGACTTGGTTGGAACCTTTGGTCGAACTGATGTTGGAACCGCTGTTGATTTAGATGATTGAGCCCATGTCTGTTCTGAGGTCGGTTCCATTCCTTCTGATGTTGACTTTGAGGTTGATGCAGAGGTCGGTTCTGATTCTGAGTTCGGTTGCGGTTGTGCCTTCGACGCCTCTGATTCCTCTTCTGACTTTTGAAACATTCCCCCTCGGTTGATGTCCCAACCGATGGAATATTCTGTCCTACATCTGCTACTCCTTTTCTCTTCTCAGTTGTAATCCTATTGGTCGGTTGAACTTGCTGAGAGGTGGAGGTTGAATTAGCTTCTGGAGACTCAGCTGTGTCTGGCTCGACAGCTGTTACTTTTACAGCTTTGATGAAGATTGCTGGTGGAATTCCAGTATCCTTGACAACATCATAGCCGAGTCCTGACACGTCATCCATCTGTCTACTATAACTGATAAGATTCTCTATGATCTTGGATGACTGATACAGCTTGATTAGATTGTCCTTCTCAGTTTGCAATTCCTTGACGAGGACAGTTATCTGCTCGGTTTGTCCATCTGACTTCTTTATCAGCTGTTCGATCTGAGCCTCTTGATTTTTCAACTGATCTTGCTGTTCCTTGTTCTGCTTTGTCAACTCCTCATCAGCTGGAGCATTAGCCTCGTTCAGTTGACTCTTGAAATTCTCAATCTCCTCGGTTTAGCTCTTGATCAGATCGTCCTTTTTGGTTAAGGAATCTTCAAGTTTGGCGAACTGAGCTTGAAGACTCTTAAACTCAACCGATTGGTGATGCAGCTCCTCACTGAGTTCTTGAAAATCACTCCAGGAGGGTTCCAACTCATCGTTCAGAGATTCCTGCATGTTAGAAGTATTGGTAGAGTTTAACTGAGCAGGATTAGATTGTACCTCAATATCATCTTGGTTGGTTCCAAGTGCCATGAGGCATTGATCACTGATGACGTTGTTGGTAGAAGTCAGCTCATCTTCATCTTCGGTGTCAGTGAAGATATCCATATCGTCAGCTGCTTCTTCTGCAACCATGGCCTTGTTCTTTCCAGCTTGTTTGGCCCTTAATGCATCTCTCTCTTTCTTCGATAGATCTGGGCAGTCAGCCTTGAAATGACCTTCCTTTCCGCATTCAAAGCAACCGTTGGTGACAGGCTTTGAGCTGTCTTAAGTTCGGTTTGATTTGTAGAATCGTTTGTATTTCCCGAACCGAGTGTCCATGTCGGCTAGCTTCTTTGACAGAGCTGCAATGTTCTGTTGCAGTTCCTCTCTGCTTGGCTCATTTGCAGTCGTGTCAGCCGATCTGGTTGGCCCCGATGATCTCGATTTCGAGTAGTCAGCTCGGAGAGCAACTGACTTTAAGGCTGAGCCAACATCCTCAATTCTACCCGTCTGACCTGAAGACTGAGATCTCCTCCTGTTGACCTTATACTCATTTCCTTTTAAGATTGAGAACAATCTTTCAGTCCCCATTTCACCAAGGTCAGCTCGGTTTTCGTGGATATTGGTGAAGGTATCTCACTCAGCCGGTAGAGCTTGCAACACTTTGAGATTGATTTCTCTTAGTGTGTATTTTTCTCTTCGGATGGACTGGATTCTTCTAATGATGTCCATAAACCGGAGCTCTAGCTGATCGATGGTCTCATCAGGTCGCAGACTGAAGTTGTCGAAATCTTAACATGCATGTGAGAACTTGTTTTTCTTCGTCTCGTCGCTTCCTTCACTCAGCGATGCCAGGATGTCCCACATTTCTTTTGCAGTCTCACACTCCTCTATCCAAGGAAGATAATCTTGTCCAATTGTGGACATTATTGTGCTCTGAGCCCAGATGTCTAACTGGCTCACCTTGGCTTCCTCTGGAGTGTAGTCTTCCGGCTGTTTCTCCACATACTCCATAGTTGTATCCCCATCGTTGAGATTTGTGGGAGTGCGAGCTATTCTTTCTTTAATGACGATCGGTCCGGAAGAGAGAACTTGTTGCATCCTATGATGCTTCGAAAGTAGGATCTTCTTCATCCGTGTTCTCCATGACGTATAATTGACTACAGAGAACATGACGACGATCTTATCCTTGACGTCCATCTGCACACAGCAATCAGAACAAATATGCAAGCAGATATGCACTAGCGTGAAAAGCTGTTCAGTTGACCACTGAAGAAAATTTCTCGAATTCACACCTTGTGAAACAGAGTCAGCAGTCTTTTGAACCACTGCTCTGATACCACTTGATGATCCCGAAACGAGTTACTGGTGTATGGGGGGGGGGGGGAATACACCAGTTAGGATTTTAAAACTTAACCCATAAAAATTACTTCAACTGAGTAAAACGGACTCAGTTGGAATCTCACAGCTGAGTAAGCAACCTCAGCTGGAAGAGTGAGGCTGTGCGGAATGTGGTGGAAATTAAAACTCGTTAAAACAACTCACGCTTTTATGCTCGGTTGTTCAAAAACCAAAATAGTTGAGAATGTGCAGATATGCAGCTTGTATGCCGGTTAGATTGGTCAATTAAAAATGCAATAAGGAACAAAAAAAAATTAAACACAGACACACAGAATTTAACGTGGTTCGAAGATAACCCTGCTACGTCCACGGGGAGTTGTGAGTCCACACAACTCTGTCCAAGTTCTTCTGGACAAACCACTCAGCTTACGCGGGCTGAGCAACCGTTATGGATAAGTTTGCGGGTACTTATCAACCTTACAGTTTAGTTTACGGGTACTAAACGACCTAGCTACTCAATTGCAGGAAGAGTAGAATCCTAAACCTTTTCAGGTGAAAGAAAGTGTTTTCCAACTAAAAGCTCTAACTTGAAGGTGAGCTGCGATCTAACTCTCTACGAACTCTCACTAAGTGATGTTCTCAAGGTTCGATCTAAAGACACAAATAAAACTATCTAACTCTAGAACCCTCAACAAGTGATGTTCTAAGAGATTCAGTTCAGCTCGTGAAGAATATTTCTCTTTGTTTTTGCTCTTGGGTTTCTTCTCGCGTGTGTCTTATGCGTGTGTGTCTTGAATGAATGAAGGCCTCTTATTTATAGGCGGAGAATATCAACTAGCCGTTGGAGGAGCTGTTGATCTCTGATCGTTGAAAGCGATGGCTTGTCTCTCATCTCTGCAGACTTTCCCGATATGGCATCTGAGTTCTTCTGCTTTCCATCTGAGACAGCCTTGTGTTGGGCCAAATGGGGTAATGACTGAACGGTCAAACCCTCATGTGACTTCCTTTTGAAATTCAAATTCAAACCTTTCTGACAGTCAACCTCGGTTAGTCGGTTGAAAATCTTGATCTTCATCTGAGTGGTCTTCAGCCGATGTTCTGACTGAACCGTCGAACTCTCAGCTGACTTTGAACTTCATGTTGAGATTTCTTTTATAACTTCCCCCTTCTTGAAACATTCTCTTTATCGGATGGCATTCTATAGCTGATGTTCCAACTGAACATTTGATTTGAACTCTCAGGTGTCAAGGAGCATATTTCTCTCATCAGGCAGACTTGTAACTGATGTTCCTTATCCGAGTGTTGCTTATCCGAGTGTTGCTCTGTTGCCATCTTCAGCTGGAGATCTGTAAAGATAAAATCTAAACATTGCTCAAACAGCGAGCCAGCTAACATTAGGAACTGGCAACATCTACTCGGTTGGGGTCAGTTGGTTTTGGAATTCATCAAAACTCATACTAATAAATTTCCCAACACTAATACATATTTTTTAGTGGGTTGTCCTATTCGAAGTGGCACAGTCCAAAACATAATGTCATTCTCTCTTAAAAAATGTATAAGTTCCACCATTTTCTATCTCTATTAGTTTTAGGGTTAATGGTTTGTAAATTTTCAAACTATTTGAGTTATCGTGTTTTGCAGCCTAGAAAAAAAAATTCCTTACAATTTCGAAACTTTTAGTTTCGTCTGATTTTGTCATCCGACTCAATTTCCGGTGAATTTCGAGCTATGGAATTGGGTTAGTAGATATGGACATGTTTATGCGTACATTGTGCTTAACTGTCACCAACGTTGATTTTTACAAAGGAACGACATCGTTTGATCTCTCTTTACACTCTCTTTATTAATATCGATAGAATTTGTCAAAGAAAAAAAATCCCTATTCTCTATAGAGACTAAGCAAAGTAACAAACGATTCTCTACTCTTGTCGAGATTGGCGCGATTGTGGTCCCGGTGGTCCTTGGCCCCAAGGACCACCGGGACCACAATCGCGCCAATCTCGACAAGAATAGAAAAATCGCCTACTACTTTGCTTAAGAAATCTCAATAGAGAATTATGGATTTTTTTTCTTCAACAAATTTTGTCGATAGGAGTAAAGAGATATAAAACGATGTCATTCTTTTTATAAAAATCAACAATGGTGATAAATTAGCGTTGTCCACGTCTGCTTTCACAAGCTGCCATGTCACCTTGAAATGCACCGGAAACCGAATCAATTAGCAAATTTAGATGAAACTAAAAGTTTGGAAATTGTGAGACAATTCTTTTTATGAGTTGCAAAACGCGACAACTTGAAGAGTTTGAAAATTTACAGGCCACTAACCCTTATTTTTAACATCTCTTCTCGAGGACAAAAAGAGAAGAAAAAAATCCCTCGAACAATCAAACAATTTTTTCGCCAAAATTCAATCTTTTCAAAGGAATTGTATCTACAAAACCAACAGGCACTTGTATAAATAAACAGGAATCATTTGGAATTCGCCAATTCCATATTCACTTAACATCAGAAATATTACAGTTGCTGAAATGATTAACAACGCAACGCCTTCAATCTCGACTGTGGCACAAAATGTTAAACAATACAAGGAAGAGCGTTTCGCACTCCAATAGTTGACAATATAAGGCAAAATTCTAATTAAGGCTGAGAATGTACAAATACATTGGCCTCTCATTGCTGAGGAATTGTAAACAGTAAATTGCTCATGGTTGGTTCTTCCATAGTTGAAAGATTAGATTTCGGTGGAATAGTTTGGTCATCATAAGACACGCCAACTTCAGGCAAGTTTCCAGTCTTGAGCTGTTGCTGGAGGACTTCGGGCAACAACTCAACACTTTGATCCTGCAGAGACAAAAATAGAAAACAGTTATACTAAGTCGAGAAACTCAATATTCTAACCACCACGTTTACAAACACAACCTTGAGTTCCGCCTGAGCAAGACCAAAGAAGTAAACTAAAGCATACAATAAGAGAAGAATGCATATGAAACAGGAAAGCGTGCTGCTCCAACATAACCAAAGACATCTATTATGAGAGCAAACAGAAAACAGGTAAAAGATTACATCCCTATCATACCAGTAAATAGTGTTAGTCGAAATAAGAACAACTATTTTCTGAGATCCAAATATAAGATGGACACTGCAAGTAGAACTTATGAGTTTATTTTTGGGAATAGTTCAGTATTAACAGTTCTAAAAGACCACAACTTTGAAAGGTTAGATGTCGCCACTTTATACCAAAAGCAGTGCTTCTAATACTTCAATATCCTACAATTTCATAAATTTAGTTCAACAGAAGAGTAGTTTTCTTTTTTCAGGCATTATGCGAACCAATGAACAATGTTGTAGCACCCCTCGGACAAGAAGGCCTTGCTTAACTGTGCTTATATGCCCATCTAATCCTTCCTAGGCCCCTTATCAGGCAGTAAACCCTAATGTAACGCATAGCGCCTTTATGACATTTAGTAATCTAATATCCAAAAGACATTTCCAAAAGTACGGAAATTAACTATTTAGCATATCATAACCAAATACAGATAAACAAAAAATTCTAGATCATCTTTTGTCTTAGCAGAATATTCCTTTCGTATTTCATGGAAAGTATAGGGAGCAATCCCATGGAAACAAACCACAAACAATTGCAAATTTCCAACTCTGATTGGTCTACTAAGTAAAAATATCACATTATTTAATTTGAAAAGTTTAAGATTAAAAATTATGTAGAAAACTTACAACCAATTTCTTCCTCCAAAGTTTCAATGATTCTACTTTGTAAATGATTTCTTCACTTTGAGTCTTTGAGATGAAATCTTCCTCCACATTTTGTAGTTTAGAGTCCACTTGGTATGCTTCAACATATCGATATCGCTGCAATAGTAAAGAATGAAACTAATGAGTAATTGGTAGTTGCTTCATACAAATTTCATGATTGCTGGAAAAACAAAATCAGATACAGACCCAACATGAGATCTAATAACTGAATCTCTGAATAATTAAATAACACTAACTCCAATAATAAATGACAATTTCAACATTGTTTCTAAATGCAGCCTAGTGGGGCCTAGCTGCCCTTGGTGACAAGGCACCACCTAGACAGCTCAATAGTGCCACCCGGGTCTTCTTCTCTTATTTGTTAAGGAAAACAATGACAAAAATAACTCTATTTTGGCCTCTAATTTTTTAACAATTTTCTAAAGTATCTTAACATGAGCACGAATGCCTTGGTTTATTTTAACCTCCAAAAGAAGAATATTAGAGTTAAAATGTCAAGCATGACTTAAATATAGCTCACTAGAGATAAATACTCAACACCATAAAATGCAGCGAGTTGGTCTGGCAGACTGATCATAACTGATACATGAAGCATGTATATATAAAAACAGAAAGCCTCCTATGTTATAGAATAATTCAATATAAAATTTATCTAAACTGATAAAAGAAAATGCAATTGCAATAGACTCCAAACTAAAATTTAGAAATCCACATGGTTCAAATTGAGTCAGATCCATTATGCCCTATTGGAATGTTTCGGCTAGCTTTGAGAAACAAATAAAGCAAGGCTTTCTCTTCATATACTGCATACAGCTCAGTTTGCGGGTTGCAAGCTTTTATGGCAATCCAATCCAAACTCAAAAAGGGATCGGTGTTTTGTTTCACAAATCTGACAATCTAGATAACAGATTACTATGTTGCATAACATATTATATTAAAATGATTTAAGAAAAAAACAATTGTATTCTTGGTAGGAGACTGGAACACGGCATTTAACATTTGAGGTGCATATACAGAGAAAGAAGGTAGAGACATTCTCCAGGAGGCTTCCCTTTAAACAGAGAGTAGCAACAAATTTTGGAATTTGAATCAGAAGCGCCACCCCTTCTTTTGTACTTTTTGCCATACCAGATAAACAAAGTACATATTATACCCACATTATAAAACAAGACAGATAGTTAAAAGGAAAAGACTAGATCCTTTTTCTTTCCCTTCTCCACCAGCTATTGGTTCATAACGCTTTCTAAGGGTCATAATAGGCCCATAAAAAAATATCAGACTCTTTTTTCATCATCATGTACTCTCTGTAGATTGCTTAAGCAATTCTGTTCTACACCAATTTCTCCACAGAACAATACATAATTCACAAGTTAGCTAGAAGAAAGTGAAAATATATTGTAGGTAGAAGGTAAGACTATCTAAACAATTATGCAAAATCAGTTTGTGAATGATTTTAGATTACCCTACAGGACAACAGACTAAAGACTTTTAAGTACTTAAATTCTCATGTCAAAACTTTTCTATAGTGCAAGTGCCAAATGAAGAAATGACAAGTTGATGTGGCCCAAGCAAATTCGTGTATAAGAAACTAAATTACAACTAAGCAACCACAGGTATGTCTCGGAATAAATTCTCGAGTACTCAAGCAAAGCAGAACTCCTCATATAACGAACCCACAATACGTTTTTTGGATCTTCAATAAGAACTATTGGTATTATCAATTATAAGTATCAGTGGGAATGATGAAGGATAGAATGCAAATGTCATAAATGCTTATTGAGAGCCTCATATCAAGCCGATTCCATGTCATTGCCATAAGGATGGCACTTATGGTACTGCAGAAACTACTTTCTAGTCAAGATGAACAAATAAAAAAGCTATAATTGTGATTGCTGCAGAATAAGACCAAGAATAAGATAACAGAGACTAATAGCAACCATGGGGTAAGATAACAGAGACTAATAGCATCCCAAACATCAAGAGATAAGCACAAGTACCTGTAGATGGAAAACCACAAGAAGGCTTCCCACGGTTGATGAAGGTTCACTTTTTGCTACATCAAACAAACATTTGTGAAGATGCTTCTCCTCATCAGCATTCCAGGGCAGCTCAATCATTCGATCCACTAAGTTCCTTCTAATGCAAAGGCAGCAAATTTCAGTGACCAAAATCTCCAACCATATTAGCCAATTGTTAAGCTTCTCATTTACATCATCATCAGCATCTTTCAGTTTCTTTTCCTTGATTTTTGTACAAATCATCCTCTGATACATGAATGCCTCAGTCAGAAGTCCACACTCTACCCGAACCCGAACAGCAGTGACAGCTTCTCCAATTGAAACTAACGCTGCTCCCCCATCCCGCCCTGACCACCTCAGTACCATAAGAGCTGCATCAGGATTCTGTCTCTCTAACAGTGCCTGTGAAACCTTTGGATGGATATATGGGCCAGCTATTTCAGGAAGAAGGCGGCATGCCTCCTAGAAAAACAATTTGTGAAAAAAATTAGTACAACCAGTATACATTCAAAGTAGCAAATAACACAAAAATGATTGTAAGTACAGGGATTATAACAATAGCTGGAGAAAGCTACGAAGTAATAAAACAAGACAAATTGAAGGATCTTCATTGAATTAGGGCCTGAAAGATGGGTTAGCTATCCATGATTCGAAAGAGGAAAACTGGAAAACTATCAATTTAGGACCTAAATGATTGAAACTATCAACACACCTAAGACTCAAAAAATTGTGCATAAGACATCTTTTTTATTTTTAAATATTACTCTCTCCGTATTTTTTCATTAAGCCCATTTTACCTTATTTAGACATATCATTCCATTAAGTCCATTTCCTAAAATGGAAATGCACCATATGATAAATACCCCACCATAACTCATAAATTACCATATATGCCACTAAAAAGCTACTAACTCCATTATCTCTCCTACTTGATGTGACAAAAATACCCCAAAAAAGTTACTTTTATCTTTTCAATTTTATTATAAACAACTCATTTTCTTAACATGCGTGTCCAACCAAATGGGTTTACTGAAATGATACGAGGGAGTACAATAATTATTTTTTAAATTTAAAAAAATGATAAACGAAGGGCTTTCATTGAAAACAATTATAAAACCTCTATAAAATAAATAAGAAATTGAAATACACTACTCGCATAGCGTCGATAAAGTCAGAGCTTGGACACTTTTTCCTGCCCTTTGCTTCCTTACGCTTAAATAAATAGTTTTAAGTCATTTATTTAGTTTCTAGATTGATATTTTCATCTTTAAGGTTCTTGATAGATAGAATCTATCTCCTGGCCCTAAATCGATAAAAATTCCTGAATTAAAGATTGTTTTACTAGCAATTTTCACGTACATGAATATTTGACAACAATTTTTTTTTTTTTTTTTTTTTTTTTGGGGGGGGGGGGGGGTGAGGAAACAGACTCTTAATGATAACAATCAATTCTTGTATTCCACCAGTAACATACTTTCTAGCTAAAATAGTTGCATCAAAGGTCTATCCTATCTCTTCTTTTTCTCCACTGGTCATTCTTTTCAAGAAGGCACACACACAACTGAAATAATTTCTCTAATGACCTCAGTAACTCTAGTACATGCTAAAAAAGTGACGAGAAGAGCAGCTAAGTATATCGAGTACATACGTATAAGTCAAAGGGTCACTATAGCATAGTGGTCTAAATTTGACAAGCAAGGCCCAAAAAAAAAATTCAAACGGTTAGCTTGTGATTGCTTATAGGACAAACCAAGGCCAGAAACAACAATGTATGGTAAAAAACGGAGAACACATGAGTGAATGAGATAAGTATATGTTAGAACTTAGAAGTAGCGCACACGCATTCAAACATCTTCATCACAGATCACAAAACAAATAACACATTCATCCACACTATGATCCCAACTATTCTGATGGTAAAACATCATTAAATCTTCCTACATACTGCCAGTAGTTGAATAGAGAAATTGATAAAACCTAAAAAGACTTTGAAGATAAATGTCTACCTTTAAAGCTTCATCAGTGTGATCATCCAAAAGATAGAAGACAAAAGATTCCAGCAAAGAGTGCCTGGTTATACAAAATGTGACAGCAAAATCATCAACAATGTTCCTCCACTCATCGTCAGGGATTGTCCAGTGCCGATCAAAGAGAAAATATAAGAACTGTACAACAGGTTAAGGAATGACAGACAGAAACTTCAATGATGCTATCATTAATTTTTCACTTGTTACGAAATTAAAGTATCAAAAGAGGAACGGTTCAAACACGTTCTAAATTTGATAGGATACAATAGCTCGCTTGGCAACCACCAAATTAGAATTTCCTTGTAGAAAGAGCAGCTCAACGGCAGCACGAAGACTTTCAAAAGGGTAGCATCCTGCCAATCCCTGTAACTTGGATAGAAAAAATGAATTTCCCCCACTAGTCAGGAATGACGAAATTTTTAATTCCCCTTCCTCTTCATGACCATATCCCTGTTCCATTTCAAGGTTCGAAAGTGCATCTTCAATAAAGAGGCTAGATGTACTTTGTTCACTAGACCCCAAGACACATCCAACCGAATCAGGCCATGCTCGGTGAATTGCTGCAGATTTCCTTTCGCGAACAGATGAACTCCATGATGTAAAATCAGAAAACCTAGGTCTCACATTTTCCAGAAAGTCATGTCTAATGCACCAAGCCATTATCTCCAAGTGCTGTAAAGTGTAATGTACAGACATTAATTCTTAAAAGCTCAGTTTCAAACGGTAAAAAATAAAAAATAAAATAAAAACAGATTCATGCATCCGGACAGATTTATTAAGAAGTTAGTTTTTGAAGATGTTTAGCCAGGTAAAATATATATTCAAGCAAAAGCTGAACATCTTTTTTAAATTATTGTGCAGACTTAGGTATATAATGACCAAATGACAGCGAAAACCAGATGAGATGCTGTAGAAATATCCACGTAGATGACTTACAAGTTTACAACTAAGTTCATATACAGAAGAATCATCTAAACGGTCGGAATAATGAATTAAAACAATAGCAAAAAGAATATGGAGCTGACAAAAAACAATAGTAAGAAGAATATGGAGCTGACAAATTATTATACTTTGAATAATTACCTGTTTTGTCTTCAATATGCTCTCTTGAAGATGGTGAAGATCCTGAAGCATTGCCGAAATAGAGCTTCTGAATGAAGACTCCAATACTTCAAGAACATTAGACATACCTGTTAACTTTGAAGAAATTTTCAGAAGAGAACTTAACTTTGTTTTCATCTCTGATACTGTTAAAATATCTATTATGAATGTCAAGGTTCACAAGAACTTGTGGTGTCTATCATCATATATATACAACAGTCGGGGAAACTTTAGGATACATACTCCTTTGAGTTCCTTCAAAATACTTTCAAAAGTACTCCTGCACCAGTCTTTGACAACCTTCTCGTCAAGCAAAAATGCAATAACTGGATCACTTGATACAGCATTTTCATCCATGCATACATCCTGAACATCTGTACACTTCTATTAAGGAGAAAAATGGAACATCGCAATCTAACTAAACCACAGATAAAAGATAGCTATCAACCCAATTTTCTTCAAACTCTCAAATATGAAACAAACAATTCAAAGCACCTCAACTCCTTGGACATCCCAAATTGTTCAGCATCCACGACAAAATAAACATGGAAATCTTTTGCCTTCAGATCCTTAAAGACAACTACACTTAACATAGTAACATTAAACAAGAAGCAAATAAACTACTCACTAATTCCAAAAATAGATAAAAGGATAATGAACATGCCCTGCAACCTTACTTCAACCACAAAGAAACATATAACACTTAAGGATACAATGGCAAATCAAGGAAACAAGGTTGTTTTCCAAGGAGACATCGAAGAGCGAATATAGGCGTTGAACATCAGCAACAAGTTGATTCTCGATATCATCTTTATCTCTCAATCTATCATCACACCTTTTAGAAATAAGACCTGCCTCAATACATTCGTAGTAAAGACGGAGGGGGAGGTCGTTCCCCCCCTTTCGCAGGGCCATTCGACAAATGGGGCAGACGTCGCATCTTTGACTGCATTCCTCACACAAAGCAGCATGGCGGCAGGGAATAAGAACCCTTTGAACATTGCGGCCGCAGCTTCTCAAATCCCTTGTCGCCCTACATCGCTCTACTTTAGCTTCATTGCACAACTCCATCGGATCAATCGACGCCAAACGAAGTAAAGCTTTCTAATATCATTTTGCAAATAGCTCTAATGTCAAGCGACTGGAAGATATTACGCTCGAACAACCAAATAAAAAGGCTTAAACATAAATTCGCAGAAATTATGTATACGGGAAAAACGAATACCTGGAACCGAGAAGCGGTGGGTTCGTCGAACTTCCAACCGACCATTTCTTAACAAGCTTTAGAAGCAGCAAGAAATTGAAATCGAAATTGATAAACTAGCAGAAATAGCGAGTAAGGGGGGAAACAAATTGTGTTCAGGTTCGGTTGGAGGGTTTTAAAAAGGTTTATTTACCAACAAAGTTTTTTCATCTAAAAAACCAAGTTTTTATGTGGGATAACACATTTATGGCAATAGGTTGGTTCTGAGCAAAGCAAGTGCATTTTGGGCAATATAGGGATGTATTCCGTGAAAAAGGTGAATGTTGCAGATATGAGGCAATGAGCAGTTGAAGATTCTCCACCTTGAACAATGTAGCTAGCATCAAATGTGTCATTGATCAGCGGAGTCACTTTGCTCAATACAAGGACTTTGCCCAACGGAAGATGTATGACCGTCCAGAGCTTTAATCTGGGCAATGGACGAATCCATCTTATCCAAAGAAGTAGATAAGGAAGGAAATCAATCGAGACAATCCATCCTTATCCATAAAGATTCATATCACACCAAATCTCTCGAAGATAAGGATGGATAAATCTGGTCAATACTAAAGAAGGAAAGTAGATCTGGGCATCTACTAAAGAAGAAAAGTCTTGAAGGAGAAGGCAGCCCATGGGCAAGCTTATAACTTTGGGTTGGGATGTCAGAAATCCTACACTTACCTCTATAAATACTACTTTACACCATGCCGAAACCATCAATTTTTACTTATTCTTAATTAGGAGCTTCGGCTCACTTTTAGTATAGTATTTTTATATTTTCGTTTATATTCTTCCCAGCAACGTCGGAGTCCGCCATTGCTCAAGACGTTCAGATTATGTTTTATTTCAATTCAAGTATATTTTCTTTATCTCTATTGTTCTTGTTTATTTAATTATTACCAGCTAAGTTTCTCTAACCTTGTCTGGGCAACGATGAATTGAATATGATTTAATAAACTCGAGATGTCTAATCTGGGCATAACAACTACATGCAAGTATTCCCGAAGTGTTAGGTCTGATTCAATATGATTTGGGTAATTGGTTAATTAATTGATCACTAATTAATTGAGTAGTTTAGATCACAAATTAATCAAGAGGTAACGAGAGAATTTTGTTTATTAAATCTTGGTGGAGATTGACTGACATGGGCGGTTCTGTTGTGTAAGACGTGATCATTTCTTTTCGGGTCTTTCTAGTTTTGAATGCTCTCTGGGCAAAAAATCGGACGATGATTCTGGAACGGAGGTATTGCCCAGAGTAGGGAGCCGGCGGTGCGTCATGGTAGAAGTAAGGATAGATAAAGGAAGGGCTTGTTGGGGGCATGACGAGGAAAAAAGGACTCTGACATTCCAAACCTATAACTGATGATATGAGTATGTAGTAAATATACTTGCACCGTTAACCGAGTAAGCGTTCATATTTTTAATGAGTCAAGTCTAGGCCAGGTTACTTTTGTCTATTGATCAATTCTTTTGTTTAGTTTCAGTTATTTATGTTAGAATGTGTTGACCAAGAAGTATACCGTGACCAAACCAAAATCTTTTAGTGACGTCGTGGAAGAATACAAGAGAAAGATACTATCAACTCCTCGTGGATCAACCATGTTCTTACCGCTATCTATGTAGTTGTGGACATAGGCTACAAATTTATTTTGTGAGTACTAACGACGACCTCGTCAAAGACTTAGAAGACTGAGAAGAAAGAAGAACTTGAATTCAAAATTTAAATCTACTCAGAAGTACAAGGATTAAGTTACACACCCAAATAAAATAATAAGGTTACAACCATATTGAATAAATGAATCTTGCAGTGGAATAATAAAGTTAATAAGATATGAGTATGGAGACTCAAATCTCAAACTTGGCAAAACTGAAACAAACAGGAAATCCTTCGAGCTTGCCCTCATCCTGCCCAAAATTACCTGCACGTTTTGAGAAAAACCAATGCAGCGCGTGAGTATAAAGTACTCAATGAACACGTGCCAAAAACTTGTTTTACAGCTTTAAGAATTTAATAAGTTTTAACTTGTCACTTGAGCTTGAGCACCAAGGGTTTTTAATAAAGAATATACCTTGGGCAAAAGCCAGAACATTTTTCTTTCTTAATCGACCGGTCAAAACATAAGTAAGTGAATCCAAAAAATGTCTACAACTTTAATTTAACAATGAAGAGAAGGAGGCCTCCTTCTAATCACAGGAATCGGCCGGAGGCTCACGACTCCTATTGTGCACAAATCTCACCTTATGTGAGACTGAATTCGTTCTTCTTTCTAGTAGACAGATCACACACATAGCTTAGAGAAAAAGGCAAGTTCAACATTTATAAACTTGTTTCAACATGTATAGAGGCCAAAGAGGTCCTGAGTTTAGAAAAGCCCACCTTAATGACGTTTTTCCTAGCTTCTACTTGCTTTCCTTCCTCGCCTTCACTTCACTTCTCCTCCATAAGTTCCTTCAATAGATCACGATTTAGCAATGGAACAACAGAATACTAAAAATGAATCTTATCCTTTCAACTTATCCTATCGTAAAAGGATAATTCTTAACTCTTAATGAAGGCATCTTAACAACAAAGGAAATCAAAGGATTCCTACTACTTCTTTGCACTTTACTATACTTACTTAATAACTTTATTCATCTATGCATGCTTTGATATGATCATGTCATGCATAATTTCAACATGCTTGGTCTCTTAAGACCACACAACTTGCAAAGATTCATACTTTAAAACAATCTAGCAAGTATAAATACTTTTACATCATGATTACTTTCATTGCTCATCATAACATGCTACTAATTCATCACTTCATACTTAACTTCATTTTTCTTAGCCTCTTATGACAACATGCTTTCAAGACAACATGATAATTAGAATTCCAAACAAGTCCTAATCATGCTCATCTAAATTATCAATCACATTTGCATCATATTATCATAACATACTTGGAGCAATCATACTCATTTCATTCTTGCACATTTTCGGCCATGGGAGGGCTTAGAGCCAGGGTTTATCATTTTCATGCAAACCACTGCCAATCATGCTCAAATATATCATAAAGGAATCATATATCCTCAATTCATCAATACAAGCTCATAATCAAAAAGCCCTAATTCTACTACTTGCATAAAATTTCGACCTTCATCATATAACATGCATAAATTCTCAAAAAAATCCATATAAGCTCCAAATCTGCCCAAGAACAAGGTTCCATGCTCAATTCACGCATATAAAATCATCATGTTCAAGATCTCACTTCTTCTACATGTAGTATATTTCGAAAATTCCATATAATTGAGCAAGGGGATTTCAAATCATGAAATTCATACCTGGATAGATACATCTAGCTCCCTAAACCTCAAATCTTGCTTTAATTTCATCATAAATAGCATGAATCAAAAACCCCTAAATTATGCCCCAAAAATCGGCAAGGAGGGAAAATACAAGGGTCTGAGAATTCCATACAATTGATTCCACAAAAGAGGTCATTTGGGGCTAGAATCATCATACCTAAAGAGTAGGAGGATTCAAGAACTCCTCCTTGAAGACTTGGTAGGGCCCAAAATTTCCCTAGAGATAAAGAGGGAAGATTTTGAAAAATTGTTCACCATAGAAATGAAGAATCTAGAAGAAAAATAAAGATTCTAACCTTTAATCAAAAATTATATGGTGGATTCTCTTGGATCAAGAGCTAAGACTTGATTCTTGGAAGAAGAAAATACATGTGTGTGTGTGTGTGTGTGTGGAGAAGGGGCGCCAAAAATGAGGGAAGGAGGGGAGAGTTTGATCTCCAAAAATCCTTATATAGGGAGTATTTAGGTTTTAAATGGAAGGCTAGATTTCAATCTCTAAAATGGAAGGCTAGGATTGAAACTTGCATCCAGAGTAAGGAAGGTGGATTGTGGAAGTGACATGTGTCCATGGATGGACTAGTTGAGAGAGTGACAAGTGTCCTTGTAGTCCCCACGTTAAATGCAGTCTAACTACAGAGTGTACTTTTACTGAAAATCGGATAACACACACATTCTTCTTCCGACATTAACGATTTTGAACTCAAAACTTATACCAAAGTTCATGAAATTTCATCACGAACAACATACTAAAATTTGGTGGAAAACGGACAACTTTCAATTTTTCACTAAAAGACGAAAAACTGTGTTTTTGACCCAAAAACCAGAAATTCGACTTTTCATGTAAATCTTTGCAACAATTCACATTATCATGCACACATTAGTCACATAAGATCATATAAACATGCACTTCACATAATCTTGCTTTCATTCACCAAATTTTGTAAATTCAGAAAACTGCTATTTTGGGAAACTTTCCTTTTATGGAAACTTTCCATTTCTAGAAACTTTATACTTTAGGAAACTTTTAGAGACGGGGTGTTACATTCTACCCCCTTAAAGAAATTTTGTCCCGAAATTTGCATACTTTAAGAAAAAGCTCGGGATACTTCTGACGCATCTCACTTTCTAATTCCCAAGTCGCTTCTTCAAGATTGTGGTGCTTCCACTTGATCTTAACTTGAGGAATTTCTTTAGTTCTAAGCTTATGAACTTTTCTATCTAGAACCAACTCAGGTTCTTCAACATAGCTTAGATCAGGCTCTAGGACTACTTCCTCTTGCCTAATCACGTGTTTCGGATCGAACACGTACTTCCTTAAATGAGATATATGAAACGTACTATAAGGGTTTCCAAAACTTGGCGGCAATGCCAACTTATAGGCCACGGCTCCGATCCTTTCTAGGATCTCAAAAGGACCTATGAATTTAGGTTTCAGCTTGCCTTTGATACCAAAACGATGGACCCCTTTGGAAGGTGAAACCTTTAGAAACACCTTATCGCCCACGGCGAATTCTAACTCTATTCTTCTAACATCGGCATAAGACTTCTGTCGATCCTGCGCTTCTTTTATCCTTTGCCTTATTTGACGAACTACATCAATCAATTCTTCTATCACTTCTTAACCTATTATTTTTCTTTCTCCAACTTCATCCCAGTAAAGCAGAGATCTACACTTCTTTCCGTACAAAGCCTCGTACGAGGCCATACCAATCGTTGCTTGATAACTATTATTGTAGGCGAACTCGATAAGAGGTAAATATTGCTCCCATTCACCTCCTCGATCGAACACTACAGTTCTGAGCATATCTTCAAGGATTTGAATTGTCCTTTCTAACTGACCGTCAGTTTGGGGATGATATGTCGTACTGAAGTTTAACTCTTTTCCCAATTCTTCTTGGAAACTCTTCCAAAATTTTGACCTAAACTTTGAATCACGACCAGAGATGATCGAACTAGGGATTCTGTGCAAATGCACAATCCCTTGAACGTAAAATTTGGCCAATTTATTGGTACCATATGTCACTGGGACTGGAATAAATTGGCAATCTTTGTGAGTCTATCCATAATTACCCATATTGAGGTATTGTCTTTCTTCAATCTGGGCAAACCTGTCACAAAGTCCATTGTGACTTCATCCCATTTCCACACTGAGATCTTGGGAGGGTGTAACTTACTAAACGGCTGTTGATGCAAAATCTTGACTTGCTGACAAGACAACATTTTTTGACAAATGAAGTTACGTCTTTCTTCATTCCTTCCCACCAAAAACTTCCTTTCAAATCTTGATACATCTTTGTACTTCCTGGGTGTGCGGTGTAGGGCGTATTGTGAGCCTCACTCATAATATCGTCCCTTAACTTCTTGTCCTTTGGCACACACAACCTTTCATGAAACAACAACGTGTTATTAGCTGCTTCTCGGAAATCTTTGGCTCCATCCTTTCGGATTTTGAGCCTTAAACCTTCTAACTTCTCGTCTTTTCTTTGACCTTCTATGATTCTGGTTCTCAATTCAGGAGCTATCACCATAGCTGCGATAACCTGCTCTGTAGTTTGAGGCGGCAAAATCCCCTCAATTCTCATTCCTTCCTTCAAACTCTATTACTAACTCTTCTTCTTGAGTAAGTAAGAATTCTAGCTCGGACATACCCTTTCTACTCAAGGCATCTACGACCACATTTGCTTTTCTTGGATGATAGGAAATTTGAACATCATAGTCTTTCACTAACTCAAGCCATCTTATTTGTCTCATGTTGAGCTCCTTCTGCTGGAAGAAATACTTTAGACTCTTATGGTCGGTGAAGATTTCACACCTTGCTCCGTAGAGATGGTGTCTCCAAATCTTCAGTGCATGAACGACGGCTGCTAGCTCTAAATCATGAGTCAGATACTTATGCTCATGTGGTCTTAACTAACGTGAGGCATAAGCAATTACTTTTCCTTCTTGCATTAACACGCATCCTAAACCACTTCCTGACGCATCCGTAAAGATAACGAAATCTTTTCCCGCTTCGGGCATGGCTAGCACCAAAGTGGTGGTTAGATTCTTCTTTAACTTTTGAAAACTCACTTTGCATTCTTTACTCTACATAAACTTTGAATCTTTCTTTAACAGCTGAGTCATTGGTTTCGCTATCTGTAAAAATCCTTCAATGAATCTTCTGTAATATCCTGCCAATCCTAGGAAACTTCGAACTTCCTGAGGCAAGGTTGGGGATTTCCATTCTTAAACGGCTTTAAATTTGGTCGAGTCAACTTTGATTTCTTCTGCGGAGATAACATGTCCAAGAAATTAGACTTCTTTCAACCAAAACTCACACTTACTAAACTTGGCGTACAACTTCTCAGCTCTTAAATTCTCTAGCACTATACACAAGTGCTCTTCATGCTCTGCTGCGTTCTTCGAATATACGAGAATGTCGTCGATAAAGACGATCACAAACTATCAAGGTACTCATATAACACGTGATTCATTAAATCCATGAATACATCAGGCACATTGGTCAATCCGAATGGCATTACTACAAACTCTTAGTGGCCATATCTCGTTTGGAACTCCGTCTTTGGAATATCTTCCTGACGAATCTTTAACTGATGATAACCTGACCTTAAATCAATCTTCGAGAAAACACCTGTTCCTTTGAGTTGGTCAAAAAGGTCATCTATCCTTGGAAGGGGATACTTATTCTTTAACATCAACTTATTGAGCTCTCGGTAGTCAATGCACATTCGCAGACTTCCGTCATTTTCTTCACAAAAGAATTGGTGCTCCCCAAGGCGAGACACTAGGGCGTATAAAATCCTATGTCCAACAACTCCTACAACTGAACCTTCAGTTCTTGCAGCTCCTTGGGTGCCATTCTGTAAGGTGCTTTCGATATCGGGGCAGCTTCAGGCTCCAAATCGATGGTAAGCTCTAACTGTCTATCCGGTGGCAGTCATGGAAGGACTTCTGGAAACACATCTGTATATTCCCTAACCACGGCGACATTTTCTATCTTTCGCTCTCGTTCTTCATCCTTGTTAAGATACACTATGTACGCTTGTGCTCCTTTCTTTTTGCTTACAGTAACTGCTTGCAACGTGGAGATGATTGGCATCTTCCTTTGCTTACGCTCGATTTTGAAGAATTCGATCGGCTCCTTTCCAGGCAGTTGGAAAGAGATCTGCCTCTTATCACATCGAATGGTGGTGAATTTCTCGGTCAACCAATCCATTCCAAGAATTATATCCACATCCCACATTTGCATAATATTCAGGGATCTAGCGGACATCTTAAAAGATTCTACTTCAAAATCTAGGTTCGAGCAAACATACTGCACAGAAGTGCTCAAACCTAAAGGGGTTACCACACTAAGGTCCTTACTTGCTTTCTCTACATTCAAGCCGAGGGTTTCTACGCAGCCACTAGCTATAAACAAATGCGATGCACCAGTATCAAACAAAACGATAATGGGCACACCCTTTAAGGATTCCATACCTACGAGATTTCCCCAGTTCTTGACTCCAGCTTTCGAGTCCACTGCAAACACCCTTTGGTAGTGTTGTTGCTCATTCAGGGGTGGTGGCGGCTGCTGAAGCGGCGGTGCCGACAACAAATGTGATCCTTGCTGAGGCGGTGGAGGAAACAGCTCCATGGCCTTCAGATGTGGGGTAGAGTACTGGTTGGACTTGCCAAACCTCTGCTGCTTGTTCAGACACTGATTAGAGAAGTGTCTTACTTGCCCGCACGTATAACAATTCTTACTTCCAGCTTGGCATATCTCTAAGTGTGTCTTGCCACACTTGCCATAAACGGAATAGCCTTGAGCTCCATTCGCTCCTTTACCATGACTCGGAAACCTTTGGCTTTCCTTGGCTTCCTTGCTTATGTTCTTGACCTTTCCATGGTTTCTTATTCTGTTGGCTTCCATGATTCTATTTCCCTTTTCTTTTCGGATACTGGCCTTGACTGGGGTTCTGATGGTTTACAGTTGTCGGGTTTGGGCACGGAGGTGCCGTCACTTGAATTGACTTTCCAGGCTACATTGCTAGTTCCATGTCGAGTGCTCGATTGAGTGTTTTAGAGTACGTCAGATCAGTTTGACTGCTAGAATGACTCAGAATTCTTGCCTTAGACTGTTTCGAAAATACTCCTCATTTTCTCGTCAGTATCGACTTTGTCTTCAACATAACGAGCCAAATCACAGAATTCTCGATCATAGTCTACAACAGACTTCTTTCCTTGACGAAGAGCTGCGAACTCTATCACCTTCTGCTTCCTGTAGCTTCTTGGTACATACTTCTTGAAGAGTGCTTCCTTAAAATCTTTCCAAGTCAGTTCCTCTAGCTGCTCGGAGGTCATCATTCTTTGCTTTGCTTCCCACCAAAAGTCAGCTGAGCCCTTAAGTTGGTACGTCGCTCTTTGTCTTCACAGAGCAGACACTTATAGATGTGTTCTAAGGGAGACACTTATAGATGTGTTCTAAGGAACGCACCAAATCTTCGGCATCAACAGGACTTTCTTTCCCATCAAAGGTGAGAGGGTTTTAGCACAAAAACAACTCTTCTATTCTTCTCTGATCCAGCTGAGGCTGGGGTGAAGGTTCTCTTTGACCTTCTTCATCAACTCTTCTTCTTGGAGGCATCTAACACTTCCTACAAAATGCCTTACTTAAAACTTAGAAACTTCTTCCCGCAGGATAAACATCCTGGCTTTTACTTTCTTTATTCTACTAGCTCTTCAAGCTTAATCTATCATCTCACGCAAAAAAAACTATTGTCTTGCACACAACATTCATTCATTCTTTCATTCATAACATACTTTCATCACATACTTTTCATCTCATGCTTCTCATACATTCATATTAATCATGAGAACATATTTCACATGATCATCATACTTGGCATTTCTCATAAAAGCATCATACTTGACATAACATTTCATATCATGACATATCTTGTCAAAAACATCATACTTGGCATATTATAACGTCATTCTTGAAATCATACTTGGCATTCCTACTTATCATAACTTAATCATGCTTGTCATTTCATATTCTTCATAACATTACATGCTTGTCATTAAATGACACATTATTAACTTTTCATATCATAATTATCATAACATAATCATAGTATGCTGCCATGCTTTCATACTCATACATTGTGCTCATACATCATGCTTATGCATCTAAGTTATTTCTTTTCTTTTCTTTACTAAAGCAAGGGTACAGTAGCTAATCCGTCCCATCTAGATTAGTCAAGAATAACTACTCTTCTACTTATTTACCATTGCTACTATTACTACTACTACTCGAGCAAGTGACTTACAGATCCTCGACTCCAGACACATAGTCTGGCAGCTCCCCATCGATGGGGTCCTCCTCCTCAGGTGGCTCCATGAAAAACATGTCCATCATATCGTCAATAATAGGGTCATCCTCCAGAGATAGCTCCTCAACTAGATCCTCGTCATCATCATCGATCTCAATCAAGTCCATAGAAATGGCTTGGAGGGAAACAACGACAATCGGCGCTCCGCCCTCGGGGATAGGCTATAATGTTAGGGGCACACCAAAAAGAAACTCGACTGGTGAGGCTCCCTCTGTGATATACTCTGTAAGCAGCGTGACTACAAACCCGTTGCAGTCAACGTACCAACGGCCACCAACATGGTGCCAGCCTACGTGACTCTTCATCTGAGAGTGAGCAAAGTCGCGCCACTCTTCTGGTAGTCTGGAAAGTAGATGATCGATAGCATCGGCTCTATTGATGTCATAATACTGTACTTTTTTCCATATCTCATGGTACCGTGCCAAGGCTACAGACAACGGCTCTCCCAGTCCTATCGAGAACAAGTGGTACTCTCGTAACTCCTCATAGTGTTGGTCACCCATCCTGTCGAAGGAAAATGGGTCAACACAACTGGATTCACAAGTTGAGTCACGTACGTTGACGTGGCTCCTCAATCGTTGTCGCGTCGAAATAGGGCGGGTCGATCGATTTTATTTTAAGAGCACTTAGCTTACGTTGTTCGAAAAGGCATTTTTGCTCTTATAGGGATCGAACAACACATACATACTCAACTTGAAATTATATCATACTTCAAACTTTTAAACTTCTGAACTTTCAAACTTTTCAACTTCTTTAAACTTTCAAACTTTTTTTAAACCTTTCATACTTTCTTTAAACTTTCAACTTTGAACTTTGAAGCTTTACTTAATGACTTTCAATCTCTCACTTTCATGCTTGCATTCATGCATTGACAGATATGAAACCTTTTGAAATAAAAGCACTTTAAAGAAAGCTTTTAAAAGATCGTACTTGTAACGTTGGAGGAGATGAGGTGCTCGGATTTCCGTTTTAGAACATAGACTTATACTTGAATTAGAAACATAGAATTCAAGCACTACTTTCAAAGAATGAATTCAAGTACTTTAAGAATGAATTCTTGAAACAATTAAATCAGAGCACATTCTAAATAAAAACCTTGGCTCTGATGCTAACTGTAACAACCCATCCCGCTCATTTTTTAGTTTTGGAAGGGTGGACTGAAATCATACCATGATCCTATACCGATTTTAGAGTGAAGATGACTAGAACGGGTGAACCATGACGTCTACTTAGCCTTTTCTTTTCTCTTAACAAGGCTCCCTTTTGAAATGAAGGAATAAGAGGGACGCCTAGCATGCTCGGGTCTAAGTTATGACTTTGAAGCATTGAAGAAATAGAAGTCATGTTTATCAAGGAGATCTAGCATGCTTGAAAATAATATAAACATTCATTCTTGAAACCTCAAAAGAACTTGAAGGTTTGATTATCAAAGAGGTCTTAGCATGCTTAGATCTAAGGCTTTGAATCAAACACCAAGGGCTAAGTTTTAACAATTAAATCATATTATCAAAAGACTTTTAAGAGGCCCATTAGAAGCCCAAAACTACTTTTTAGATTGAAGAAAGAGATTCAAGTTTCGATAGTTGTTCAAGCATCAAAGGGATTCGGGGTCAAAGGGGTTCGGGATGCATGCATCGAGGATTATGTTACAGACCCGAATAAAATAATAAGGTTACAACCATATCGAATAAATGAATCTTGCAACAGAATAATAAAGTTGATGAGATATGAGTATGAAGACTCAAATCTCAAACTTGGCAAAACTGAAACAAACGGGGAATCCTCCGAGCTTGCCCTCATCCCGCCCAAAATTACTTGCACGTTTTAAGAAAACTGATGTAGGGTGCGAGTACAAAGTACTCGGTGAACACATGCCAAAAACTCGTTTTACAACTTTAAGAATTTAATAAGTTTTAACTTGCAACTTGAGCTTGAGCACCAAGGATTATTAATAAAGAAATTACCTTGGGCAAAAGCAAAAATATTTTTTTTCTTTCTTAATCGACCGGTCAAAACATGAGTGAGTGAATCTAAAAATGTCTACAACTTTAATTTAATAGTGAAGAGAAGGAGGTCTCCTTCTAATCACCGGAATCGGCCGGAGGCTCACAATTCCTATTGTGCACAAATCTCACCTTATGTGACACCGAATTCATTCTTCTTTCTAGTAGACGGATCACACACACAACTTAGAGCAAAAGGCAAGTTAAACATATATAAATATACATTAACATTTATAGAGGCCAAAGAAGTTCTCGGTTTAGAAAAGCCCACCTTAAAAGATGCTTTTCCTAATTTTCTACTTACTTTCCTTCCTCGCCTTCACTTCACTTCTCCTCCGGAAGTTCCTTCAATCAATCACGATTTAGAAATGGAACAACGAAATACGAGAAATGAATCTTATCCCTTTAACTTATCCTATCTTAAAATGATAATTCTTAACTCTTAATGAAGGCATCTTAACAACAAAGGAAATCAAAGGATTTCTACTGCTTCTTTGCACTTTACTATACTTACTTAATAACTTTATTCATCTATGCATGCTTTTATATGATCATGTCATGCATAACTTCAACATGCTTGGTCTCTTAAGACCACACAACTTGCAAAGATTCATGCTTTAAAACAATCTAGCAAGTATAAATACTTTTACATCATGATTACTTTCATTGCTCATCATAACATGCTACTAATTCATCACACTTCATACTTGACTTCATTTTCTTAGCCTCTTATGATAACATGCTTTCAAGAAAATATGATAACTAGGAATCCAAACAAGTCATAATCATGCTCATCTAAATTATCAATCACATTTGCATCATATTATCATAACATACTTGGAGCAATCATACTCATTTCATTCTTGCACATTTTCGGTCATGGGAGGGCTTAGAGCTAGGGTTTCTCATTTTCATGCAAACCAATTCCAATCATGCTCAAATATATCATAAAAGAATCATATATCCTCAATTCATCAATACAAGCTCATAATCAAAAAGCCCTAATTCTACTACTTGCATAAAATTTCGACCTTCATCATATAACATGCATAAATTCTCAAAAAAATTCATATAAGCTCCAAATCTACTCGACAACAAGGTTCCATGCTCAATTCATGCATATAAAATTATCATCATCAAAATCTCACTTCTTCTACATGTAGTATATTTCGAAAATTCCATATAATTGATAGATACATCTGGCTCCCTAAACCTCAAATCTTGTTTTAATTCTATCATAAATAGCATGAATCAAAACCCCTAAATTTTGCCTTAAAAATCGACAGAGAGAAAAAAATACAAGGGTTTGAGAATGCCATGCAATTAAATCCATGAAAGAAGTTCATTGGGGCTAAGAACATCATACCTAAAGAGTAGGAGGATTCAAGAACACCTCCATGGATTATTGATATGGCCAAAAATCTAAGAGAGAAAAAGAGACTTGATTTCATACAATTTCCACGATAAAATTCCAAAATAAACAACTTTGGTTTAGGATTTAACCTTCCTCAAGGAACTATGATGGATTACCCTTGGATCTTGGCTACAATTCTTGGATTGAGAGAAGAAAATCAAGGAGATAAGAGAGGGAGAGGTGTTAGTCGAAATTGAGGCCAAGGGGGAGGGTTTTGGTCTCCAAAAATCCTTATATAGGTGGAATTAGGTAAGAAATGGAAGGCTAGATCTTTATCTCAAAAGTGGAAGACTAAGATTGAAACTTGTCCCCAAAGTAAGGGAGGTGGATTGTGGAAGTGACATGTGCCCATGGATGGACTAGTTAAGAGAATGACAAGTGTCCTCTTTTAAGACTGTGGTCCCTACATTAAATGCAGCCTAACTACACAGTGTACTTTTTACTGAAAATCGGGTAACACACGCATTCTTCTTCCGACATGAATGATTTTGAACTAAAAACTTATACCAAAGTTCATGAAATTTAATCACGATGAACATACTAAAATTTTGGTGAAAACGGACAACTTTCGATTTTTCACTAAAAGACGAAAAACTGTGTTTTTGACCCAAAAACCATAAATTCGAGTTTTCATGTAAATCATTGCAACAATTCACATTCTCATGCACACATAGGTCACATAAGATCATATAAACATGCACATCACATAATTTTGCTTTCATTCACCGAATTTCGCAAATTTGAAAAAACTGCTATTTTGGGAAACTTTTCTTTTATGGAAACTTTCTATTTTTGGAAACTCTCTACTATAGGAATCTTTGAGAGAGGGGGTGGTACATTACCAGAGTTCTCCGTAGATGATTATCCCACATGGAAGTTTCACCTGAAGATGAGTCTGGCTGTTAGGCATCACAGGATATGTGGGAGACCATAGAAACAAGTCCTATTTAAGTGACTTAGTCAGTGCTGGTCCGTTCAACCACTCTAGGGGAAGGAGAGATGATGATGAAGGATGAATCGAAAGGCGCCCACCAGTACACCAAAGAAGAAAAAAACATCACACAGCTAGAAGACATTGCAAAGAGCGTAATCTCTTCCACCATCAGCAAAGCTCACCTGCCGAAGATTATCAATTGCTTCACAACATAAGATATGTGGGAAGCCTTAGCTGCACTCTGTGAAGGCTCTGACAAGATTAAGGAGAACAAGTTCACCTTAGCTTGTCAAAAGTATGAGAACTTCTCTCAGCTAACCGGGGAGTCCATCGAGAAGATGGAGCTGAGATTCACAGACGTCCTAATGGACATAGAGAGTATTAGGAAGAGCAAATACTCTTAGTGTGAGATGAACTTGAAAGTTCTCTTCACACTAGGCAAAGACTTGGCGGTCTACAGAGGCGTCCATCAAAATCGAAGTGACCTCAGTTCGATGACAATTGAGAAGATGTTCTCCATGCTCAAGCCAAATGAGTATAATATCCTCCAACTGAGGCAAAGCAAGCTTCAGAAACTAGAACAGACCGAGCAGAGCTCAGCTGCCAAGCTAGTGGCGCTTCGAGCTGAATCGGGTAGATCCAAGTTCGCCAGACCCTCACGGTCCGCTGACTCCTCAGCTAGGGATTGAGCGAGCAGGTCCAAACTTCAGAATAAGGTCAACGAGATAACCAAACAACTCGAGGAAATGAACTCCAGATTCAAAAAGTATAGGAGGATCAACAAGAGCAGACGAAGCTCAACTGAACTGTCCTCAAGGAATTAAAGTGAAGGATGCTTTAAATGTTGAAAGCCAGGACAATTCAAAGCCAATTGTGCTAACCTCTTCATGAAAGAGAAGAAAGCCCTCCGAGGAAAGGCCAAGGAGAAGTCCAAGGCCATGATCATTGAGAAAGACGTCAACGACACCAACGTATTCACGGAGTCATAAGGAGAAGAAACTGACTCGCCATCAAGCTCAGCAGTAAAAGACCAGTGCTTCGTGGCATTTCCAGAAGAGCCAACTGATGAGGACCAGGATGAACTGAGGAAGAGAAAAGCTGCAAAATCAGCCTGAGTGTTGGACAGTGGATGCTCTAGGCATATGACACACCAGAGGGCTTCCCAGTTCATTCTTCATCTCCAACTGAGGATCAAACTGCGCCAGAAGTTAGAACACCAAGCTCGGTACCTCCAACATCTCCAAGACCAGACTATTCCATCACTATGCTCGAATCTGCTAGGCAAGCACAGAAGCATAAACGGTGGTATGAAAACCACATCAAAGATCCTGTGATAGGAAATCTCCAAGCCGACATCCGAACCAAAAGATCAACTCAAGTTGTAAATCCCACAGCTTACGTTCCAACTCAGCAAACTCAGTCAGGAACCTCAGCTGATGATGAACCAACTTTGAAAGCACAGTATGCTGACGAGCTCAAGATACTAGGAAAGCTGGAGCAAGCATGAGATGTAAGCATGATTGCATGCTTTATAGCAGACGTGCCTGAACCCAAGAACATCTTGGAAGCTTTAGGATGCATCCACTAGACTCAGGCCATGCAAGAAGAGCTAAACGAGTTCCTCAGAACTGCGTGTGGGAACTTGTTGAAAGACCTGCAGGAGTCAAGGTGATTGGCATGAAGTGGATATTCAACAATACGCATGACGCCATTGGATGTGTAGTGAGAAACAAGGCTAGACTGGTAGCTCAAGGATATTGCCAGCAAGAAGGAATAGATTTTGAAGAATCCTTCGCCCCAGTTGCTCGTCTGGAAGTTATTCAAATTCTTCTAGCCTACGCCGCCTTCCACAAGTTCAAAGTGTATAAAATAGATGTGAAGTGCGCGTTTCTCAATGGCGACATTAAAGAAGATGTTTATGTAGCACAGCCTCCCGGTTTCGAAACAGGTGATGGCAAAGTCTACAAACTAAAGAAAGCCATATATGGACTGAAACAGGCTCCGCGAGCATGGTATGAAAAACTGTGCAGCTTTCTATTGAAGTCAGGGTTCATCCGAGGCTCAATCGACGAACTCTATTCACCATCAAAGTTGGAGAAGATATCTTGGTGGTGCAAATATATGTCGCAACATTATCTTTGGATCTAAATCCGAAGATCTGTGCAAGAAATTCTCCTAGCTCATGAAGAAAAAATTCGAGATGTCCATGATGGGAGAGATAAATTATTTTCTTGGGCTGCAAGTGAAGCAGTCGCCAGAAAGAATCTTCATCAATCAGCCCAAATACACAAATGAGCTAATCTCCAAATTTGGACTGAACTCAAGCCGAACAAAAAATATCCCAATGAACACCAACTAGAAGATCGACCCCGGCAAGGAAGGAAAGCTCATCGATGCAAAGATGTACAGAGGGATTATCAGCTTTCTGTTGTATCTAACTGCTAGTCGACCAGACATCTCCTATGCAGTTGGAGTTTGTGCAAGATTTCAAGTTGAGCCTAGGGAAACTCACTTGCACGCAGCCAAGAATATCATCAAGTACCTCAAGGGATCAGTTCATATGGGACTGTGGTACCCAACTGATGATAACATAGAACTGACTGGCTACTTAGATGCAGACCTAGCTGGAGACAGGGTCGATAGGAAATCAACCTCAGGATATATTCAGTTCATTGGAAGCAAATTAGTTTCCTGGTTTTTGAAAAAGTAAGTATGCGTCACCACCTCCACAAATGAATCGAAGTACATGGCAACTGGAAGCTACTGCATGCAAGTTCTCTGGCTGAAGCAACAACTGAGAGATTATGAAGTGTAGACAGGCTAAGTACCCATCTTCTGTGATAGCTCAAGTGCTATAGCCATCACAGTGAATCCACTTCACCACTCTAGGACCAAGCACATCGACATCCGACATCACTTCATCCGTGATCATGTTGAAAAGAAGGACGTCATTGTTGAGAATATTCACACTGACATTCAAATAGCTGATATTTTCACAAAGCCTTTGGTGGAAGCTCGATTCAAGATACTGTGTCAACTCCTTAGATTGCTCAACCCAACCGAAGATGAAGCCATGAAGATGGAGATCACAAGTTGAGGGACATTCTCAACTTGAGGGGGAACTAAGCGAGTTCTCCTCCCCATTCAGTTCAGCTGATCGATGGAGTTAAACCTCGACTGAACTGACGACTTGAGTCAGTCGAGTGTAAGCTGAGTAAAGGAGACAGTCGAGATCCATGCCAACTGAGAGGTACTATGTCAACTTGTTCCTTTTTGCTAAGGCGGGTGTCCTGAAATTAATTCAAACATCTGTTACAAGTTATTCACACTGAATTAGCCAAGCGGTTACATTCATTTGAAAGCTAGTCTAAACTCATAGACCATGATTTTAGATCACGATTGGGCTGACATAGCATTACCTAATCTCCTCATGCGTGCGAGTGAATCTCACCGCCCCATGATGCATTTCATCACCGTCATTCCTGGGAGCAGCTTTTTTTTGAAATGGCACATTAAAATCTACCGTTTATCCTGAAGAAATTGCACAATTCTATCTGATCCGTTGATTCAGATCTCATCCCTCTATAACTTGGGGGCCTTGCAATTCAGTTTGCATATCAACCAAATTTCGTATCTCAACAACTCCAAGATTTCCTGCCTTTCTCTCATGAAATTTTTGCTTAGTGGTTTTCTCTCTTGCTAGGGTTTATCTTTCTCTGCAGAAAAACCTACCATATCGAGAATATGTCTTCCCATTTTGCAAAGCGGTTCTTTCCTTCCGCAAGCCCTAAATCTATGAAACAATTGGTTCAACAAGAACGCTATGTTCATGGCTACATAAGACCCAGACGGCTCAAAGGTCGACTGATTATGTGGGTGTTTTTTGGTGTCAATCAGCTTATGCAGCTCCCTGAGATGTTCTTCCAATTACATGTCGAGTTGAAGATTTGCAATCCCACGTCATCTGAGCAGGTCATTCGTTACATGTCCATCACCAGTCCCGGGCAATTTTAAGCACTTGATCCTGAGATGGGTTCATGAAGGGTTTTTTCCTATTCTCACGGTCATCTCAGTCGATCTACCTTGCTTCACCATTGCAGCAATTGTGCGAGGAGAAGCACTAGATGTCGCTGATGCTTGTACAGCCCTGCAACTGGTCTTTCTTACCCTGGAAGTGAAAGGAAAATAGGCGCGCTCTTTGCCTCCTCGTAAGTCACTGCCGAAAGTGCCCTCCTGCTCACCCTGCACTTCACCTTCTTTTGTTGATGCCAAAAAGGGGGAAGGAGTACAGGTAGTCACCTTGAATGTTTTGCTTGGGTCAACAAATCTTTGTTGATGCCACCTCAGGTAAACTGGAGCAGGAATGAAGATCCTGCTTGGTTGTTGTAGGCTTAGCCTCAAGCCATGGCAGGAATGCGTTGAAGACAAAGACCTTCTTGATAAAGAAGAAGGACTCTTTGTCGGTTATCAAGGATGAAGGAGAGACGGCTGAAGAGGAGAAGTCTAGCCGCCGACCTTGATAAAGATAGACAAGGCTGCTAAAGGAAAGGCTGATAAAGGTTAAAGAATGGATGACCTCAGCCTCCAGCCTTGCTGTAGATGAAGACCCTTCTTTGGAGGAAAAAAAAGGTGGAGGAGAAGAAGCTAAAGACCCTCCTCAAAGAGGTGGAGGAGACGAAGACCCTAAAGTAGGTTAGAATATTAGGACTGCAGTTTAGCAAGAACTCAGTTGTAACTGTAATCTCTCCCCAATTTGTTATCTATAATAACAAGTTGCTGGTTTTTAAAAGTCTTCAGTTATTGATCTCACTTGATGACAACCATCTCGTTATCCAAGTTTAAGGTCAATCCTTTTATTTTTGTTATTTGCTTTCTTGTGCTAACCCTTTCCTCTTATAGCCTAGAATTGAGTTTATCTTTTATTCTTGTTGGTATCAGTTTATGGTCTCAGTCAGGAAAGTTAGGTGATGTCAGTTTAGGGTTTTGGCATCATCAAAAAGGGGGAAATTGTTGGGAAAATTAGTAAAAGGTTTCGAATGATTCCAAAACCCCAACTAACCCCAACTGAGTAGATCATTGTCTTTGGTCTGATCTTAGCTAGAGCTCACTATTTGAGCCTAGGAATTTTATCTTTACAGGTTTCAAGCAGAAGAAGTTAGCTGGACTGAAGAAGGAAGTTCGTGAAGAACTCAGCTGAGGCCCAAACTCCGCTAAGACGCAAAGTCAGTTGAGACCCAGACTCAGCTAACCCTCAAACTCAGTTGAGACCTCAACATCAACTGAAGCACGAACTCAGTTGGACAACAGCTCAGTTGACTCCTCAATTGACCCACGCAGCTGAAGGCATACAGTTCCAGCATGAAGAAAAGTTGTGTTGAAGTCAGTCGTCACGAAGCAGAAAAGAGAAGACTTTGAAGACGCTGAAGACAAAGGATTTGCAGTCGAGATTCAAATCTACTCGGAAGCACAAGTCAGCTGGAGAACTTATCATAAATGGGCTGACAACAACGACGTGCAAAAAGCGATGCTCGTAGTTTCCATTTTAAGAAAGTTTCCAAAAAAGCAGGTGGAGTGTCATGCTTTTGGCAGAGGTCAAATGACTCTTTTCAATGGTAGTTAGATCTCTCTCTATAAATAGAGGTCTTCACACCAAAACGCAGAGTAGACACAAAAAGAGAAAAGCACGCAGAGTGCCAAGAGAGACAAACTCAAGAGTGAAGCAACGACAGCTTATCACCTCTCTCTCTCCAAGCAAGAAGACCTCATCCGAAGTCCAGTCGAAGTAGAATGTTCACACCTACTCCTGTTCTTTTTTCTTGCCTCTCAGAAAGCCCCTTCTTGATTGAGTCCAGACAATAAGTTCTTGCTTGTATTGTGTCTGACCGGACTCTCTCCCAAGAATTCAAGTTTCGTCGCCTTAGGTCGAAGCCTCCACTTCCCTCAGTGTTGATGGCTTTCCAGCTGGAAATCCCCCCAACCCCAACCTTTAGCTCCGACTTTGAACCCGGAATCAAAGTCACTAGGTCCATTGGAACCCGTAATCCAAGATCAGGTCTCTTGCAATCCGCAATCCAAGACTAGGTCCCTTAGAACCCAAAATCTAAGACCAGGCTGTGCATTTGCCCGGAAAAGTGGCACAACCTGTTGAGCTCCTCCTCTGGAACAGTCTCTTCTCTATTAATGTCAACTAGAGAAAGTTCGTATGGCTCAAATTGTATCCTCTTGGCCTTATGCATTGAATCAAACACATCTTGCAGAGTATCCTAAAAAACAGAAGGAAGAACAACTCAGATACGATATTTGAAACTCACATCTTGTTGGGTAGAATGTTGCGTATCACTTATATGCAACATTCATTTGCGTGTCACTTATATCTTGTTGGGTAGAATGTTGTGTAGGGTCCTGCTTATAAAACATTATACTAATATTTATATACTTGCATGTAACTGGTATGCTACGAATTTATGCAAGTCGTACCAGGTGTAGAACAAAGCTCGGACCATCGTCCAAAATATCAAGTGTTGCTGCTGCCGATGTTGTTACTATGTGTAGTACTTTCTCATGTTACGTCTGAGGAGGTTCTTGTTGGCAGACAGACCTTTGGAAAAGACGTAGCAATGCAAATCAATGGTACTACTAGTGGTTTCTTATAAGATAATAATATAGTAATTTTTTAGATATTCCCTTTATAAGTATATAGGTCTCATCAATATTGTAAATTAATAATTCTTGATCATAATTTGTGAAAATATGAATCTATTGTTATTTGTTTTTCTTGAAATTTAAATTTAATTTAATTTCATACCTATCTTTTTTAATTACATCCAAAACAATAGGTGTCTAGTTCTCCATTGAAATTTCAATATAATTGGATTACATATCTAACTTTCCTAATTGTATTTGAAAATTTCAATGTCGAGCTCTTCAACTGAAATAAAAAGTTAAGCATGATCGTCCCATTCAATGCTTTTGTTCGTGTTAAAATTCGATTGATGCATGATTATATTCAATTAAAAATACATAAATTTATTTATTTTAAATACATTTCAAGAATTGTGTATAATTTAGTTCTATTTATGATCTTTATATAAAGTATACTTATTGAAATTGAAAAATTACTCTTTAATTAATAAATTATTGATTTGTCGATATATTAATATCTCTCTAAATTAATAAAATTTCATGGTACCAAGGTTATTAATTTATAGAGGTTTTACTATATATCCATATCGTAACTCAGTAGCACCCAACATGTTAGGATTTATATGAAGTCATAGCAAGAGCGGTTCTACCCCATGACCTAAATATTAATTCGTGCTACGATATTCATCAAAGTCGTAAAGAAATTTGGTGGCCTTTGTTACGAAATTCATGAAAATCTTTCCAACATCGCTCTACTTGTAACGAAATTGTGGAATTCGTACTCAGAGTGATTGCGCGTGCTACGATTTATATGAATATCATGACAAAAGATACCAATCTTGCTACAAGTAACATTTATCTCATAGCAAGACTGGCAACAGATATCAATGCTCGTGATACAAAATTCATGAAAGTCATACTAAAAGTGGTACGAAATAGCATTACTTCTACCACATAAATTACAAATTTTAAACTAAATACCGAAAACATTATCCATTGTTTAAGTGAAAAAAAAAAAGAAATAAGGAAATTTGTTTTTGACCATCACACAAGCAGTAGATACATGTCTATGCATTATCTATTTTTTGACATGCATTTCTTTTACCTGTTCATTGGTTGGCTCAGTCATGACTTTATCAGCCCCGACATTAGTAGTCCTGGCATGCATTTGCACCAAGTCCGGTGCTGCATCCTCCGCTGGTACTGCATCCTCTGCTGGTGTTACATCCACCGGTGCTGCATCCACATCCATCGGGATTCCTTTATTTTGTGCAGCAATTTGGTCTTGGTATGGGGATGGCGACAGGATGTGCTCGGATGGTTGCGGCGGCAGGATGTGCTCAAATGGCTGTTGCGGATGGTGCTCGTATGGTGGGGGCATGCTGTGTTGGAATGGCTGGCTCATCCTTCCAAAGTAATCTTGTTCCGGAGGACCACATGCTTCAACCATCTTCTAAAAGACATACTCTCCTACTCTGATCACTAACTTCTCCTTGATGGTCTCGAAGAATGCCTCTGCTTCTAGCCTTGCCCATTTGGCTGCAACCTCACCCGCACATTCACTTATTTCCTTGATCAATGAAACTCTATCTGCATCGGTGAGTAGGCCTTCAAGTCTAGGACTTGTTACAGTGGCATGGGGTGCAGCATCACTCGGCCTTTCATCATCATCACCATCATCGCGAGGCTTTTTCTTCTTCTTGGTGTAGTTGTGATCGTACGAGAGGGCAAATGGCACTCCCTATGTTCTTGCTCCAGCGATTTCCAGTACACAATCTCGGACTTGGTCTTACCTAGTTTCAGCATGGTCTTAAGGTCCTACAAAAGAATTTAGACAAGTTAGTTGTGCATAAATATGATACGAATTCAAACAAATCGTACTATGTCGACGCTAAATCATTTGTAATAAATGTACGATATTAAGAATATCGTACATTAATGCAATCATAAAAACTAAAACAAATCATGTCAAATGTATGATATACGAATATCATAACATCGTATAGAGTTTACAAACGAAAAACATGCAACCAATTGTACGACTTTAACCAAAATTATAATATCGTAACCATCGTACACATGCAAGCTGAAAAACTCACACAAATTTTAATATCGTAGCTCAAATTTAGTGAGGATCATGTACGACTTTAACAAAATTATTTCTTAATCTCTAATGTCATAACATCATTCACATATGCAAAATTTGTACGTGTTTATCAATTTTTACCTTGTCTTGAAGATCTCTTGGCATGTCGTTGTTCTTGACATAACTGTACCTCAAGAATCGAGGTATCTTCTTCTTCTTTTTCTTCAAACCGATGCTTGTTCCGACGGCTGGAAGAGCGCAAAAAATCCATGATTGTAAAGGATAGTACGTTTTATTAATACCCATTGGTGACATGATTGTACACTTTTCATCTAAATCGTACTATGAATAACATAAAACTTACCAAAAAGGTGATTGTGTTTCCTTTGAGATGATAGATATCCAGGTGATGCTCTTTTGGATCTCACTGTCGTAACCTTGTTAATGTTTTCCATCAGCGCTTGAAATGATATGCTTCCCCATGAAAATTTTTCCCAACCTTCTTTGTCCTTCACCAGCACCCGCATCCACAATGGTAATTTATTCCTTGCTTGTTCGAAGTCGAACACGTACTGGGTGGCCAACAATATTTTTGCCACTTTGATGGCATCTTTAGCATTCGTATACTGCTTGTCGACAAAAGTAGCATAAAGCTCGACTGCAGTGAGTATAGGGTTGCTCTTGAATAGTCTTACATAGATTAAATCATCGGCCACTACAAGTCGCGTCGTGTATGGGTTGAAAGCAGTAGGTCCAAACTTGAGTCCGCTAACCAAGGCATACTCCACTCGGGAGAAGCGTAAAATCTTCTCTTTCACCTGGAACTATAATGCTGTGGCGTCAACATTTTGCATTGCCTCATTAGGTTTGACCTGACGCGATAGCATGTAGTTTAGTGCGAGGCTCAAACGAACATTGAAGTCCTGTAGGTGCATGAAAGCCCTTAGAGCTGATCCCTTGACATCAGACTTTGTTTCGGGCCCGAAAAAGTCAAGCACTTTGTGGATATCTCTAATAAGACTCTCGTAGCCATAGCATCGGACCCTGTGGTGGGGTGGTTTAGTCTACTTTGGTTGGACAGGTATCCACACAACCTTGAAAAGTATAGGATACGATGTTAACTTTGTGTCCATGTACGAGTTAAACAAAATCGTAACAAACTAAGTACGATATTGAGAATATCATAACAACATACACACATGTAATTCATATTGTCGTGGCATCATCACGTACGAGATTACAAATCTCGTAACAAACTACACACATGCATTCACCAAAACCGTGTATTTTATTTGCGAGTTAAACAAAATCGTTACACAACAAGTACGATTGGTAATATCGTAACAAAATAAGCACATGAAATCACATAAATAGAAATAATTCGTATTGTCGTGACATCAATTGGTCACCCTCATGTACGATATTATCAAATCGCATCTGAATAAGTACCATATTACAAATCTCGTAACAACATACACACATGCATACACACATAATTGTACAATTAGTTGGTCACCCTTATGTACGATATTAACAACATCATAGCTACGGAAGTACGATTTTCCAAATATCGTACCGTCGTAGAAACATGCAATCCCCAAAACTCAATCAAATCGTATTATCGAATCATCAAATTTCGTAACATTTGATACATATGCAATCAATCTCAACTACGATTTTATTATTTGGGTCAAAAGTGTAGCCACAGATGTACGATATGATGAATATCAAAATAATTCGCACACATATAATTCCAACTACACAATGAAATCATATAATTGTAGTACGGTATTTTGAATATCGTATCAATATCGATGAAAACCGAAGAAATTGTATCAAAATTTCGCAAATAATGAGTATCAAATTCCCAGATCAACCACAAATCAAACACCCACCGATGTTATGTACGATTTGACTTCGTATCCACAAACAAATCGTACAAAAACCGCAAAATTCAAAAATTTAAATTTTTTTTTCAGAAAACACCATAATTTTTTCCACATCTGCATGAATTTCTAGTAAAGGGTTGAGAAATTTCCAGTAATTCTCCAAAAGGATCATCTTTGTCAGTTCTTGTTGAGGAAGTCCGGTGTTTTCTGCTTCTTCGACTTCAATCTGGGGCTCGTCGGTGGCGTCGATTTTCTTCTTGCTTTTTCCTTTCGTTCTCCAGTGTTTTGAAGGACCGCTTTCGTCTCCCATTATTTCTAGTGGCTAGGAGTTGACGGCCGGGGATGAACTTCGGTGGCTTTGTGGTGGTAGTTATTTCGAAGCCTTGGGTGTTCGAAAGAGAGTCGACGGCTGTGAAGAGGAAAAAGTGGTGGTTGTGGTGGAGACAGAGCTCGGAGTCACAGGGTGAGAGGGAGAAAATGATGAAGGCAGAGGATGGGAGGCGGAAGGTGGGCGGCGGGGAGAAGACAGAGGTTCTAAGAGAGAGAGAGATCAAAATGTAGAGAGAGAAAGTGGGGTGAGAAAATGATTTTTGAAATTGGGTAAATTTGGTGTATGGGGAAGGTAAACACTGAAAAATAACTACCCACCTATAGTAAGGGTATTTTGGTCCGAAAGATGATCTTTTTATTATAAATTATCTTACTAGACTAAATTATTATTTTCTGATCTATAGTAGCCTTTTTACTACTATATTATAAAATTATTCCGTTTTGCCTATTTCACTCGAGATCACGAGACATGTTAATTACTATCAAATAATTACATTAATTCCAAATTCAACTACTTTGATTAGAAGTTTAATGTACATTATAGGTTTAAATATCCATCCCAAGAAATAGATATTACATGACAAAAATCAAAATTTCCCACAACACTTGAATAATCAATCAAAGAGCACACACAACTCAAAACTAAGGCGCAAAAAGTAAAACAAATTATCGTTCCTACGCTTAGGCCATGTTTGGTAGGTATATAGATATAAATAATATAGAGATAAATGATATGGATTGATGTGATTATTTATTATAATTTGGGTGTTTGGTAGATAAGCTAAAAATTAATTTTATTAAGATTTGTTATTTGGTAGAATATATTAAACTCAATATTAGCTTATTAAATTCCAATTCTAACCCTACCCTAATTCTAAAATTACAAAAAAACCATCCTATATATCCTCTTATCTCTCTCACCTGCCCTCTCAGCCACTCGCTCTCCCTCTCAGTCGCAGCAAGCCAGCAACTCACCCCCTCTCTCTCACTAAACTTTCTCCCTCTCTCTGGCCACCGCTTCATCGTCTCCGTCGCCATCTCTCGGCAACAGGAGCCTCCCTCGCTCCCTCCACCACCAAGGGCGGGGTTTGTATATTCTGATCTCCCTCGCTCATGAGCTCTTTTTGGTGGTCGTAGAGGGGGCTAGTCGTCGTTCGAAAATCCGGTGACGTCAAGCAGAGGTTCTCCGCCGCCGCCTGGTTTAGGTGCTTTTCCGGCAAGGGGTCTACGAATCGAGGGTCGGGACTACTATATTCGAATTCCCCTGGCCCTTGTGCGTCGTTTTGTGGTGGTTTCGAAGGTTGAATCGCTGACTAAGGGGTGGCTTTTCTGGCCAATTGCAACGTGGGTTTCAACGCCGCCGCCTGGTTTTGCTTTGATTCTGGTGCTGTCTGTACGTCTTTCCAGTCGTGCAACATACTGTTGGAATCAACTTCTCAAGGTGATTCGTTCTGTGGTGGTGGCGTGTGTCGATTTGGAGGGTGCAGAATCAGTGCTGTTCGGGTCAGTTTCGCCGGCAAATCGCGACTCCGGTGACCCTCATCATCCCCGTCGCCGCCGCCGCCTGCCGCCTCTGTTTCCTCCGCCCTGAGGAAAAACGAGATTAACGAAATTAGGGATCTCAAAAAATACAATTCAACTCACTTCTGGAAAGAGTAGTTGGACTAAAATCGCCAGGGAGATTTTCTCCGGTGAAGAAACCATACGCTGATAAAAAAAGATATGAGCGAGAGGAATGATTTTGGCCAGGGTAATGAAGTCTTTCTGAGCATAATAAAATTCACTGTTGTAGCTCTCATTATTAATACGACGGGTATGGTCAGTTTATTAATGTGCTTACAAACACATTATAATACCGGTCTTTAATAGATTACAGGGCTGGGGATCACTACGCCAAAAATGCTCATAGATAACGCCTCATAGATAACGGATATTTTAAATATCCGTTATCTGTGAGCGCCCTTTTTACATAAATAACGGATATTTGAAATATCCGTAATGAAAAAACTGTTATCTCTAATCAATTATAACCGTTTTGCGTCTTACGTTATCTATGAGCGTTACTTATGTGTATTTTTAACAAAACGTTTTTAATACCGTTATGCTTTGTGTTATGTACGAGCACATTAATAACACTAAATAATACTGTTATTAATATGTGTTATGTATTAAATTTTATTTTTCTTAATTAAAAATATTTTGGCCATATTCACCCAAAATATTAGCGGGAATCAACTCTTCTTCCCACCCAAAATATTCTGCCTCATTTTTCGCTCTTCTTCCTAACCTCAGCGCAAACCACGCTTGCCATTCCTTCGCCACGCCGCCGTTCCTCAACCCACGCCATAGTTTCTCTGCTGCGCCCTAAATCCCCAAAATTGATATCTCTGCTACGCCCTAAAATCCCTTTTTGTCTGATCGCAATCGGCTGATTTTGTAGTTTAAGGAAGGCCATTGTTCATATTCGGTATGCACGCTCTTTTCGTCTTGAAATTGTTCTTTATTCAAAGTTTGTGTATGTGTGTTTTGCCTCAATTTTGCGTTTACTGCATGTGGGTTTAGGGAAGTTTTAGTTTTTCGATTCAAAGATATGATTTTTATTGTTATTGTGTTGTGGGTTTCTCTTCTGTTGGAGGGTTTATCTCTCTCTCTCTCTCTCTCTCTCTCTCACTCTTTCTCTCTGCATCCTTATTGAAATAATACGGAATTTGTAATGCCATATTGGACTTTGCTAGCTTAATTTGATTTTAGTTTGGAAATTAATAGTAGTCTGAGTGGTTTTGGTACACTGTTCTATAAATATTATCTGATCATCAGCTAGTATTGGTAAATTGTGGAATTATGTGGAATTATGTCGTGTGTGTTTGAAGTGATATCCTTTACAAGATCCTTGAATGAAAGGGGTTCATAATTTGAAGCTTCTAATGCCATAGTATTTCTACCATTACCATCAGTTGCCTCCAGAAAGGCCCTCATCAACTCTTCTATGAGCTATTTTGGCATTATTATTGTATAATCAGAGCATATATATAATGGCCAACTTGGAATAAAATCATGCTTTTTCGTCACATGCATATCTTTTTTCTTTCTGGCGTCAATGTTTACGTGCGACGTAGAAAAAAAGCCTATAATCATTTCAGCCAACAGGCCTACAAATGGGTCACACTAATTCTTTCTACAACTAATACTAGATCATCCTGTGGAAAAAATTCTACTACCATTTGTAACATAAAAGTCCTTTTTTTTTTTCAGATGGATTTGTAACATAAAATTACTTATACCATTAATGTTATTTATCTTTAGTTACTGCCTTCGTCACCAAAGAAGGCGCAGGAAGTGAAACTGTACGAATTTCCAGAAAAGAAAGTAGTAAAATGTTGTTACAGTGCAGGAAATGCCCCGTGTGAGTGGAAGAAATGACATTTATGTAAATAATGGTAGAATAGAGGTCAAAAGTTTGGGAATATCATCATACTTTCTCTGTCACGATCATATTATTATGCGTTAAAGTGATTTTGCATTTCTTGGGCTTATCCAATAACCAAATGGCATGTTGTCAACTAGTTATGAGCTTATTGATCCTTAATCTAAGGCTCAAGATTTAATTATTCCATATCAAGGTATTTTGCTAGTGAAGTATTGAGAATGTAGGTTCTTATAACTATCGTGATAGTTAACTCGGAAAGAAGTTGGATATCTTTGTTCAGTTAGAGCTTTTCATGATTGAACCATGTTAAATAGGATTTGGATGAAGCTGTAGACGTCGTAGCTGGAAGATAAGCACTGTGTTATATACGATAATATGGCCCCGATAAATACTTGGATGACATTGATGAGTTAGTTGTATTGTGTATCATGTATTTTGTGAGCCATGTTTGACACCCTTGTGAAATAAAAATTTGATCTTTTCTGGATCTGTTCCTTATCTATGAGAACATATCTCTATGTAATTAAACATATTTTTGCAAATGTGAAATTGCAAGTATGATCACATTAACTGGAATCGGATTCTGAAATCAATGTGCGATTTACTTTTTGTCGGCAAACCTGGTGCATTTACATGCCACAAAGAGATAAACTTGAAGAATTGTTAATGTAGTAGTCTGACTAAGGAATAGTTTACCTCAAGGATGCATCGAGTGCTTACACTTACAGTGATAAGTGTGATATGAAAGTTCTCAATAGAATGATTCGAGCAAAGAGGCTCCTGATAAATAGTAAAAAGAGAACAAAAGAAGGTAGAAGAACAAATGACGAGAAAGCAATCGGCTCTTGGCATGTCGCTCAGGGCTTAGGAAGGAAGTTGAAATGTAAAATGGGAGAATTAAGGTGGTAAAGGAGTAATTGGATAACTCTCAAGTGAAAATATTGAGAAATAATGTTTAAAGATAATTGAAGTATTAGTAACTAAATGGGGCGAATATTTTAGGCAAAAAGTGTCATGATGTAAATCACTACATTAATTATGAATGGTGAATGTCTCTTCATGAACATGTGTTTATGTGTTTCATAGCTGACACGGATGAACTTTATCTTGACAATTATCTATTATGTCTTGTTCTTGTAGATGTAACATTTACTAAAACCAAGCTAGTTGTCACAAAAAAATAAAAAAATAAAAAAATGATGTTGTTACTCTGTCTTTTAGCATGCTGCACTTCTGAATTTGGATAACTCCACGTTATTCTTTGGTGTATACGACGGTCATGGAGGTATGTTCAAGTGATTCCACTTACATTTATTATTTAAACCTCTACTTTCTTAACTACATAGCAGTATAATTGTATAAACAGAGTGACTTTCATGGATTATTTTCTGGTATCTGGCCCTTTCACTCAAAACGGCAAAAGCTTGAATTGATATTTGTTTATTGTATTACGATAGTGGCTCCTTCTCCAAGGATTAATTTAGTTGTTCCTAGCAGGTGGTATTATTGGCTAGCTTATTACGTACTATACAGGTGGGATCTGTATTTGTAAACTGAAATTAGAAGGTTAAGATCACCTTGTACTTTGATTGGCTGAAAGGGACCCATATATGCAAGCTATCTAAGTCAATTGTCAATGACTTTGACCATAGGGAAGCAGTTTATTCCTTGAAGCATGCTGCAATTTGTTCCGCTCTTAAAATTTTAACGTGATTTTGCTTCCGATATGCTGGCCACCTGACTACCTCAGACAGGCCAATGCTGTTGTTGTGATTCTTTTTTTTTTTTGGTCATGTTTGAGTCAGCTGTTAACCATTTACAATTAGCTTACGCATACGACGTTTCTGCAAATTCATCGTGTGTCTTTTTCTCTAGCTGACATTTGGTTTGACAAATAAAAACTTGCAATTATTTGTTGACTTAAATGTAAATTTTTTTATATTCCAGGTAAGGTGGTCGCCAAATTCTGTGCTAAGTTCCTGCACCATCAAGTAGTGAAGCACGAAGCTTATTTAGCTGGTGATATAGGAACAGCTCTTCAGAAAGCTTTCCTCAGGTTTTTTTACAATATACTGTTCATTAACTTCTTAACCAACTTTTTCATATTTTGGTAAGATCTGTTTCATAGAAGTCGGTGCTAGTGAAATGGTTTGGTGTGCCTCTCGTATACGTTTTCTTTTTACCCTAAGTTTTACTGCTAGGCCATCCCAGCAGAATTCACAAACATACAAATATATGGTCAGTTAGAGTAAAGACTAAAGAGCAACAAAATCATGATAAAAAATGTATCTTGGCGCACAATGATCAAAATTTGACTACCTTTTTCAAAAGATTAATAAGAAGAGTGACAGTAACCAAGAGCAAGAACTGGATTGAATTATTGAACCAGAATTGAATTGAAAGAGCACAATTATGATAAAAACTCTCCTGTCCAAGTGTAAACGCGGACTCAAATTCTTACTAGGGTCTTCGGCAAACCTAACCCTTATCGGGCTAAGTCTATTAATTCAACCTATGAGCAAAATCCCACAACCCAAAATAACAGCAGCCACACTCAGTTCTTCGCACGGCGGACATGGATTCGATCCTTAACATGGGGCTACTAAAAGCAGATGGATGATGAAGTTTATGTCTTCTGTTAATGCAGGATGGATGAAATGATGCATGGACAGAGAGGCTGGAGGGAGTTGGCTGTCCTGGGAGATAAAATGAACAAGTTTAGTGGTATGATCGAGGGTTTGATTTGGTCTCCAAGAAGTGGTGACAAACATGACCAAGTTGACGATTGGACATTTGAGGAGGTTCATAGCTCGATCCTATTGACTAAGCAGCCATTTTTCGTCCTAACTCTTATTGCTTGATGCAGGGACCACACTCTGATATTTCTGGAGCGACTTCTGGAAGCACTGCTTGTGTTGTAGTCGTTGGAGAGAACAAACTTATTGTTGCAAATGCAGGTGATTCTCGCTGCGTGATTTCTGGGAACGGTCAGGTACCCCATAATTATGATTTTGATCTACTTATCTTATATAACTAATATTTTGCTTTCATGCTGTGGTATTTTCGTTTCATGATTTTATGATCTTTTGATCAGGCATACAACCTTTCAAGAGACCATAAACCCGAACTAGAGGCTGAAAGGGACAGAATTCAAAAGGCAGGGGGATTTATTCATGCCGGGCGTGTTAATGGCAGTTGGAACCTTTCAAGAGCTATAGGTGTTGTACCCCTCTCTGTCATTTTTCTATTGAATAGCTAGGAGAGTCGAGTTATCATTTGACGTGTCCTGCACCACACGACGGATCCTGAAAAATCTCAAGATAGATACGTGTATAAATCCACTGAGCATGTAAATTCTGATGAAGGAACCGTTTAGGAAAACTCATGAGCTGTAATGTATACATAATTAATGAGCTGGACGGGATATTTTCTGCGGTTTTTTTACGATGGGTCGCGCTTTTGTTTTGCAGGTGACATGGAATTCAAGCAGAACAAATTTTTGCCTGTAGAAAAGCAAATAGTTACCGCTGATCCAGATGTTAATTCCGTATGTATCTTCGTTTTGTTTATACCATAATCATAACTGCTTTAGTTTCTTTAGGCTTTTTCGAAGCTGTTGACATAACACATAAGTCTCCAAAAAGCTTGTTGCTTATGGAACGGTGTTTGTTACTGGTGCTCTCCTACATGGCGAGCCAATATCTGCAGATTGTTTCCGTATTTCCATTGATGAAGTTGTGGATGAGAATGCACTACTACCATTTCGTGTTGCACATGAGATAGAGACTGTAGGAAGTGCACTAGGAACCCATGTATCTTGACCTAGCCATTTGGTTGTGGCAAGATCTGAGGTAATTTTAGTGAATTAGCTTTAACATAATGTCTATAACTATTTCTTAAGTATGACTCTATTAATTCTATTTGTTTATTTATGAATGAGAGGTTTATATAATATATTGTTACATTTTGATTGGCAGTCATTTGTATAGTAAGATGAAGATGAATGGTACAGCTTGCAAGTTTGTATTTGTCAATCCTTTTACCGTAGATCACGCGCATTATCAGAAAGATTACTTATCGCTGCCTCAGATCGACTCGTATTAGTGCTTTGCAATGTGGGGTAAGTGATCAAGTATATAAAATATTAGCATTCTATATATTTTCTGCCCTAACGATCTAACATTCATATGAAATAGTGGGCATTGGATTCTTATAATCATTCAAGTTGAAAAAAATCATGTGTTTCTAATAGATCCTCTTTCTCATCGTAATAAGGACATGATATAGAAGTCTGTCGTTGACACGTAAGTTTTGAATTATTCAACTAATTAATCATCTCTTTCATTTTATTTGATGTTAATGTTGACTGTCAGTAACTTCCCTTTGAAGTGCGCTAAGTATTGCCACTGCAAATAAGCAAATGTAATACCCTGAGCTTTTATAAAGCTTTAAGTGCGTTCTAAATATCATAATATGCCTTGAATAATAAGATTTTTCCAAGAAAAGGAATTTGCTTGAAATGACAAAATTGTCCTTATGTGCTTTGACGTGAATTCTTCTCGATTCGATTATCCGAATCGAGTATGTGATGCATTGATTGAGTTTATTTATATGAGTTTGAGCATGAGTATGAAGTTCAGAGAATTCCGAGAACTTTTACTTTTCAGTGAATAGTAATGAGAACCGAGAAAATACTATTCACCGACGAACTCAGAACTTAACCTAATTAGTGTCTTTTGAATCTAGATTTAATTCTATGACCTTTGAAATACGTTAGAATCACATCCGAGATCACATGAGGGAATTCTAAGAGTTTAGTTCTTAACGAATAAATTAGCCGAGCAATTTTAGGTTTTTCTTCGTTACTTGGAATTTTAACCTAAAAATTTGATATTCGGAATCCTTGAATTATTTTGTGGGACATGAGACAGAGTTGAGGTGTTTTCAATGTCGGAAACGAGACGAGGAGAGTTTAGAGTCGTTTTCAGTATAAATGAAATAACACGGACATATTCTACCGGAAAACTTTTTCATCCGGGGAAAATTATATCTGTGATAAAAAGAAAATCTCTCTCCCATCTCTCTCCCTCACCCACCGACCTCACCGGTCTCTCTCCTTAATCTCTCTCCTAGACTACCTATTTTCTACTCTAGGAAAGAATAAACATCATTACATTCCTTTCATTTAGATGATTTCTTTCATTCCTTATTGAGAAAGCTAAATTCATTTATCATTCATCTATCTCTTACACTCTCGACTTTCTCCATCGAGTATCATCACCAAAGAAAGAAAAAAATTCTCTCTCTCTCCCTCTCATTGCCGAGAAAGGCACACTTACACACATAGTTGGAGAAATCTCCATTGAAACTTCAATCTTCAAGCTCCAAGCTTCAACCTTCAAGAAGATCATCATCATCCTCTTTAATTCTTCAAACCCTAAATGAAGAGGTAAACAAATTCATCCATTTTTTAGCTCAATTCCAAGAAAATCATCTCTCCTTTTTCTTCTATAATTTTTGGCACTTTAGCCCTAAATGAGATGATTAATTCTTATTTTATTTTTCTTGAGGTTCAAGGTGAAATCCACCATGGAAATTCCAAGCTAGAGGTTGAGATCCCAAATCCCTCCATTTTCGGTTTCAACCAAGATCAAGAGGAGAGCTTTGATTTAATTTAAAGTATGATATTCATTTGATTAATTGTATATGTGTAATCTCTAATCCCTAAAAGAAAGAAATATGCATGCTTTAAATTATGCTTAGGCAAACTAGGGTTTCGATGTGAGGAAATCGTTAGGAAAATCAAGCCCTAGAAATTGATCTAAGAATTAAAAGAGAAAAGAGAAATAAAAACCCCTAAAAATGGATGAAAACCGAAAAATAGGAGAAAAGAGAAAGAAAGTCGAGTTGCATGATTTCTTGATGATTTATGATTTATATGTGTTTATGAGTATGTTTGAAATGATTATTATGCATGAGAAATTTGAGAAAATCCATGCCCTAATTTCTTGATGAAAACCGTGATTTTTGAGCTTGAGGAGGAAAAATTGATTTGATTTACTATTTGATGATTTAATGATGTTATAAGCATGAGATGAGTATGAAGTTATGATGATTTGAATTATTATGTTGTTTATGTGCGAAAATCAAACTATATGCATGTTTATGGAAGAAATGATATTTTGATGATTTTAGTAATTTTGATGATTTGATGTTATAGATGTGTTTGTATGTAATTTGAAGTAATAGATGTTCAATAAGAATTTTTAAGATGAAGAAAATGAGATTTTTAGTGCAAATTCATGCAAAAATCGAAAAAAAAAAAGTGTTTGAATGCCTAGTGTGTATTCTAGGTATTCTTGGTGTATTTTTGAAGATTTAAATGAGTGTTCTTGGTGTTCTAGGTGTTCTAGGTGTTCTTGGTGTTTTTATGAAGATTTAAAGAACACTAAAATTAGTTATAAAATAAAATAAATTAGAAATTTTGAGAATAAAACTAAATAGAAAATAAAAAGAGAAAAATTATTAAACTAATTATGAGACATGAAATTGAGTAAAACAAAGAAAAATAATTCTTTGTTAAGTAATTAGAAATTAAAAGAAATAATAGTTGAGAAAAATAAAAAGAGGAGTTCGAGATAAGAAAATAGAGTTAGAAGTTGAGTATAAAATTTGAATCGAGTTAGTCGAGGTTGAGTCGTTCAACCGAACGAGAAATAATAAGAAATTAATTGTACTTCTCTTTAAAGAGAAAAATATTTGAAGAGTCGAGCATAAGAAATTTAGTGAGAAGTTTAATCGAGTTCGAGTTCGTTTACTCGTAATAACGAGATTAATAAAAGAGTTTTGAAATAAAAGTAATAGAATTAAATTTTATTAAATAATTGTTTAACAAAATAAGAAATAATAGAATATGAGAATAACGAGTTAAAAATGAGCTTAGATAATCTATGAAGAGATAAGTCGAGTAAGAGTTATTAAATTAGCAAAAATAAATTGAGTAAGTTTTTAATGTTTAATTATTAAATTAAATAAGAAGTGTTAGAAAAACGAGGGAAGAAAATCTAATAAGAATTGTTTTTGATATGAGAATTGAGTTTATTAAATGATAAGTGTTTAAAAGCTCGTTTATTGATAGTATGTCGAGTATTGAATAATTGATGACACTTGAGTGAAATTAATTGAGTTTGCTTTTCAAATCGTTTTATTTTGAAATAAGTCGATGAAGTTATCGAGTTTTGAATATTAAGAAAAGAAAACGAATTTCTATTAAATAAGAGTTAATTGAGAATGAGGAAAAGAGAAATTATAATAATAGAATAAGTAGATAAAATAATAGTACGTATGCGAGTACGTATACATAGTTGAGAAAAGACGACGTATTTTGAAATAACGTCGTATATTGAGTCAAGAAATATTAAACGATTATTTGAGTTTTAAATTCTTATTGCTTGAACTTTTATTCGCTTGATTGAAAAGACATGAAATTATTTTATGAGATCGAAGTTAACGTCTTTTCCAAAACTAGAGTCGAGCAATGTTGAGTAATCGCTAATTGAATTTGGAGTGTGAATCATGTTTGAGATAAAATGTTTAACTAAATTCTATGTTGAATTTATTATGTTTGATTGAATCTAAGTGTTTACGTGAAATGTTTGTATTTCGTTTATGATGAAGTGACTTGTTCAAATTGTTGAGAATGCTTATATATATGCAACATGATTGAATTGAGATGATGTTAGTTGAATCGAGAATTCGGGAAAAATTTGAGTAATGTAGTCGAGACAAGTAATATCCCTTAGCTAGTGAGAATTTCTAAGTAGACGTAAATTAAAAACGAGAATGTGAGACGAAGTAATTAGTAACCGAGTAGAGTCGACGAGTCGAGAACGAGAAAGTCGAGAAAGGATATTGATTTAGAAAAGAGAAAAATAGAAAAAGACGAGTCAAGTAGAAGTCCTTCAGTCGAAGCCAAAATCTACTTTACGTCTTACGCATCGGGAGTCTTAATCTTTATTTCGATGTCAAATTGTGAAGGACCAAGCGGGACGGGAAAGTAGCAAGGACGTTCAAAAGAGTAAGCCGCCTAGCTAGAATCTTCGGAAGTCAAGTGGACTTTTCTAAAACCAAAATCTCCGATAAATGCTATTATTGTTATTGAGTATTATTATTATGTGAGTTTTTGAAGTTCAATTGACTTGCCGTTTTTACATGAGTTTTGGTATGCTTTATCATATGCTTGAGATATGAATGCCCTGTGAAAGACAGGAACCCACGTGTGGTATTTGAATGGTTTGAGGTGACTGTGAGCTTTACTTTGTTCTAGCCGGTCACAGTGTTTGAGAAGGAGGCCTACTTCTCGGCACAGAGTTAATGTGGTAGATGATACATGCCTTTGTTGAGTATATATTATGTTTTGACTGCACAGTCTATTCAGAAATAAAAAGTTTTTGCATTCACAAGTAAACGATTTTTATTGCATTAATACTTGTGATGTTTCGGCAAGGCAAGTTCAATTGTATAGCTCTAAGAGCAAGTTTTCAAATGTTTTTGGCATGTGTTCACTGAGTATAAAGTACTCAGCCCTGCATGTATTTCTAAACGTGCAAGTTAGTGGGATGTGGATGGCGTGGACGGCTTGGTGGTGTGTTTGTTTTGGTCGAGTAGAAAGTGGACTGACAATTGCATGTCTCCATACATGTAGTTGTTGGGATTGAGTCGAGATTTCTGTTGCAATGCTATGTTAATTGAAGTCTTTTGATATGTTTTTGAATTATACTATGATACATGTTCTAATTCACGAGCGATGTGCTCGATACAATTTACCGCTTATCCTTTATTCTCGTTTCTTGTGAACTTTATATACTTATTCCGATTTGGACTTGATATGTAAATTATCCATGCTCGTTGGTTGTTCCGTTTAAATTTGGAAGCATGCCTTGTTTGTTATCGCTTTCAGTTGAGATTTCCCCTTGTTTCCCGAGCATGATTCCCTTATGTGAGTTGAGTTAGTGGATGGTTTAGTAGTGTTAGTGTCGTTAGTCGCACCTCGAGAGTCGGGGTGTGACAGCAAAAGAATTTGAAAAAAGCAAATTGGGAAGTTATAAAGGTATGTATTCTATTTTCTAGATAAATTGTTAATTACATTAAGCACTTAACATTTTATTTCTGTAATAATTAAATGGTCCTATGCAACCGGATAACAAGCAATGTGGCTATTATGTGATGCGGTTTATGAGAGATATTATCACAAGATTTGTAAATGCTGCAGCCTCAAGTTTTCACTTGTCGTTATTGGTATTAAAAATATATATACTTCAATATTGTATAATATAACATTAGTAGCTATTACTAAATATACTTATGATATTGTTTGTATTTACGGTTTAAGGATGTCAAAACTTATTCTCAAGCTCAACTCAACGAGGTTCATGAAGAATGGGCAGCCTGTGTGATAAATTATGCATTGATAGGTATATTGTTTAAAGTTTTTTTTTTTTTTTGCTTGAGACAGTTTAATTTTTTTTTTAGTTTTTCTTGAATAGTTCCGTGAAGATGGCCGATCTCATTTGGTTCTCGATTTAATTAATTTTTTGTTCACGAGTTAGTTTATAACAGAGATTGTTGGTTCATTGATGCAGCATACATGATGACATTAGTTTGATTTCTTAGGAGTCATGAAGTTTTTATATTTTTTTATATGTCACCAGGTATGTGAAGTATTTATCAATATCTTTTTTAAATTAAAGGATTATGAAAAGTAAAATGAAGGCTAATTATTCTTTGTTAATTAGGTTTAAAGTCGAAGATAATAAAGATTAGTAGAGAAAAAGGAAAACATCGAATGTGTGAAACTTAAGAAAATAATTACAAAGATTTAATCAGAGTTTAGACAGAGGGACAAAATGCCACGAAAAACGAAGTCTGACAACACAACAATCGAAAGATCAGAAAATCTATGAGTGAGGCATGTTCAAATTGGCAAATCCAAAACCTAATTACGTCTTCGCAAGTCTAATTGGACGCCTTTTTACTATGAAAACTTTACTCGAAACTAAGTAATTATCAAATCTCGGTCTCACCCCATTCTTTACTTCGAGGGGAGCTCCCCAAAAAAAAAAAGGTTAGCGACCGACATTGCGTAGTTGTGGTTATAAAAGAACAAGCTAGCCCCTTCTTTTCTTCCAACTCAACCCTGTGCTCAACAATACCGTTCTTTTCATCGCCTTTATTTTTTTTTACTTTTTTTATTCTTGTTTCATTTAATTTTAGTTGGATGGCAACTGGTTTCACATCTGTTTGGCTTAGTTGAATGAGTACGGTAGAAATTTTTTTTTGCATTAGTTTATTTTATCACTTTCCCCTAAAAAAAAAATCAATCACTGTGATTAATTAATTTTTTTCTTATTTTTGAGTTTACGTATTTAAAGTTTACATAAAATAGTTTCGTGAAGGAAGGAGTTTTGCTCGAATTTTACTTGCATCAATTTAAATCAATTTTACACATTATAAAGATTAAAAAATGACATTCTTAAATATTTTGTTTTTATTGCAAATAATAGAGAGTAAGAGATCTTCTAGTTGCAAGTATTACAAGTTATATATTTTGTACTAGTATTTCATTTGAAAATAACTTCCCTTATCGTAAATAATCATAAATAATTTCCATCTGTACTAGTATTACAAGTTATAGTTTTTGGGAAGCAAAATAATCATAAATGCCCCTTATCGTTTTGAATAAAACACACAGTTATTTATTTATTTATTTGAAAACCTAAACAGAATTATTTCAACAATTTCTCATCTCCAGAATAAGACACAAAGTTTGAGAACCGACTCTGGTGATTCACTGTACTCACTGAGGACTAGCTAATGAAAGATTATCTAATTAAGTAGCACACCCAAAATCTCCCATCTCCAGAAGATAATCATCTCTCAATAGATAAACATAATTTATTTTGACACAAATTATGAAATTAAACATGGAACTTTCCTAGAATTAATTTATTTCTAAAATAGAAGCTCCATTCATTTCTCCCTCTCTCTCAGACTCTCACACACAGACTAACACAAATACATAACACAGCATACGACACTACAACACTGGAAACTAAGGAGAGAGAAATTTCAGAAAAGCTGTCTTCTTCTTCTTCAGTGACAGAAGATGACTTTGAGCTCACGCGGCGCAGAGCACTCGTGCATGGTGGAGGGGCTATCGTGCGCGTAGGTGAATGTCGCCGGGCACGCGTGCTTGAAGAACTCCGAGTAGCTCGAGGCGCGGCACGTCTGCGCGCTGTTGTAGTGGTTCCGACAGCACAGCTCATCCGTCCCGAAGGCGGCGCATCCGCTCTTGCACCCCACCACCGCCCCGTGAGGGGGGCCATTCACCTGCAGCGCGTGCGGGCACGTGCTCAGCAGGTCGGCGCGGCACCCCACCACGGGACAGTGCCCCTTCCCCTCGTGCGGCGTCACCGTCATTGGCACGTTGAACCCGTCGACGAGGCTGACGCCGTACGAGGAGAAGTCGGCGTGGCCGTGGTGGAGGGAGAATTGCGCCAGGGTGGCTGGGGCGGCCCCGCCGAGGCCGTTGCACTCGATGCGGCCGCCGCAGTCGCCAGTGGCGCAGGAGAAGTGGCCGTTGGTGTAGGTGCAGCCAGTGCGGGCCCAGATGCGGCCGGACCAGTGGGAGGAGGGGGCGGCGAAGGAGCGGTGGGTGAGGGTGTTGAGGGCGAAGCCGCCGCGCTCGAGGGCGGGCTGGCCGGCGTTGGGCTGGATGGCCGGCCAGATAGTGTAGGGGCAGTTGTTTACCACGGTTAACATGAGCTCCGCGTGCGCAACTTTGGCGAGGGTGCACAGGATAAGGAGGGTGGAGAGAGAAAGGAGAGATGTTGCCATTTTTGCGTTGTGAATTTGTGATGAAGAATGAGTAGAGTGTGAGGAAATGTGTGTCGATATATAGACAAAGTTACTGACTAGAAAGAATCTTTTGTCCTTTCTTTTTGGTAGGTGAACAACGGGTACTTCCTCCCATGAACATTTTCAATAAATTGAAAAAGCTATCCAAAAATATTTCAAATATTTTAAACTAAGGATGTTCACAATTATTCGAAACATAGTTTTTCATTCAAAACTAAGGTTGTGCGCGCCGCTACCCGAGCGAGCTTGGCCAACACGTTCGCACCTTGTTGGCGAGCTCGACGCGCGTGCAAGCGTGCCCTCTACGCCGAGTTCAAGCGTATGTGAGCTTGCTGACGTGGGAGGACACTTGGCGATCGCTGGTTGGCGCGATCGCTAGCCGTTGCGATCGCCAACGATCACCAGCGAGTTTGAAATCACCTATAAATGCATCATTTTTCTCCCTTATTTCATATATCAATCTCATCAATTCTCTCTCAAATCTCCTCAACATCTTCATATTTTTGTTTATTTCATTCATTTAAGAAATCATGTCGGGCGACGAATATTATTTCAACGCTAAAATGGAAGAATTCTGACAGTTTGGTGCTCAAATTCCCGTCATGTTCGGCAGTCTCATGTCGAAGGCTGCCGACGCACTCGCCGAGGAAGAGGAGGAGGAGGAGGCAGCAGCAGCCGCCGCTGCCGCCTAAAGTTCAAAGAGGAAAAGGACGGTGGTACCTCGTGACCGCCTTGATGCCGAGATCCGTCTTAATGCGGATTACTTCTCTGAGTTTTCAACTTGGGGCGAAGACGTGTTTCGGCACCGATTTCGTTTGAGCAAAAAATTGTTCAACACAATCTTCAGGACGGTTGAGGCTCGAGAGCCTTATTTCAGCAGCGCGCGGATGCAACGGGGAAACTGGGGTTCACGTCACTCCAGAAATGCACTATGGATTTGCGGCAACTCGCAAATGGCGGATGCGCTGATCAATACGAAGAGTATCTACGGATGGGAGGCAGCACTGGTCGGCAATCGCTTGATTATTTTTGTCGAGCGATCATATCTGCATTCGGCAGCGAGTTTTTGCGGGCGCCAAACACGGCTGACTGCAACCGGCTTTTGCAAATGCACGAATCAAAGCACGGCTTCCCGGGCATGCTTGGTAGCATCGACTGCATGCATTGGCAGTCGTGCTTGAAGCTGTTGCCTCTCAAGATTTATGGATTTGGCACGCATTTTTCGGAGTTGCCGGCTCGAACAACAACATCAATGTGCTCAATCAGTCTGACGTGTTCCAAGATCTTCTGTAGGGAAAGAGCCCCGCAGTAACTTTCTTCGCAAACGGCACTCAGCACAAGATGGGATATTATCTAGTTGACAACATTTATCCATCTTGGCCAACCTTTGTGAAGACTCTCCCGTGTCCGACCGAGCTGAAGAGATGTTTATTTACGATGAAACAAGAAGCCACACACAAGGACGTGGAAAGAGCTTTCGGCATTCTCAAAGCTCGTTGGACAATAATTAGTAGGCCGACGCGTTCCTGGTTCCGAGAGACTTTATCAGACATCATGTATGCTTGCATTATTTTGCATAACATGATAGTTGAAGATGAGGGCATTTCTGTAACTAATTGGAGCCCGGACGAAGAAACAACCTCCCAAGCCCAACCGAGTTCGAGTACGAGACAAGGAGCCTCGGATAGCTTTCGAGACTACCTGAAGCGGAAAGAAAGCCTTCGAGACCAAAGAGCACATGCAAAACTCGAGGATGATTTGATAGAAAAAATTTGGAAACGCTTCGAAGACGACATGTAATTTTTCGCATTTTTTCCATGTATGTTTTTAATTGAAATGAATAAAATATTTATTTTCATTTAAAAAAAAATTGGCGAGCTCGAGCTCGCCAATATGAGTGCTGCGAGCTCGCCGACATGTGGCAATCAAAGTGGTCAGCGAGCTAGCTCAAATGCTCGCGGCTGCAGAGAGCCTAAGGCTATGGGCAGCGGCGCGCGCTGCCCCAGCGAGCGTGATGGGCAAGCTCGCACCCTACTGTCGAGCGCCGAGCTCAAGCTTGATGGAACGAGTTCGCGCTCTCTCTCACTCGATGCCACGTGGTGGCCGCTGATTGGTCGTCGGCATAGTCGTTGCGATCGCCAATGGTCACCATTCAATTTTTTTATTTCAAATTACAACTATATATATCTTCATTCCCCCACCTACAAATCACACACTACACTCTCTATACACTCTACACTCTTTTCTCTCAAATTTTCTCCCGAAACCGGCGGTCACCTTCTCCGGCCAAGCCCTCCTCACCGGCGGTCATCTTTTTGTTCAAAAAAAAAGGATCCCAACGCCAATTTCAACTCGAATTAGCCATACGCTGACGATTTCGATCCAAATAGCCCCAACTCATCTCGTCCATCCCTTGACACAATTTTTATTCTCAAATAGCCCAACGAGATTTATTCTCGTCGCCTCAAGCCTTCATCCCACAATATTCCATGCAAGAGAGCCCTGGTGACCAAGATAGCAAAATCATACTTTCTTTACAGGTGGAGGAGGTTTCAAGAGATAGTGACTGTTAGATCTAAACGAACACTTTATTCAAATAAAGTTATTGTGTTGCTGGAAAACTTAGCACAGTTAGTATAACAGATATAATAAACTGTGCTGAAATAAAAGACACACAATATGGTAACCTAGTTCGATTTTGCAACCTATGTCTGGGGGGCCTTTGTCCAAGAGAGAACTAATCCACTATTAGAAGAAATGGCTACAAAGGATCTTACACATACAGGTCGACACCTTATGCTACCCTTTCGCTCACCCTCTTTCTAACTTCACATGAATTCGTGATTGATCGATCTACAATCGCTTAACCTAAGCTCGAACCTCCAGTCCGACCCTTAACTCTCTTATAGACTTCATTTATCAAAGATAAACTCTCAATAATTCATGCTCTCACAATACAATACTCTCAAGAAAGTATAAGCACTCAAACAATAAAACAAACGGCCAACCCTCACAATTGTTGATGTCGAATATATATAGGTTTGAAACCCTCGATCTCTTCGCCATCATGTAAATCTCTTTAGATCTTCTTTCCTTGTGAGGATAAGGCTTGAGGAACACGTTCAATATCTGCTTGATAAGTATCTTGTCTGCATCTATCACAAACGTGGAAAAGATCCCGCAAAATCCGCGCAGATATGGAAAGTCTCTGCCAGACTGTTCCAGGTTCCCTTAACACAGACTGAAGCACACATAACAGAGTTTGTTCTACGCAGCGGCTTTGACACTTCAGTTGTACTTTTGGCTACATAAACTTTGCCATCATGTTTGAGCAACATCACCTCTTGAGCAGCAACACCTCAAAATCCAACAGTGACAATCAACTCCTTGTAGATCAACCTTGTACTTACTTGCTAACTATATAGCTGTGAGGATAGGCTACAAATTTATTTTGAGAGAGCGAACGACAACCTCGTCAAAATTGGCGCCGTTGCCGGGGAGCTGATTTTGTAACTGTCTCTTGAGGGAGAGACTTTATGCATGTTAGGCTCCGATCCTGTTTGGATCGATGGTGAATTGAAGTATCATCCTGAACTGGAGAAGTACATCAAGGAGCAAAAGAAACTGAAGAGAAAAGCTGAAAAACGAGCACGAGAGGAGGAACGAGCGAGTGATAAGGAAATGTCACCACCACAAACTTCAAATTGCGAACAGTCTGAAGAAGAATAAATGCAGCAGCAACAATAAGCTGATCCTGAGAAGACTCTGAAGAAAATCATGTTTCCAACAGATGTCAACTTGAATCCAGTAGGCATCACTTTGCTTGCCATCACCGACAGTTGGGAGCTGAAACATTCGCTGATACAGATTTTGCCCAAGTTCAGTGATTTGCCCGGAGAAGATCCTCAACGCCACTTAAAGGACTTTGAGATGGCAATGCGTACTGTGCACACTACTGCTGCAGAAACTACACTGAGGGAATACATTCGCCTACTAACATTTACATTTTCACTACAAGATTGAGCAAGGAAATGGTTGTATCAATTACCTCAAGGCAGCGTAACATCTTGGCAACAAATGCAGCATAAGTTTCTTGAGCAATACTACCCCTTTGCCCGGATCCAGAACGCTAGAGCTGCAATTCAGAACATAAAAATGGGCAATGGAGAATCTATATATGACTACCACTCTAAGTACAAGAAGCTGATTGCAAGGTGTCCTCAGCATGGTTTGGGTGACAATGATTTGATTAATGCCTTCATGAATGGGCTGAGGCAATCTAAGAGAGACTGGATCAATGCAGCCTATGGAGACAACATTTCAATAAACCACCCAGTGAAATATTCAAGTTATTCGCTGAGATGGCAGATAGGAAGAGAAACCAAGATGAGACCATCGTGCCTAGGACGCATGAGCTGACTAGCAGTGATTTCAAATTTGATATCCTGGTATCTATGATGAAGAAGATGATGTACCAAAACAAGAATAATGTTACTGGGAATGAGAATCCTGGCCAGCTCCTAAGGAAGAGAGTTATGAAGTATGAACTTTGTGTTGCTAACACTCATCCCACTAACAGATGCCCACCCCTGTATGAATATGAAGAAGTTAATGCTGTTGGGCAACCTTACCAGCAAGGGGATGTTGGGCAACGAAGGAACTTCAACAATGGGCCTTGAAGGCCCAATGACAATCTAAGATATGGAAACAACAACTATCTGAATGCACCTCAACAAGGGCAACTACCACAACAACCTTATGTACCTCCACAGAATACAGATCAACCAAGAGATACCCTAAGAAGTGAAGTGGAGAGACTTGTAGCTGAACAAAGGAAGGGTATCAAGAGTTGGACAGTTTTCGTATGGATACAAGGGGGGTATGAGAGATATTAATGGAACATTGAGCTACTTGGTAGAATCAATTTCACAGATTAAGTCAATGCTAAATGGAGAAAAAGGAGAACTGGCACGCACCCGTCGTATGGTACGATCAAAATACCTATGTATGCCCCAGACAGACAGTACATGCTCCTATGCCCACAACCAGACTAGTTAGTCTTAGAGGTAAGCTAGGGTCGATTCCACAGAGAGTGAGGAACCTCTTTACTCTTCGGTACAGAAATTGAGTTATCACGGTCTCAACCTGTTTATCTGCACAATAAACTAAAGCGGAAATCACATATAAAAAAGGGGTAAGATTTGGGGTAGGTCATGATCAGTGCTGATGGTCCCGATACGAGTTCTGGTGTATGGGGGGGGAGGGGAATACACCAGATAGAAAATTTAAAACAACTCTCTGAAAATTTCACAACCGAGTAAAAAGACTCAGCTGGATTTACAACCGAGTACGAGAACTCAGTTGAAAGAGTGGTGCTGTGCGGAATGTGGTGGATAAAAACTAACTCGTATAAAATAACTCACGCTTTTATGCAAGGTTGGTCAATAACCAAGTCAGTTGATTTGCAAAGATGCAGTTTTGTATGCTGGTTAGTTGGTCAGTTGAATATGCAATAAATAGCTGAATAATAAACACAAACACACAAAGATTTACGTGGTTCGGAGAGAACTTCTACGTCTACGGGGAGTTGTGAGTCCACACAACTCAGTCCAAGTTCTTCTGGACAAAAACCACAAAGCTTACGCGAGCTTTGCAACCGTTAAGATAAGTTTACGAGTACTTATCAACCTTACAGATAAGTTTACGGGTACTTATCAACCTATCTACTCAATTACGGGAAGAGTATGGTCCTAACAATCCTTTTGAGAGGATGTGTGAAAGGGTGAGTTTCCAACTAATAGTTCGAACAAAAAGTGAGCTAGGATCTAACACTCTATGAACTCTCAACTAGTGATGTTCTCAAGGTTGGATCGAAAAATACCAAGACATAATCTAACACTCTAGAACTCTCAACTAGTGATGTTCTTAGAGATTGAATTCAGTTTAGCTCGTTTGCGATATGAACTCTCAACTGGTGATGTTCGCTCGTCTAACTCTTTGCTCTCGCACTTGTCTGTCTCGTCTTGTGTTCTTGGTGAATGAGTGAGTGCCTCTATTTATAGACGGAGAGAATCAACTAGCCGTTGGAGGAGCCGTTGATCTCTGTTCTTTGAAAGCGATGGCTTGTCTCTCATCTCTGCAGACTTTCCGGATTTGGCAACTGAGTGCTTCTGCTTTCCATCTGAGACAGCCTTGTGTTGGGCCAAATGAGGTAATGACAGAGAGTCAAACCTTCACGTGACTTCCTTATTTGAATTTCAAATCTCAACATTAGTCTTTCAACATTGGATGGTCGGTTGAGAAATTTGATCTTCATCTAATTTGTCTTCAGCTGATGTTCTATTTGAATGCTATCTTCATCTGACAATTTATCTGAAGGACAGTTGAACTCTCAGCTGCTTTAAACTTCAAGTTGTTGATCTTCTCAGTTCGAGTCCTTCAACTGATGTTCTGAATCTTGAACGCTCAGTTGTCTTTCTGATGTTCTGAATCTGATCAGTTGGCTCAAACGCTCAGATGATTTTCTTCCATCTAATGTTCTCTTACAACTTCCCCCTTTTTAACTCTCGTCTGATGAACGCTCAGTTGTCTTTCTTACAACTGATGTTCTATCCGAGTGAAGCCTTGTTGCTGTCTTCAGCTGGAGACCTGTAAAGATAAAATCTTAACATTGCTCAAACAGCGAGCCTAAAAGCTAACATTATGAAATGGCAACATCTACTCGGTTGGGGTCAGTTGGTTTTGGAATCAATCAAAACTTTACTTAAATTTCCCAACAATTTCCCCCTTTTTGATGATGCCAAAACCCTTATAAAATCCTTACAGATCAAACTGATCTAAATCCTACTGACCTATCTAAAATCTCAGCTGAAATTCTAGACAGTCTATAAGATTAAAACATCAAAGGGTTAGCACAGTTATAACATGGTATTGAAATAACTTTGCTATTCAGAGCTTGGACAACTAGAGATTGTAGGTCAAGTTGAATCGGATAACTGATGAAAGTTTTCATTACAACCGATGGTTACACAATAAGCACAAAAGATCAAAAATTACATCAGTTGCTCAAAAACTAACTGAGCTAATACTTTAGCCCATACTTGCTAAACATTCTAACAAAAATTTCTCGCTTAGCCTCAGACTCCTTTGAAATGTCAACCCCGTGCTCTCGACAAACTTGTCTTGCTTCAGCTGCTATCTTCGTTCGATTGGGGTTTCTTAAGTCCGGGAGGAATGGAGGCTGATATGTGATTTTCTGAGGGACCAGAATTGTATTCATATCAAGTTTTACATCTATCATGGCTTGCCTGAACTGGCTGAACATGCCCGAGTCCCCAGTGTGTAGCTCGGTCAAGGTTTCCTTGAACGCTCTCCTCGGATCATCAGTTGAGAATACCTTCCTATAATAGAAGTCATTCACAAACTCCTGCTTGAATGACTCCCAGTCCTCGTTCCACTCGGCTGGCATCCACTTGTCCACGTGCATGAACCGACTTTGGACCTTAACCTTCCCTGGCAACCTCTTTTGTTTCAGCCTTGCCTCAGCCTTTACTTGATGTTTTTCTATTCGTCGTTGGCTGCGGGAGGCAACATTCCTGTCCAGGTTCTTGGTGACCTTGTCAAGCTCCTCCTCGAACTGGTTGACTCGTTTAGCTTGGCTGGCAGCAAACTTCTTAATCCAGTCGGGAATCATGTAGTCTTTTTCAGCAACATCCATAGCCTTGGCAGCAGCAATACACTCTTCGGTTGTGATACCGTCGAGTTCCGCATCAAGCTCGGCTGTTATCTCAGCTATGGAGTTGTAAGAAACTCCATACTGCTCGGCCTGCTCCAAGTCCTTTGCCATTTCAGCTCTGCCGACGTCGGTTGGCTTAGGAGTGGACTTCTTCTTCGGCTGGCTTTTCTTCAGCTGAGATTCTTTGTCAGCTGGCATCTCTTCCTCAGCTTGGGTCTCATCTTCCCCCTGCTTCTCAACTTCCCCAGTCTCAACTTCCCCCTGCTTCTCATCTTCCCCCTTTTTGGCATCAGCAACAAGGCTTGCGACTGAGCCATCCAGAGAGGTGAGTTGTTGTTCGGCTTGTTGGAGTCGGTTGAAAAGCTCATCAACCGCGCACTCTACTCCAACCTTCTTCACCAGTTCAGAGTCATGGCGCTCTTGTTCGGCTTTCCTCAGTCCAGCGAATGTTTCATTTTCCTCAGTTTGGAAAGCAACGAACTCAACCCATCTTGACTCGAACTGTGATTCTCATTCTTCATCCTGAGTCTGTTGGGATTTGGCGAGGTTGGAATCAGAAATGGATTGGAAGACATTCAGTTCGGACTTGATCCCCAGAACGGTTGACTTCAGATCAGAGATGTCTTGGCTGGTGGATTTTGAGAATTCATCCAGCTTTATCTTCAGTGAAACATTCTCCTCCAGTAGCTGCTTGTTCTTCTCTTCCTGTGCTTCCAACTAGGGGTGAGCAAACCCGGACCGGACCCGCCAAACCGACCCGGACCGATAGAGTCGGGCCGGGTTGGGTCGGTCCCCATGAGAGGGATGGTCCGGGTTGGGTCAATTTTTTAGGACCGATCAATAACCGGGTCGGTCCGGGTCACAACCCGTTCAAACCCGCTGGACCCGGACCCGACCCATTAGAGAATATATATTAATTTTTTTTTGTTATAATAGGAGTATATATATATTTTTATAATTAAATTCATTCTAATTCTCAACCCTATTCTTTCACTAAGCCGCAACCTTCCAACCCAGCCCCTGCCCTGCCGCTTCTCTTCGGCTCTTCCTCTCTTCTCACACGGTCAGACACGGCGGCGGCACAGCTGAGCATCCACCGCCGCCGCTGCCGGTGCCGCTGCATATCATCCGGTCGGCCTTTGCCTCAGTCCACACCCTCGCGGCTCGCCTCCTCCACTCCACGACGTTGACTTCACTCCAGGCTCCAACCTTCATTTCACATATTAAGGTAAAGTCCTAATCCCTAAATCTAATTACCTAATCGATTAAGTATTCTTTAATTCTTTTACTAGATCTAGGCATTTAGGCTTCGAAAATTAAGAATTTAACATCATCAAGGACTCGAATTTTGGCTGTCAACTTTTGGGTATTTAATAATGTGCTGCTGTGTTGCATATTTGTTATAATATCTTAGTAATTATGTGAATTTTCTATATTTAATGATTACCTAATGTGAATTGTATTAACATTTTCAAACTCCAGGGAAGAGCTCAAGAGAAGAGCGCTCATACCCAATAAAGCCAAGTGGAAATGAGGGACACCAATACAAATTTGAGTTGAATTTGAAGATTTAACATTTTTTTTTATGAACTTGTGCTTGAACTAAATTATGTAATGGAGTTTATGTTTATATTTTTTGCTGTTGATGGAGAATAAGTCATGTTTGATTCTCGTTTTTTTTTGCTGAAAATTAGGACTGAACATGAGAAAAGCTACTGTAGAAGGTATGAATTTTGGGTTTTTTTTTCCTCCGGGTTGGACCGAACCCGGACCGAACCCGGAGCTTGGTTCTGGGTCGGTTCAGGGTCGGTCCAGAGCTCTAGTTTGGTCCGGGTCGGTCCACTTTTTCATAAAAGTTCGGGTCTCCGGTCCAAGCGGGTCGGTCCGGGTCGGTCCGGGTCTGACCCGATGCTCACCCCTACTTCCAACATCCTCAGTTGATCTTCTTTGTTGTGCTGGAAGTTGGCAAGCATCTCCATTCTTAGCTGGTTCACCCTCTCAGCGATCAGCTCGCAAATTTCTTCAGTTGAGGGTGCTGGCTGATCAGCTGGAGCTTGGTGTTCAGATTGTGCTGGCTGGTCAACTATAACCATGGCTTGACGGTTGGTCAGGTACAGTTGAACCTCTTCTTTTTCCTCTTGGCGGCTGCGGCGGCTGCATCAAGATCAACTATAAAATCAGCAGATTTTGTTAGCATGTTGTCCAGGAAATTGATGCAATCTTGTTCAGCCTTTTCCCTCGTGTCTCTGCCTTCCGCCTTGCTGAGGTCCAGACGACGCGTCAGCAGTGCAACCTTATTGTTGTAAGCAACCTCCAGGTTAGTGTAGTTGAAATAGTCTCTGATGCGTGACTCATCGGCCTTAAGCTGGTCCCAACTGTGTATGCGGATGGTGTCTTCCTTGACATACCAGTGGCTGAAGATTATGCTGAACTGATACAGCAGCTCAGTTCCGAGAGTGGCAAAAACCGGCATATGCGCGCTTCTGGGAACATCTCGATCAGCGTCTGGAAGCAGTAGGCCAGCTTGCCTTCATGCTCCTGTGCGACAGCCTGACGATCAGCTTCGTCATCGATGGAGGAGGGAGATAGATTTTCATATGGCATTGGTTCAATGGTTTCTTCAACGTTGGCCAAAGAAGTGGTCTCAACGTTGGCATCGAGCTGGGAGCTCGGAATTTCGGACTCTGTGGGGATGGGGGTATCAACAGGTTCATCAACATTGGCCGAAGAAATGGTCTCAATGTTGGCATCGAGCGAAGAGCTCGGAATTTCTGGCTGTTGATCGGTTGGGAGAGTGAGAGTCTCTTTGGGCGGTACGACATCAGCTCCTGCCGTGGGGGAGGTTGGAATGTTGTCGATTTCCTCAGAGGAGGAAAAAGCATCTGAGGAAAGATCCGTTTCCATCCCTTCAATCATGTCTTTGTGAGGAACAACCTCGAAGGCAGCCGCTTCAACCGAGTGACTTAACTCAGATGGCTCCTCAGCTGGTGTCTTCTCAACCGGTGCCTCCACAACTGGCAACTCCTCAGCTGGCACATCCTCAGCTGGCACATCCTCAGCTGGCGCATCCTCAGCTGGCACATCCTCAGCTGGCGCATCCTCAGCTGGAACTGCAACTGTCTTCTTGATGCGAACTCTCAGCTTCTTCTTAGCTGGTTCTTCAGCTTTTTCCTTCTCCGACTCAGCTCTTTGTCGGCGAGCAGCTTTCGATTTTGAGGGGCGGCTGACAGCTGGTGGCAGCTCCTCAACTGTATCCTTTTCTTTAGCTGTCTTCCCAACTTCCCTCTTCTCCTTAGGAGTATAAACACTCCTAACCACATCCTGAGCCTTCTTTGCTGTTGGGAATAGCATCAACTTCTTCACCGGGGTCTCCTCGCAGTCATCCCAGACCATGTTTTGACCCTTAGTGGCGAACAGGATCAGGGCAGAAGTTTTACAACCGAAGCTGAGAGTTCCCTTGACACTCAACAACTTCTCTCCAGACTCGATTGTCGTTTCAGAAATCTTCTGCCTCTCCAGAGTCAGCTGGTGTTCGAAATACTTGAACCAGTCGACGTTGTGTTTGTGTTTGTGCTCCAAAGCAATCAGTTGCTTGAGCTTCGGTCGGCTGATGTCGCCGAAAGCACCGTTGTAACTGAACACAACCTTGGAGACAACATCGAACAAAAGTCGATGCTCCGGCTTCAACTTGATTCTCTGCATATTACTCTTCAATTTTTCTGGAGTGATCAGAGCACTTTCCAGAAATGAATCGGCTTCCGCATCGGTTATATTCTCAACTGTGTCCGTGGCGGAATGATTTGGAGGAATGATTTGGCGAAGAATATCAGAAACTGGAATGGGGACGGTGACCCTGCGGATGGTTCTGGCCGGAACGTCGCGTTGACGACAAGAAACTTCTGTAATGAGCCCGTCTCGGCTGTCGATGGGAAGTTGTAGGTTCTGATAAAACTCTCTGACCTGTCGCCTGAGAAGGTGGGAGGGGAAAAGAGTCTCCCAATTTAGAAGGCCGTTCTCCCTGAGAGTATTGGCGAGGGGAGACAGAACCGGCGATTCCAGTTCATCCTCTGACAGGATCTGCTCGAAGTGTATTTTGGAGACCAGCAGATCAAAGGATTCCTCGTATGATGTGGGGACTAGTGAAGGTCCGGAGGATGCCATCTTCTTTCCTTTAGGTGCCATTTAGTGATTCTGTGAAGATATATATAAGAAAGAAAGAAAAACTTGCAGAAAATGGTTAGACAGAATCTGAGAAGACGATGAACAGTTACTGCAGATAATCACAAATGTAGAAGGTAAGAGATCACTTCCTAATTTTCTGTCTTTTATAGGTTTTTGGCTCGGTTAAAATCGACGGCTAGGGTTGAATGGCGCGAATCCATCAACGGCTGAGATCTCGCGACTGTTGACTAGCTTTGACTTGACGTCATGAACCGAGTTCCAACCAGCGCGTGAGAAGGTGTACAGTTTTTCATGTCAGCCCAGTCGCACTATAAAGTGGGCTATTGATGTTCAGCCATACTTTACATTAAATGCGCTAGGATGGCTATTTTAGTCTAACTGACATGCTCAGGAATGTTTGAATTTATTTCAAACATTCTCATTTAAGACATAAACACCTTCAGCCATAAATGTTACCTGCCAGCTGATGTCGGAATCAGCTGTGTTCACCTGCCAGCTGATGTCGGAATCAGCTGTATTTCAATGTTATGGCATACCATCAGCTGACTCAAGTTCGTCTGTTCAGCTGACGTCTGATCCAATGTTGCGGCATACCATCAGCTGACTCGAGTTCATCTGTTCAGCTGACGTCTGATGTTTTCGATTGGCGATCCCCCTCAGATGGATATCTATCTCTTCACCTCAGCTGGTTCCTCATCTGATGGATCTAACAATCCAAGTAGATCACATAACATCTTGAACCGCGCTTCGGCTAGAGGTTTGGTGAAGATATCAGCTCTCTGAATCTCAGTTGGACTTTTCTCCATGGATACATCCTTCTTCTCAATATGATCTCGGATAAAATGATGTTGGATGTCGATGTGCTTTGTCCGGGAATGGTGAATAGGATTCAAAGAGATAGCAATGGCACTTGAGCTATCACAATGAATGGGAACTTGTCCGGTTGCAACATCATAATCTCTCAGCTGTTGCTTGAGCCACAACACTTGCATGCAACAACTGCCTGCAACCATATACTTTGACTCGGTTGTAGAAGTGGCAACACATGTTTGTTTCTTGGAAAACCATGAAACCAGCTTGCTTCCCATGAACTGACAGTGTTCAGATGTGGACTTCCTGTCCAACCGATCTCCGGCTAGATCCGCATCTGAGTATCCGGATAGTTGAATATTATCGTCGGTTGGATACCACAACCCAACATTAACTGTACCCTTCAGATACTTGATGATGTTCTTTGCTGCCAACATGTGTGCTTCCCTCGGTTGAACTTGGAACCGAGCACACACTCCAACCGCGTAAGATATGTCTGGCCGACTGGCGGTTAGATATAACAAAGAACCGATGATCCCTCTATACTTACTGGCATCCACGAGTTTTCCCTCAGTTCCGGGTTCAATCTTCCAGTTAGTATTCATCGGGATCCTTGTGATTTTACTTGACTGCAATCCGAACTTTGTGATGAGCTCCTTTGTGTATTTGGACTGATTGATAAAAATTCCTTTTGATGACTGCTTCACCTGTAGTCCAAGAAAATAATTCATCTCGCCCATTATTGACATCTCGAATTTCTCCTTCATGAGAGTTGAGAATTTCTCACACAGCTCCTCCGACTTGGAACCGAATATGATGTCGTCAACATAGATTTGCACTACAAGTATGTCTTCTCCAACTTTTATGGTGAACAACGTTTTATCAACTGACCCTCGTTTGAACCCCGAGTTCAGAAGAAAACCACAGAGAGTGTCATACCAAGCCCTAGGTGCTTGCTTCAAGCCATAGATAGCTTTCTTCAGCTTATACACTCTTCCATCTCCAGTCTCAAAACCGGGAGGCTGTTCAACATATACATCTTCCTTGATATCACCGTTGAGGAAGACACACTTCACATCCATCTGATAGACCTTGAATTTGTGAAATGCGGCATAGGCTAGAAAGATTCGGATGGCTTCCAACCTTGCAACCAGCGTGAAGGAGTCCTCAAAATCGATTCCTTCTTGTTGGCAATATCCCTGAGCTACCAACCTTGCCTTATTCCTCACGATGAATCCAATGGCGTCTCTCTTGTTCTTTGACACCATTTGGTCTTTCTACCAACTCCTATACACAGTTGCGTAGAAATTCATTCAGTTCTTCTTGCATAGCTGTTGTCCAGTGAACACAGTTGAGAGCTTCCACAACATTCTTCGGTTCTGGCACATCAGCTACGAAACAAAAAATCATGGCAACATCTGCTGCTTGCTCGAACTCCTCAAGAACTGCCAACTCCTCAGCATATTGAGCATAAGTGTTGGAATCTTCCTCAGCTGAGTCTGGATTTGCAACTCTGCTCCTAGTGCGCACACCTTTGGTTAGATCTCCAATGATGTTGTCCTTGGAATGATCTTCATACCATCTCTTGTTGCGTCTTCCTTCTTCTTCCAACAGTGGCTGTTCCAGGATTTCAACTGATAGTGAATCCTGAGCTGTGGGAGATGCTGGAATCTTCAGAACTGGTAATTGATCAGCTGTTGAGTCTGGATCCTCAACATTGACAATATTTTGAACTGAGCTAGGTTGGGCTTCGGATGCTGATGCAGTTGGAGAGACATCAGCTGAGGTTCCCCCTTGAGATGAGCTAGGGTCTTCACATTCATCTTCAGAGGAACAAGGATCATCATCCTCAGTTGCCCATACCAATGGTTCAGCTAGATTCTTTTGCCTTAGAATCTGCGATCTGGTGAGAACTGGTGGAACATGTGGATCAGCTTGTTGTCCTTTAGCCTGTTCACTGCACTCAAAAGTAGATTCATCAAAACTAACATGAGGTGTTATCTCCACAACCCGAGAGCTATTGTTGAAAACTCTATAAGCCTTGATCTGAGTGGCATATCTGAGAAATATGCCCTTCGAAGCCTTGGCGTAAAAAGTTTTCAACTGAGTCTTCCCATTGTTGTGAATATAACACTTAGAACCAAAAATGCGAAAATAAGAAATATCAGGCTTCCTGCGTCTCCATAGCTCGTATGGTGTCTTTCCCAACCGCTTGGTCAGAAGAGACCGGTTCTGAGTGTAGCAGGCTATGTTGATTGCCTCAGCCCAAAATCTCTTTGGCAGAGTTGAGCTTGTCAACATGGATGTAGCTGCATCCTTCAGCGTTCGGTTCCTTCGCTTAGCTACTCCATTCTGTTGTGGAGTACGCGCAACTGATGTTTGATGAGTAATTCCGTACTTCTCGCAGTACTCAATGATGGTTTCATTTAGAAACTCGGTTCCACGATCTGATCGGATGGAAATAATTTTCATCTCTTGTTGGTTCGATATCCGATCCATCAGCTTGGGTAGCTCATCTCGGGTTTTACTCTTGTGACGCATGAAAATGGTCCACGTGTACCTAGAATAATCATCAGTAACAACAAGTGTATACTCGTTACCATTCATGCTTTTTGGTGTAACTGGCCCGAAGAGATCCATATGGATCAGCTGTTATACTCGGTTGGTTGAGGGAGTTGTTTTCAACCGGAAGGAGGATCTAGCGAGCTTTCCCAACTGACATGCACTGTAGATATGTGTTGTTGAAAACACTCGGTTTGGAATGCCCTTTGCATGTTCATGTCTGGCAAGTCGGTTCATTGTCTTGAAATTCAGATGGTTGAGCCTTTTGTGCCACAACCAGCTCACATCTGAACTGCTCTTTGATAACAGACAGATGTCAGGAAGACTACTATTCCAGTCAGCATAGTAGACATTCCCGGTTGGGGATCGATTTCCCAACAATATGATCTGCTTTGATCCGACATTTTTAACCCTGCAACCCTGTGCATCAAACTTGACAGAGAAACCATTATCACAGAATTGGCTGATGGAGAGCAAGTTATGCTTCAATCCATCAACATATGAAACATTAGAAATAGACACGTGATTGGTTTCAAGGATACCGTAACCTCTGGTGTGACCTTTTGAGTTGTCACCAAAGGTAACTGATGGTCCTTCTTTCTCTACGAAACTCCCAAGCAAATCCTTCAGATTTGTCATGTGTTTCAAGCATCCACTATCCATCACCCACATGGTCTATGATGCTTTATTCTTCCTCAGCTGTTTCTCCTGTTCCTGCACAGAGAAACTCGCTTAGGTCCCCAATTTTAGTTGGGTCCTGGAGGGTTAGAACCAGTTCCCCCTTGAACTGTGGGTCGTTTTTTCCTGTATATTTGGATAGATTTATCATTCCAGATCACTTTTCCTTCTCCATCAACTATAACAACACCTCGGTTATCCTTAGGCTTGTTGTTAGTAGTGATGTTCTGTTTCTTGTGAGGAGATGGATTTCTCCCATTGTGAGCTTTAGGAGGAGAGGCTTTCCCCTTGTTTTGATGGCGATTCTTATCCTGTTGGTTTTGTCGATGAGGTCGGACGCCATGTTGGAATCTTTGTGGCTGTGTCAGATTCCACTTTCCTGATTGTCGATGATAGCTGTTCATGCCCTGTTGTTGGTTCATGTTGTGGCATGAATATCTCCAGCTGTTCGAACTGTTCCTCATCGGTTGACTCAGTTGGAACCTCTGGTTGAATTGATGATGGAACCGCTGTTGATTCAGATGGTTGGATCCTTGTCGGTTTTGTGGTCGGTTCCATTCTTTCTGATGTTGGCTCTGAGGTCGGTTCAGAGGTCGGTTCTGAATTCGGTTTTGATTGTATCTCCGACGCCTCTGATTCCTCTTCTGAGACTTGGAACATTCCCCCTCAGTTGATGTCCCAACCGATGGAATGTTCTGTTCTCCATCCACCGCTTCTTTTCCTTTCTCAGTTGAAGTTTTCTTAGTCGGTTGAGCTTGCTGAGAAGTGGAGGTTGGATTAATTTGGGGAGATTCAGACTCAACTGTGTTAGGTTCAACAACCTTGACCTCTACAGCTTTGATGAAGGTTGCTGAAGGAATTCCAGTATCCTTGATCACGTCGTAACCGAGTCCAGACACGTCATCCATCTGTCTTTGATAACTGATGAGATTCTCGATGATTTTGGATGACTGATATAGCTTTATCAGGTTGTCCTTCTCAGTTTGCAACTCTTTAAGAAGAACAGCTATATGCTCGGTCTGTGCGTCTGACTTCTTCATCAGCCGGTCGATCTGAGCCTCTTGCTTGTTCAACTGATCATGCTGCTCCTGGATCTGCTTCTTCAACTCCTCATCGGTTGGAACATTAGTTCGGTTGGCATCATTCAGTTGATTTTTGAGATTGTCAATCTCTTCGGTTAGTCTTTTAATCAGACCGTCCTTTTCGGTTAAGGATTCTTCAAGTCTGACAAACTTATCTTGAAGACTCTTAAACTCAACCGATTGCTGATGTAGTTCCTCACTGAGTTCTTGAAAGTCACCCCATGAGGGTTTCAACTCCTTATCCAATGTTTACTGCATGTTAGAAGTATTGGAAGAATTTAAATTAGCAGGACTAGAATGTACCTCAGTATCATCCTGGTCGGTTCCAAATGCCATGAGACATTGATCCTGACCGATAGCGTTGTTGGTGGAAGTCAGCTCGTCTTCATCTTCAGTGTCGGTGAAGATGTCCATGTCATCAGCTGCTTCTTCTGCAACCATGGCCTTGTTCTTTCCACTTTGTTTGGCCCTCAACGCTTCTCTTTCTTTCTTTGAAAGATCTGGACAGTCAGCTTTGAAATGTCCTTCTTTGCCGCATTCAAAGCAACCGTTGTTCACAGGCTTTGAGTTATCTCGAGTTCGATTAGATTTGTAGAACCTTTTGTATTTTCCGAACCGAGCATCCATGTCAGCTAGCTTCTTTGACATGGCGGCAATGCTCTGCTGCAACTCTTCTCTGCTTGGCTCCTTCGTAGCTGTGTCCGCAGATCTTGTTGGCCTTGATGTTCGTGGCTTGGAGTAGTCAGCTCGAAGTGCTACTGTCTTTGTGGCTGAACCAGCATCCTCATGTCGACTCGTCTGAACCGAGGACTGAGATCTTTGTCGGTTCACCTTGTATTCATTTCCTTTCAGGATTGAGAACAATCTTTCAGTTCCCATCTCACCAAGATCAGCTCGGCTCTCATGGATGTTGGTGCAGGTATCCCATTCAGCTGGTAGACCTTGTAATACTTTGAGGTTAATTTCTCTCAAAATATATTTTCCTCTTCGGATGGACTGGATCCTTCTGATGATGTCCATGAACCGGAGCTCTAACTGATCAATGGTTTCATCAGTTCTCAGACAGAAGTTGTCAAAGTCTTGACAGGCATGGGAGAATTTGTTCTCCTTTGTTTCGTCACTCTCTTCGCTAAGAGATGCCAAAATATCCCACATCTTCTTAGCGGTGTCGCACTCTTCTATCTAAGGAAGATAGTCTTGTCCAACTGTGGACATGATAGTGCTCTGAGCCTAGATATCCAGCTGGCTCACTTTAGCTTCCTCTGGAGTGAAGTCTTCTGGCTTCTTCTCAACTAACTGCTCAGTTGCATCCCCATCATTGGGGTTTGTAGGAGTGCGAGTGACTTTCTCTCTAATGATGATCGGTCCAGATGTAAGTACTTGTGTTGGGCCAAATGAGGTAATGACAGAGAGTCAAACCTTCACGTGACTTCCTTATTTGAATTCCAAATCTCAACATTAGTCTTTCAACATTGGATGGTCGGTTGAGAAATTTGATCTTCATGTGATTTGTCTTCAGCTGATGTTCTATCTGAATGATATCATTATCTGACAATTTGTTTGAAGGAAAGTTGAACTCTCAGCTGCTTTGAACTTCAAGTTGTTGATCTTCTCAGTTCGAGTCCTTCAACTGATGTTCTGAATCTTGAACGCTCAGTTGTCTTTCTGATGTTATGAATCTTGAATGCTCAGTTGTCTTTCTTATGTTCTGAATCTGATCAGTTGGCTCAAACGCTCAGATGACTTTCTTCCATCTGATGTTCTCTTACAACTTCCCCTTTTTTAACTTCCATCTGATGTTCTCTTACAAACTTAAGGCGTGGCCCAAAGACATTGGAGTGTTTCAAGAATTTATACTTCACATTTAGGATGGTTGAATCCCTTTTAGTCACTTGGTTTGAAGGTCACGCTTCACCCCGGTCACAAGGCTGTGCTTCACTCCTCCTTAAATAGTAGTCATACCCGATCCCTCCAAGTATGACCATCACCAACCTTCTCTCCCAAGCTTCCCATGTCGGCACCTACAGAGCAGATATAACTCGCGGGATATACATTTCCGGTAACGCGTCCAACCGGTCATCGATATATCTACGATGCACAAGATGAGTCCTTCGGTTAATAACCATGGCTTGATGCCTCGTCACAGTTGGTGGGTGATTGTTAGAGAAGCCCAAGACCGAGGAAGGACGCAGTATCCCCTTGCTCGTTCCTTGCCATCCAGACCTACAGCACCATTGGAGGTACTACTTAGCTACTCGGTCATGGGCATATTGAACGCTGCCGTCTGTCATGCCCTGGCCTTTGCTTGGCATGGTACAGCTCTAACCGAACGGAGATCACCCGTTAGGTCAAGACTGCCCATGAATTCTGCTCAGATCTTTCCGGAACCACTGGACTCAACCGATGGCACAAATGCCTCACGAATATTTCACATATCAACAATTAACCAATCTCCCCAACCCAAATCTCACTAAGGGGACTACTCACACATATTGAAATACATAATCTCAAATATAATTAAACACATTAATAGAATAGAAATACGGAATACTTGAATTGAGAAAGTACCTAAGGTAAACTGCCTTGGTTTGTTCGTCACAGCGGAATGTAAAAGAAAGCAAGTAATTGTTTGTGCGTAAACTGTAAAAGAGCTGAAAGTAAAGTGTTTTTTGGGCTGAAACTATAGAATGGTAGGGGTATCCAACGTTGTGCTCGCCAAGGTTGCTGATCTTTTATAGTTGAGCTGATGGCAGTCAAAACCCTCCGCTGATGGACTGAATCGGCATGATTGATACTTTCCATGTTGAGCGTGATCTTGATTATCCGTGATTGAACGGATTGATGATTGGCAATCTTTGATTGATTGACTGACTGTAATTGACTGACTTCTGGATTCTTCTTCACACAGGTATTTTGGCAAGATATCTTGCATATCTCTCTCACGCGTCTTTCCTTCTTTGGCTTTGGCGGCTGACTGGTGACTTCGGTGATGGTCATACTGTTGCATGCTCTGGTTAGTCCTGCACCAAGGTTTTGTTCTTCGTAGGCACGGCAGCTGCAATATCTTCTTTGTTGTTGGGTGCATTGCGTTAATACCACGAATGCGAATGATGAACAACAACTTAGCTTCAGGGTTCACATGAAATCCTCCTTTCAACCTCGTCTCACGCTTCAATTGAATGGACTCCTTCTCCTGCACTGCATACTCCTTGATGTGGTCGTATTCTTGCAACTGCTTGAAAATACTCTAATTCTGCTCATTCCGACCATCTTTCCTCGGTTTGCCTCTGACGGAGCTTCTTCTTCACGAATACAGCTTTCCTTCCCTATACAGACACTAAAGACACAACAAGACAGGAATAATAGGGCCAAATGGCCCAAAAGTTGAATACGCATCACACCTACACACTTAAACCATACTTGTCCTCAAGTATGCAGGTGGATTCACAGAAGACACCAAAAAAGGGGGTGAACAGAAAGGAATAAAACTTCAAGACACGAGACTGCGCAGTTATATAAATCAGTTCAAGCATGCATGCATCAACCATAAGAACAAACCACAAACTATTGAGAAATCACATCACATAATAGAATTAGCAGATTTCCTCACACACTCAAGTATCTGGCTAGTGTTTAACTCTCATCTTATGCTGCATTAACTTTCCTATAGGCCTGCTTACGGATTCATGGCAAATACTTGATCTGGTGTAGATTATCAAAGGGTCTTCATTTGGTTGTAAGGGGGCATACGGAGCAAAGGTAGGGATTTCTAGATAGTAGTTTAAAACTTGGTTCCAGTCATACCGACTAATCTTTCCAATACTAGTGCTCCCACTCAATCTCTTCTTTTTTTGGGGGTGTTTCATTTCCTAGGCATGTATCATTTTCTGATCATCATTCAGAATTCTATATTTTTTTTTCTTTTTAACTCATGCATGTCGAGTTTAAATCCCCCCTCTTTTTTTCAATTATGCTTTTCCATTTTAAGTTCTGATCCACCTTTCTCCTTTTGTATGGTGTGGAAGTCACACTCTTAATTCAATGTCACAACAAAGGTTTATAAAAGAAATGCTTTGGCTCAAATTAAGTGGCTAGCAATGGTTCGTATTTTAGCTTAATGAGTCTGGGGCTTCTAATCATGAAAAAAAACTGCCCTAATCTTCTAAACTACACCAACCAGCTAAAATCCTTAAACAAGTTCTAAGATCATTAAGTAGCAAAGTCACACCAGAAATACTTGCATATCGGCTCAATTCTCACAGGTATGGACTTTAGTATGCTCTCTACTGCTAATAATGCAATGATGCTCATCATACCAATCAAACCAAACAGCATGCATGCCCTACACCAACTCACATAATTTGCGCGACACATATACAGACTCTACTCAACAGCAGACTCCAACAAACATAATGACACAAAACATAAAAAAAAATCAAAAATGAAAAACAAATCCTAATCTAAAAGTAAGGGATAAGAAACTTATTCATTCTGATCGGAGGCATCCTCCTTCTCTCCATCAGCTTTTCCCATCAATGCCTCGAAGCCATTCTTCATGTTGGTATGGATTGCAGCCATCTCTGCCCTCAGCAATGCCACCTCTTCGTGCAGCTCCTTCAACTCTGCCAGCATGGACGCTACCTCGCTACTGTTAGGTTGCGGAACCGCCTGCTCAGTTGTCTTGCGCGGTTCGGCTCTGCCCGATGCTCTTTCTGGGTAGACCAGCAAGTAGTTCCCATGCTCATCCACCTCAACAATCCTCCACCTCACAAATCGCCCTTGATCCAGGAATCTAGTGTCAGCAACGGAGAGATCATCTGGCTTCTCCAAGTTGAAATTAGTGAGGTTCTTCGCAAGAATTATCACCAATGGGCAAAGAGAGAGATACTTGTTGTGGTGGGTCACTCCAAACTGGAACTGCTGAGTTGCTACGAACCCAAAATTCACCCGTCTCTTCTCCACCATGCACAATAGTATGAATAAATCCTGCTGAGTTACCACATTGGAGCCCTCTAGGCGGCCATAGATGTTATAAGCCAGCCACCTGTGGCATATTTGCAGCGCTGGATCTCTGATCTCGTTGGACTTGCTACTGTTCTTCATATATCTATCCTTGGTGGAGATGATTGACCAGTAACGGTCAATCTGAGACTTCCATTCTTAAGTAGCCACTGTTTCCGCCAACTTGTACTCATCCTCATACACCTCCCGCGGCTCGAGTACTCCGAGTTGAATGTTCAACTCATTGATGGAGAGAGGGAACATCCTACCCCGCAGTTGAAAGCGCAGGGTTCTCGGAGTCTCGATGGTTTAATTGCCGCGGGGCTTGAATTCGACTGTCCCCATAAACTCCTCCGACAACTTCTTGTAGGCTGGGTAATTCCAACCCAATACATTCCCCTAGCCTATCCCTTTGAAATACCCCTCCACTTTCTTCTTTATTCCAAATCCTTCCAAACTCTCCGTAGCCGTAGCCTTCCTCACCGTGCTTGTAACGCCAGCCTTACTCCCCTCTTTGCTTTGTTTGAATTTTGGAGGCAAAGGGGGTTTCGCTAGATCCAGCTTTCTTTTGACCCCGACCCCCTTTCCTTGCTTTATGGGGTTGGGTCGCCTTGGGACTGTACAGGAGAATTCCCCTCTCCCCCTTCTTCTTCGGCTGGTTCATCATCCTGCTTACTCTCCTGTTCCTCCTCCTCATCATCGGAGGTGGTGTGACCATTCTCCCTTGTTTGAGAGTGGGAACAAGAAATAACAGGGTCAGGCGTTGGTTCCTTTGGCGGGGGTTGCGTCTCAACTGCTGCTTTCTTTTCGGCGGTTGCGGATGCCCTTTTCTTCGCTGCGGCAGTGATGGTTTCGGCCGCATGTTTCTTCTTTCCTTTCTTCCAAGGCGGCTAGACATCCGCTTTTTCCTCGGTTTGACCTCGAGTTTCTACCACATCTTCTTCACCGGTGGGTTGCTTCTCTGGCGAAGGAATCTTCTCCTGTTTATCCTCCTCAACAACCGGAGGAGGTATGGCTTTTTCTGGGCTTTGCGCCGGGGTTTCTTCTGTTGTGGTGCTGCGTGTTCTCCTCTTCACCCCTGTCAGTGCAGGTTTCGCAGTAGCCGTATTTTGGTGGTTTTGGTGCTACCGGAGGTGGCGCTGCTCTTGGCACTTTTCCTTTGTGCAGGTACCTTGATTTGGGCCATGGCGATTGTGAGAGTTGCAGAACTAGGGTTTCTAGAGTGAGAATGATTGGGTATGCGGCGAAGGAAAAACTGACTACTTTAATGGGGTTTTGCGAATGGCAGTTGCAGCGAAGTGGGGAGAGTGGGGGTATTGTGTAGCAGTTATGGAGGTATGGAGGTTTCAATGGGGAAGTGTATAACCGATGTAAGGGTGGAGATGACAGTTATGGTAAAGGTGGAATGATTAAGAAAAGTAATCATTACCATATTTGAAATTCAAATATTCGTGCGGAATTCGAAGCGGCGCAGTCACTCCCAGTCAGTTTGTGTCAGACAAGCTTCCACGTCACTCCTCGGTTAGACCTGTTCCACTGAAACAACACCACGCGCCTCCACCTACACACTTTGCATCGCAAAGTGGATTTAAAACTTATCTTGGGCCTCCATTTTCTTTAGCCCATTTCTCCCACGTTCTGATTCACCCCATAAGCACTTAACAAAATAAAAACTTCTAAGTATTAACTGAAATAGCGGTTGTGGTCATACCGACGACCACTCCTGGGTTGCCTCCCAGTCATCGCTCTTGTTTAGTGTCTTGAGCTCGACGTCTCCAATTTTGTTTTTACTGGTAAACAGGATCCAAAAGAGAACACTTCTCCTTGCCTCTCTTCATCTCAAAGTAATCGAAGTATGGTTTCAAACGGTGACCATTCACCACAAATGTATCACTCTCATTCATGTCATATACTTCGACACTTCCATTTGGAAATACCTCTTTCACGACATACGGTCCTCCCCATTTGGACCTCAGCTTTCCACTCATCAACTTGAAACGAGAATTGAAGAGCAGTACCTTTTGTCCAGTCCAGAATTCCTTCTTGCGGATTTTTGCATCATGAATTCTCTTTGTTCTTTCCTTGTACAGGACTGCATTGTCGTATGACTCCAACCGTAGCTCTTCTAACTCACTCATCTGCAATTTCCTTTCTTCTCCAGCTAAAGTCATACTGAAGTTGATTTTCTTAATAGCCCAGTACGCTTTGTGCTCCACTTCCACAGGTAAGTGACACCTTTTTCCAAACACGAGCCTGAATGGTGACATCCCTTGAGTTTTGTAGGCAGTTCTGTATGCCCATAACGCATCTCCCAATTGATTACTCTAGTCTTTCCGGTTGGGATGAACCATCTTCTCCAGTATGCCCTTAATCTCCCTGTTTGAAATTTCAGCCTGTCCATTAGCTTGGGGGTGATATGCAGTTGTGACTTTGTGTTTCACCTCCATCCTCTTAGTGAGTGCCTTTATAGTAGCATTACAGAAATGAGATCCCTGGTCGCTGATGAGGATTTTTGGAACTCCAAACCTGTTAAACACTTGGTCCTTCAAAAATTCTGCCACCGTATGAGCATTATTACTTGTTGTGGTTTTAGCTTCGACCCACTTAGATACATAATCGACTGCCAGCAATATGTACTCATAATTTCCAGACTTAGGGAATGGTCCTATAAAGTCGATTCCCCATACATTGAAAATTTCTACCGGCATAATTGGCATTTGGGGCATCTCATCTTTCGCGGTAATACCCCTAACCAACTGACATTTCGGGCAGCCCCGTACCCATTTCCTTGCATCAGCAAATACTGAGGGCCAATAGAATCTGCTATCCAAAATCCTCTGTGCCGTTCTACTTCCACCAAAATGTCCACCACATGCAGTATTGTGGCACATTTCTAATATCTGGGCATGCTCATTTTCAGGAACACACCTCCGTATGACTTGGTCTGTTCCTATCTTCCACAAATGCGGTGTTTCCCAAAAGTACGAGCAGGCTTGTGTCACCAATTTCTGCTTTTCAAACTTGGACTTCCCTGAAGGCACTTCTTTTGTGGACAGATAATTTGCTATATCTGCAAACCATGGCTCCTGATCGGTCAGGGCATACAGAGTCTCCATCTTTGTCTGATCTCGTACAGCGTACAACTTCTCGTCCAGAAAAGCATTCTCTATGGGTTCTCCATCATCTTTTCCCATTTGTAGCCTGCTCAAATGATCTGCTACCAGATTGGCAGCTCCTTTCTTATCCCTGATTTCAATGTCAAACTCCTGTAGCAATAATATCCATCGAATGAGTCGTGGTTTAGATTCCTTCTTCGCCATTAAATATTTCAAGGCTGCATGGTCTGTATATATGATTGCTTTGGTGCCCAAAAGATATGATATGAACTTCTCTATGGTGAACACCACTGTCAACAATTCCTTCTCAGTTATGGTGAAGCTGCACTGAGCTGGATTAAGAGTCTTTGAGGCATAGTAAATGACGTAGCTCTCCTTCTCCTTCTTCTGTCCCAGTACAGCTCCAACCGCATGATTACTGGCATCACACATGATTTCGAAAGGCGCCTCCCAATTTGGAGGCTGAATAATAGGCGCTGACACCAATTTATCCCTGAGATTGAGGAATGCTTCCTTACAGTCGTCATCAAAGTCAAACTGGACATCTTGTTGCAACAGCCTGGTCATGGGTTGAGCAACTTTTGTAAAGTCTTTAATGAAGCGTCGGTAAAACCCTGCATGACCAAGGAATGCCCGTATGTGCTTAACCGTAGTTGGATATGGCAGTCTGGCAATGGAATCGATTTTTGCTTTGTCCACTTCAATCCCTCTCTCCGATATAACATGTCCTAGCATGATACCTTCCTTCACCATAAAGTGGCATTTTTCGTAATTAAGTACTAGGCTTTTCTCCATGCATCTCTTCAACACAAGCTCTAAATGATTGAGGCATGTGTCGAATGAGTCTCCATATACCGTGAAATCATCCATGAACACTTCGATGCAATTCTCCAATAGATCCGAAAAAATACTCATCATGCATCTTTGAAAGGTTCCAGGTGCATTGCACAAACCAAAGGGCATTCTTCGATATGCAAATGTTCCATATACGCATGTGAACGTTGTTTTTTCTTGATCTTCTTGTGCCACAAAGATTTGCATGTATCCAGAGTACCCATCCAAAAAATAGTAATAGGCATTACCAGCCAGCCGTTCTAACATCTGATCGATGAAGGGCAGTGGGAAATGGTCCTTCCGTGTAACCATGTTCAATTTTATATAGTCTATGACCCACTGGCTGTCAGAAATAGGATAGATAATTCCTAACTCCAAGAGTTTTAAAATCTCTTTAAGTACCACTTTCTTCATTACAGGATTCATCTTCCTTTATGAATCTCGCACTAGTCGAGTGCCCTTCTCTAGGTATATATAGTGCATGCATTCTGTTGGACTGATGCCTTTAATGTCTGCCAAGGTCCAACCGATGGCTTCTCTATTTTCCCGTAAGACCCTGACCAATCTTTCCTCTTGCACCATTGTCAGATCTGAACTGATGATTACTGGAAGTGTCTCATCAGGTCCCAAATAAGCGTATTGTAAATGTTTGGGTAACTTCTTTAATTTCAAGACCGGTGCTTTCACTATTGACGGAAGTAACTTCTCGTGCTGCTCATACTGAGAAAACAACTCCGATTTGCCCTCTGCTGATCCCCCAACTGAGTATACTTCCAAAATAATTGCTCTGATCTTCTTATCCACCTCTAATTCTGCCTCCAGCGTGCTCTCTCTGAGTGAATATAGCTCCATAATGGCCTCCCTGCGCTCAACATCTTCTGTTTGAAAAACATCATGATCGGTAAGGCTGGTTTGTATGACCTTTTCCGTGGGCTCACTAGAGCTGAATTCCAAGCTCTGCTCTTGCACCAAAGGTTCGAATACATCAATCATTTCCACAGATTCTATCTTTGATTTCCTCTTCATAGCTTCATATATGTTGAATCTTTCCACAATTCCATCGAATTCAAAAGACAGGATACCCGTCTTCATGTCCAATTTAGTTCCCGCAGTCATCATGAAAGGTCTGCCCAATAAGATGGAATTCTCTTTTGCTTCTGACCCCGTATCCAACACATAAAAGTCGGCGGGAAAAATCAACTCCCCCACTTTGATTAGCACATCCTCGATTACCCCTTCTGGGTATGCATTGGACCTATCTGCCAGCTGTATGACCACGTGAGTATTCCTTAATTCTCCCAACTTGAGCCTGTTGAAAACTGCTAAAGGCATCACATTTATTAAAGCCCCTAAATCCATCATGGCTTTATCCATATTTCTTTCTGCTATGTTGCAAGGAATGGTAAACATTCCAGGATCCTTACATTTTGGGGGTAACTTCTGCTGAATTACCGCTGATACACTTTCCCCCAAAACATATCGAGCATCTTCCTCTACTTTCACCTTCCTCGAACAGAGATCCTTCAGAAACTTAGCATATTTAGGGACTTGTTTGATTGCATCAAGTAGTGGTATGCTGAGTTCCACCTTCTGAAACATTTTCATCATCTCGCTAGCTTCCTTTTCTTTGGCTTTCTGTCGAAGTCTGCCCGGATAAGGTGGATCGTTCTTATCATTACCAGTCTGTTCTCTAGAAAGCCCTTGACTGGTCCCCTCATCTCTTTTCCTATTAGCTTGTGCTTCGGCCAAAATTTTCTCAGCTTCCTCATCTTCCACCTCTGTGATTATCACCTGTGCTTGTTCCTTATGATTGATCCCTGAGAGGGAAGTTTTCCTGTATTTTCCTCCACTTTGGACAATGCTTTTGCCAAATGACCAATTTGAACATTGGTCTGATTCATACCAGCTTGAACTTCATTTCAAAATTTCTCACTCTCCTTGGCCATGTTCTCAATGGCCTCTTCCCATGGTGCTCGCCTTTGATATGGCGGCTGATATACCTGTTGCTGCTGTGGTTGATGGTGTTGTTGCTGTGGTGGCCCTCCCTGATACTGTGTCTGTTGCTGGTGCTGGGCAAACGGTTGGGATGATCCCAGTAGACCTGTACCAAGCTGTTGAGGCTGACCATCTTGTTTCCATCTGAAATTAGGATGGTCCTTCCATCCTCTGTTGTAAGTGTTGGAGAAGGGATCATGCTTCCTCTGGAATCCCTCGTTTCCCACCATGGCATTCACAACCATTATATCTTCACCAAAATTGGGGCAATTTTCAGATTGATGCCCTATTGCATCACAAAGGCCACACTGTCGTACTTTCTTCTGTAAGGTCAAACCACTCAGCAATGCTTTGATTTCTTTCATCTCCTTTTCCAAGGTGGTCATTTTATCCTTTTCTTCTTTCTTAGCTGGCAACTCCCTGTTTCTATCATGCCCGTCATCTCTTGACTCCTCAGCCATCATTCCCAATAATTTAAAAATTTCTTGAGGTTTCTTACTCATCAACAATCCATTGCATGCAGCTAGTACCAACCCTCGATCGCTCCTCCGCATGCCTTTTACAAAGCTCTCAACCTGGTCCTTAAGAGTGATCTGATGATGTGGGCAGTTGCTCAGCAGTTGCTTAAAGCGAGTCCAATACTCATAGAAGGATTCCAGCCCATCTTGTTTAATGTTTCTGATGTCCCATCTCATTCTCTCAACTCGTGTTGCTGGAAAGAATTCTTCTAAGAAGCATTGTTGCATTTCAGCCCAAGTAGTAACGCTTCCTTGGGGTAAATTATATAGCCATCTCCTTGCTCGATCCACCAATGAGAATGGAAAGAGAACTAGCTTCACGTACTCATGCTAGTTCTCATTAGATTGGTGCATCACCGTCATTTCAAAATCCTGGAGATGGGTGTGAGGGTCATCCCCTGGATATCCATTGAACTTCGGTAAGACCTGTATCAGTGCGGGTTTAAGGTCAAACCGCTTAGGAGCGAAAGGGTTTTCTGGTAAAGTAATCCCATTCGTCCTGAGATTCAGATTAGTTGGGTATGCCAACTGTTTGAGAGTCTGCGCCAGCGGTGGTTCTACCATAGCATCACGTCTCGCTATCCGTGCAAATGCGCGTAATCGTCGTTCAGTTCGTTCAATATTCGGATCAAAAATCAATGCTCTCTGTACTCGACGAGTTCCACACATACACTAGTAGCGGAAGATGGAATGGAAAAAGTAAAATTGTTGCGCGTCACTCCCCAGCAACGGCGCCAATTTTGGCACGCACCCGTCGTATGGTACGATCAAAATACCTGTGTTGGGAAATTTAGTAAAGTTTTGATTGATTCCAAAACCAATTGACCCTAACCGAGTAGATGTTGCCATATCCTATTGTTAGTATTTAGGCTCGCTGTTTGAGCAATGTTCAGATTTTATCTTTACAGGACTCTAGCTGAAGACGACAACATGGCTATACTTGGATAGAACTACAGATGGAAAGTCAGATGTGGAACATCAGATGTAAGAAAGACAACTGAGCGTTCAAGCCAACTGTTTGGATGTGGAACATCAGATGTAAGAAAGACAACTGAGCATTCAAGCCAACCGTTCGATATAGAACATCGGTCGAAAGAAAACATCTGAGTAATCAACTGTTCGTCAGATGTGACAATCCACCTGATCAGATGGAACATCAGTTGCAGGACTCAATCTGATAAATCGACAACATGAAGTTCAAGGCAGCTGAGGGTTCAACTGTTCCTCTTTAGACAGATTGTCAGATGAAGGTAGCAATCAGATGGAACATCAGCTGAAGGCCGCTCAGATGAAGATCAAACGTCTCAACCGACTAACCAATGTTAAAAGACAAAGGTTGAAATTTGAATTTCAAATAGGAAGTCACGTGAAGGTTTGACATTCTGTCATTACCTCATTTGGCCCAATACAAGGTTGTCTCAGAAGGAAAGCAGAACTTCACAGTTGCCAAATCGGGAAAATCTGCAGAGATTAGAGACAAGCCATCGCTTTCACAGAACAGAGATCAATGGCTCTTCCAACGACTAGTTGATCCTCACCGCCTATAAATAGAGGCATTCATTCATTCATCAAGGAAGAAGAGACAGAAGAGCGAAAGAACGACGATATACTGCGCACAAGCTAAACTGCAATTATTTTCTTTCTAAGAACATCACCAGCTGAGAGTTCATAAAGAGTTAGAATCTGTCCTTGTGTTTTCGATCTTAGTTTGAGTCTTCATTTGTTCAAGCTTAGATCCTAGCTCACTTCTTTGATAAAGCTAGTAGTTGGAAAACCCACCCTTATACACATCTCCTAAAAAGGTTGTTAGGATCCTGCTCTTCCCGAAATTGAGTAGAAAGGTTGATAAGTACCCGCAAACTTATCTGTACGGTTGCAAAGCCCGCATAAGCTTTGTGGTAGCTGTCCTAAAGAATTTGGACTGAGTTGTGTGGACTCACAACTCCCCGTGGATGTAGGAGTTCTCTCCGAACCACGTAATTCCTTTGTGCTTTTGTGTTTTGCATTCAGTTACTTTCTGCATATCTAACTGTCCAACTAACCAGCACTCAAAACTGCATCTTTATATTTCAACTAATTTGGTTGTTGATCGACCTTGCATCTGAGCGTGAGTTGTTTTATACGAGTTGTTTTTGTATCCACCATATTCCGCACAACACCACTCTTCCAGCTGAGTTTTCTTACTCAGTTGTGATTCCAGCTGAGTCTTCTTTCTTAGTTGTGGTATTTTTCGGGGATTGTTTTTAAAATTCCTATCTGGTGTATTCTCCCCCCCATACACCAGAACTCGTATCGGGACCATCAAGTGGTATCAGAGCAGTGGTTCACAAGACCGCTGTCTTTATTTCACGAGGTGTGAATCGAGGTGTTTTTCTTCAGTGGTCAACTGAATAGATCTTTTTCACGATAGTGCATTTCTGCTTGCATTTGTCGTCTGTTTGTTGTGTTCAGATGGATGTTAAAGACAAGATTGTTGTCATGTTCTCAGTTGTGAACTATACATCCTGGAAAACTCGGATGAAGAAGATTCTACTTTCCAAGCATCATCGAATGCAACAAGTAATTACATTCGGACCGATCACCATCATGGAAAAAGTCATTCTCACTCCTACAAATCCCAATGATGGGGATGCAACTGAGGTGATAGTCGAGAAGAAGCCAGAAGATTTTACTCCTAAGGAAGCAAAAGTAAGCCAGCTGGATATCTGGGCTCAAAGCACTGTCATGTCCACAGTTGGACAAAACTATCTTCTATGGATAGAAGAGTGCAACACAGCTAATGAAATGTGGGACATTTTGGCATCTCTTAGTGAAGGGAGTGACGAAACCAAGGAAAACAAGTTCTCCCATGCTTGTCAAGATTTTGACAATTTCTGTCTAAAAGTCGATGAAACCATTGATCAGTTGGAGCTTCGGTTCATGGATATCATCCGAAGGATTCAGTCTATCTGACGAGGAAAATATACTTTGAGAGAGATCAATCTCAAAGTATTACAAGCCCTACCAGCTGAGTGGGACACCTTCACCAACATTCATGAAAGCCGAGCTGATCTTGGAGAGATGGGAACAGACAGAGTGTTCTCAATTCTGAAAGGAAACGAGTACAAGGTGAACCGATGAAAATCAACTCAGTCCTCGGTGCAGATGAGTCGACATGAGGATGTTGGTTCCGGAACAAAGACAGTAGCACTTCGAGCTGACTATTCCAAGCCGCGAACATCAAGGGCAATAAGATCTGCGGACACAGCTTCGAAGGAACCAAGCAGAGAAGAGCTGCAACAGAGTATTATCGCCATGTCAAAGAAGCTGGCTGATATGGAAACTCGGTTCAGAAAATACAAGCGGTTCTATAAATTCAACCGAACTCGAGATAACTCAAAGCCTGTGAACAACGGTTGCTTGGAATGCGGTAAAGAGGGACACTTCAAAGTGGATTGTCCAGATCTTTCGAAGAAAGATAGAGATGCGTTGAGGACCAAGCAAAATGCAAAGAACAAGGCCATGGTTGCAGAAGAAGTAGCTGATGACATGGACATCTTCACCGACACCGAAGATGAGGACGAGCTGACTTCCACCAACAACGCTATCGGACAGGATCAATGTCTCATGGCATTTGGAACCGACCAGGATGATGCTGAGGTACATTCTAGTCCAGTTAATTTAAATTCTTCCAATGCTACTAACATGCAGGAAACATTAGATGAAGAGTTGGAACCCTCTTGGGGTGACTTCCTAGAACTCAGTGAGGAATTGCGTCAGCAATCGGTTGAGTTTAAGAATCTTCAAGAACAGTTTGCCAGACTTGAAGAATCCTTAACCGAAAAGGATGATCTGATCAAAAATCAAATCGAAGAGATTGATGATCTCAAAAGTTAACTGAATGTGGCCAACCAAACTAAGGCTCCAACTGATGAGGATTTGAAGGAGCAGATCAAGGAGCAGCATGAGAAGTTGAACAAGCAAGAGGCACAGATCGACCAGCTGATGAAGATGTCAGACGCATAGACCGAGCTTATAGCTATTCTTCTCAAGGATCTACAAACTGAGAAGGACACCTGATAAAGCTATATCAATTATCCAAAATCATCGAGAATCTCATTAGTTACCGACGACAAATGGATGACGTGTCTGGACTCGGCTACGAGATGGTCAAGGACACTGGAATTCCACCCGCGACCTTTATCAAGGCTGTGGATGTGACGGTTGCCAAACCAAATACTGTTGAGTCTGCAACTCCCCAACTTAATCCAACCTTCACGTCACAGCAAGTACCTACAACACAACCTGCTAAGGGAACTGCAGCTGAGAAAGGAAAAGGAGTTGTGGTTGGAGAACTGAAGAATCCATCGGTTGGGATAACAACCGAGGGGGAATGTTCCAGGACTCAGAAAAGAAACCAGAGACATCGGAGATACAATCAGAACCGACCTCAGAACCGACCTCGGAAGGGATGGAATCAACAGAACCGACAGGGATTCAACCATCAGAATCAACATCGGTTCCATCATCAGAACAACCAGAGGTTCCATCAGAGTCAACCAATGTGGAACAGTTCCAACAACTGTGGATATTCATGCCAGAACATGAATCAACAACCTGGCATGAACAGCTGTCATCAACAACTAGGAAAATGGAATCAGACTCAGCCATAAAGATTCCAAAATGGCGTCCGACCTCATCGACAAAACCAAAAGGGTCAGAAACATCCAAAACAGGGGGAACGCCTCTTCTCCTAAAGCCCACAATGGAAGAAATCAATCTCCTACCAAGAAATAGAAAGTCAATAATAACAACAAGTCTAAGGATGACCGAGGTGTTGTTATAGTTGATGGAGAAGGAAAGATAATTTGGAATGACGAATCTATCCGAATCTACAGGAAAAACGACCCACCGTTCAAGGGGGAACTGGTTCTAACCCTCCAGGACCCAACTAAAATTGGGGACCTAAGCGTGTTTCTCTGTGCAGGAGCAGGAGGAACAGCTGAGGAAGAATAAAGCATCACATACCATGTGGGTGATGGACAGTGGATGCTCGAAACACATGACAAATCTGAGGGATTTGCTTGGGGGTTTCGTGGAGAAGGAAGGACCATCTGTTACCTTTGGTGACAACTCAAAAGGTCATACCAAAGGCTACGGTACCCTTGAAACCAATCTCGTGTCTATTTCCAATGTTTCATATGTTGATGGATTGAAGCATAACTTTCTCTCCATCAGCCAATTCTGTGATAATGGTTTCTCTGTCAAGTTTGATGCGCAGGGCTGCAGGGTCAAAAATGTCAGAACAAAGCAAGTCATATTGTTGGGAAATCGATCCCCAACCGGGAATGTCTACTATGCAGATTGGAATAGTAGTCCTCCTGAGACATGTCTTTTATCGAAGAGTAGTTCATATGTGAGCTGGCTGTGGCACAAAAGGCTCAACCATCTGAATTTCAAGACAATGAACCGCCTTGCAAGACAGGAACATGCAAAGGGTATTCCGAACCGTGTGTTTTCACCAACACATATCTGCAGTGCGTGTCAGCTGGGAAAGCTCGCTAGATCCTCCTTTCGGTTGAAAACGATTCCATCAACCGACTGAGTATTGCAGCTGATCCATATGGATCTCTTCGGGCATGTTACTCCCAAGAGCATGAATGGTAACGAATATACACTTGTTGTTACTGGTGATTTCTCTAGGTACACGTGGACCATTTTCATGCGTCACAAGAGTGAAACCCGAGATGAGCTACCCAAGCTGATGGATCGGATATCTAACCAACAAGAGATGAAAATCATTTCTATCCGATCAGACCATGGAACCGAGTTCCTCAATAAAACCATCATCGCATACTGCGAGAAGCACGGAATCACTCATCAGACATCGGCTGCTCGTACTCCACAACAGAATGGAGTAGCCGAGCGAAGAAACCGAACGCTGATGGATGCTGCTACATCCATGTTGACAAGCTCCGCTCTGCCAAAGAGATTTTGGGCCGAGGCAATCAACACAACGTGCTACACCCAAAATCGGTCTCTTCTGACCAAACGGTTGGGAAAGACTCCATATAAACTATGGAGACGCAGGAAGCTTGATATTTCATATTTTTGCGTTTTTGGTTCTAAGTGTTATATTCACAACAATGGGAAGACTCAGTTAAAAACTTTTGACGCCAAGGCTTTGAAGGGCATATTTCTCGGATATGCCGCTCGGATCAAGGCTTATAGAGTTTTTAACAACAATTCTCGTGTTGTGGAGATAACACCTCATGTTAGTTTTGATGAATCTACTTTTGAGTGCAGGGAACAGGCTAAAGGACAACAAGTAGATCCACATGTTCCACCAGCTCTCACCAGATTGCAGGTTCTAAGGCAGAAGAATCTGGTTGAACCATTGGTATGGACAACCGAGTATGATGATCCTTGTTCCTCTGAAGATGAATGTGAGGACCATCAAGATGAATGTGAGGACCCCAGCTCATCTCAAGGGAGAACTTCAGCTGATGTTACTCCAACTGCATCCGAAGCCCAACCTAGCCCGGTTCGAGATATTATCCATGTTGAGGATCCAGACTCAACAGCAGATAAATCACCAGTTCTGAAGATCCCAGCATCTCCCACGGCTCAGGTTATCCCATCCTTTGAAATCACGGAACCGCCACTGTTGGAAGAAAAAGGAAGACGCAACAAGAGATGGTATGAAGATCATTCCAAGGACAACATCATCAGAGATCCAGCCAAAGGTGTGCGTACTAGGAGCAGAGTTGCAAATCCAGATTCAGCCGAGAAAGATTCCAGCACTTACGCCCAATATGCTGAGGAGTTGGCAGTTCTTGAGGAGTTCAAGCAAGCTGGAGATGTTGCCATGATTTCATGTTTCGTAGCTGATGTGCCAGAGCCAAAGCATGTTATGGAAGCTCTCAACTGTGTTCATTGGACAACAGCCATGCAAGAAGAGCTGAATGAATTTCTACGCAACTGTGTATGGGAGTTGGTAGAAAGACCAAATGGAGTTAAAGTCATTGGATTAAAGTGGATTTTCAAGAACAAGAGAGACGCCCTTGGATTCATCGTGAGAAACAAGGCAAGGTTGGTAGCTCAGGGATATTGCCAACAAGAAGGAATTGATTTCGAGGATTCCTTCACACCTGTTGCAAGGCTGGAAGCCATCCGAATATTTCTAGCCTATGATGCATTTCACAAATTCAAGGTTTATCAGATGGATGTGAAGTGTGCTTTCCTCAACGGTGATATTAAGGAAGATGTTTATGTTGAACAGCCTCCCGGTTTTGAGACTGGTGATGGAAGAGTGTATAAGTTGAAGAAAGCAATCTATAAATTGAAGCAAGCACCTAGGGCTTGGTATGACACTCTCTGTGGTTTTCTTCTAAACTCGGGGTTCAAACGAGGGTCAGTTGACAAAACACTGTTCACCATAAAAGTTGGAGAAGACATACTTGTTGTGCAAATCTATGTCGATTACATCATATTCGGTTCTAAGTCGGAGGAGCTGTGCAAGAAATTCTCAACTCTCATGAAGGAGAAATTCGAGATGTCGATGATGGGTGAGATGAATTATTTTCTTGGGCTACAAGTGAAGCAGTCACCAAAAGGGATTTTTATTAATCAGTCCAAATATACAAAGGAGCTCATCGCAAAGTTCGGTTTGCAAACAAGTAAAACCACAAGGATCCCAATGAATAATAACTGGAAGATTGAGTCCGGATCTGAGGGAAAACCCGTGGATGCCAGTAAGTATAGAGGGATTATTGGTTCTTTGCTATATCTAACCGCCAGTCGGCCAGATATATCTTACGCGGTTGGAGTGTGTACTCGGTTCCAAGTTCAGCCGAGGGAAGCACACATGTTGGCAGCAAAGAACATCATTAAGTATCTGAAGGGTACTGTTAATGTTGGGTTGTGGTACCCCACTGACGACAATATCCAATTGTTCGGATACTCAGATGCGGATCTAGCTGGAGATCGGTTGGACAGGAAGTCCACATCTGGACACTGTCAGTTCATGGGAAGCAAGCTAGTTTCATGGTTTTCCAAGAAAAAAGTATGTGTTGCCACTTCTACAACCGAGTCAGAGTATATGGCTGCCGGTAGTTGTTGCATGCAAGTGTTGTGGCTCAAGCAACAGCTGAGAGATTATGAAGTAGCAACTGGACAGGTTCCCATCCATTGTGATAGCTCAAGTGCCATTGCTATCTCTTTGAATCCTGTTCACCATTCTTAGACGAAGCACATTGACATCCGACATCATTTTATCCGAGATCATGTTGAGAAAAAGGATGTATCTGTGGAGAAGATTCCAACTGAGATTCAGAGAGCCAATATCTTCACCCAACCTCTAGCCGAAGCACGATTCAAGATGTTATGCGATCTCCTTGGATTGTTGGATCCATCAGAAGAGGAATCAGCCGAGGTGAAGAGATAGATATCCATCTGAGGGGGAAGCTCAGATGAAGTGGGGAATCTCAGATGCGGATCACCATCCGAAAACATCAGAAGTCAGCTGAACAGACGAACTCGAGTCAGCTGATGGCATGCCACAACATTGGAACACAGCTGATTCCGACATCAGCTGGCAGGTATCATTTATGGCTGCAGGTGTTTTAAATGAGAATGTTTGAAATAAATTCTAACATTCTTGAGCATGTCAGTTAGATTAAAATAGCCATCATAGCGCATTTAATGTAAAGTACGGCTGAACATCAATAGCCTTACTTTATAGTGCGACTGGGCTGACACAAAAACAGTTCACCTTCTCACGCGCGTGTGTTGGAACTCGGAATGTCACGTCAGTCAGAGTTAGTTAACAGTCGCGAGATCTCAGCCGTTGATGGATTCGTGCCATTCAATCTTGGCCATCTATTTCAAACGACCCACTAACATATAAAAGGCGGAAAATCAGGAAGTGATTTCTTACCTTCTATACTTGTGTTTATCTGAGTAACTGTTCATTTTAGTCTCTGAGTTTGTATCACCATTTTCGGCTAAGTTCTTTTTTTCTTCTCTCTATATATAAACTTCACTGGAATACAAAATGGCACCGAAAGCTTCTTCGCAAGGAAAGAAGATGGCATCATCACGACCAACACTTGTCCCATCGACGTACGAAGAATCTTATGATATGATGATATCCAGAATTCACTTTGAGCAGATTCTATCAAAAGAAGCACTGGACTCACCGGAGTTATCCCCTCTCGCCGATCTTCTCAGGGATAATCGTCTTCTTGAGTGGGCAACGATCTTTCCCACACACTTACTCAAGCGACAGGTCGGAGAATTTTACATGAACCTACAACACGAACAGGGAGTAGGCCTCGTTTCAGAAATCTCATGTCGACAGCGCGACGTCCCTGCCAGAACTATCCGCCGTGTCAACTTCTACCTACCGGTTTCCGAGATGCTAAGATCCATCATTCCACTGAATCTGACTACCACGGACACCGTCGAGAACATCTCAGATGCAGATGCAGATCTCTTTCTTGAGAATGCTCTTATCACCTCAGGAAGGTTGAGGAGCAACATGCAGCGAACAAAGTTGAAACCCGAGCATTGACTTCTTTTCAATGTTATATCCAAGGTTATCTTTGGATACAGCGGAGCTTTTGGAGATATCAGCCGACCCAAGCTCAAGCAGCTGATAGCTTTGGAGCACAAGCACGACATCAATTGGTTCAAGTACTTCGAACACCAGTTGATGATGGTCTACACTCCAAAAGACAAAAGGGAAGCTGTGAAATTAGCTGTGGAGAAAGATACAGCTGAGGAGCAGATGGAGTCTCAGCTGCCTCCAGCTATCGGCCACTCTTCAAAATCGACAGATGCATGCCGACTCAGAGATGAGACAAATAAGGATAGAGAGGAAGAGCTACGTAAGAAAAAGTTGAAGGTTCGTATCAAACCGTCAGTTGCAAAACCAGCTGAGGAGGTACCATCTGAGTCGAGTCACTCAGTTGACGAGGCTGCTTTCAAAATTGTTCCTCGCAAAAGTGGAACAAGGAAGGAGAGGTCTCCCCATCAAGATGGGATAGAAGGGGTGGAAACTGATCCGGAAGATGAGCCGAACATGTCCTCCGATGCAGCTTCTTCATCCAAGGAATCTGAAGATGTTCTATCCTCCCCAACGGCAGGAGCTGATGTCGTACAGCACAGACAGGTTCTCACAACTGATCATCAGTCAGAAATTCCGAGCTACCCACTCGATGCCAACATTACGACCTCTTCTTTGGCCAATGTTGAGGAAACTCTTGAACCCAATGTTGAGGAAACTGTTGAACCGATTCCCTATGAAAATCTCTCTCCTTCCCCCATTGACGAAGAGGCTGATCGTCGAGCTGTCGCGCTGGAACATGAAGGCAAGTTGGCATATTGCTTTCAGAAGTTGATTGGTATGTTCCCCGAGGCGCGCAACATGCCCACCTTTGCCACGCTCGGAACTGAGCTGTTGTATCAATTCATCATCATTTTCAACCATTGGTATGTCAAGGAAGATACCATCCGGATACACAGCTGGAGCCAGCTCAAGGCAGATGAGTCCCGTTTGAGGGAATACTTCAATTATACCAACCTTGAGGTTGCGTACAACAACAAGATCGCACTACTGACTCGCCATCTGGATATCAGCAAGGCAGAAGGAAGAGACACAAGGGAGTTGACGGCAGATCGAGAATGTGTCACCTTCCTTGACAACATGCTGGCCAAGTCTGGCAGAATTCATGGATGATATTGACGCAGCTGCAGCAGCAGCAAACCAGGAGGAAGAAGAACTTCAACAGTACATGGCCAATCGCCAAGTCATGGTTGCTATTGAACAGCCAGCACCATCTGAACAGCCAGTACCATCTGATCAACCAGCACCCTCCTCGGATGAAATATGCGAGCTGATCGCTGATAGAGTCAATCAGCTGAGGAAGGAGATGATAGCCAACATCCAGCTCAACCGCGAAGAACAGCAGAGGATGATAGAAGCTCAGGATGAGAAACATAGGAAGCTGCTGGAAGAGCATGATGCGATGAAGATGAAGCTGGATGACTTCTGAACATCCACCATCAAAGACATCAATGACCTGAAGACAACAGTTCTTGAAATCAGATCAGACATGAACGTGTTCAAGTCCATCTTAGAATCCAATCTTGCAAAATCTCAACAGACGCAAGACAAAGAATGGGATTCTCGGTTCGAAAAAAATGGGCTGAGTTCGTCGCTTTTCAAACAGAAGTCACTGAAACCTTCGCTGCGATGAAGAGAGCTGATCAAGAGCGTCGTGATAAGGAACTGGAGAAGAAGGTTGATGTGGAATGTGATGTAGATGAACTCTTCAACCGGATCCAGCAGGCTGAACAAAACCTCACTTCTCTGGATGGCTCAGTCGCAAGCCTTATTGCTGATGCCAAAAGGGGGAAGATGAGACGCAAGCTGAAGAAGATATGCCAGCCGGAAAGGAATCTCAGCTAAAGAAGACCGAGCTGAAGAAGACAGCTCCGAAGAACTCCGCTCCGAAGAAGCCAACCGACAATAAACAAGAACAGCTGAAATCTATTGTTGTCGGAGGAGAAGAAATGGCTAAGGACATGGAGCAGGCGAAGAAGTATGGAGTTTCCTACAACTCCATAGCCGAGATTGCAGCCCAGATCGATGCTGAACTCGACGGTATTACAACCGAAGAGTGTATTGCTGCTGCTAAAGCTATGGATGTCCCGGAGAAGGATTACATGAATCCGGAATGGGTGAAGAAATTCGCGGCCAACCAAGCAACAAGAGTCAACAAGTTCAAGGAAGAGCTTGCCAAGGTTACCAATAACTTGGATAGAAATGTTGCCTCCCGAAGCCGACGACGCATTGAGAAACATCAAGTGAAGGCTGAAGCAAAAATGAAGCATCAAAGACTGCCGGGAAAGATCAAGCTCCAGGGACGCTTCAAGCATATGGATAAATGGATGCCAGCTGAATGGAATGATGATTGAGAATCATTCAAACAAGAATTTGTGAATGATTTCTACTACAGGAAGGTGTACGCAACTAAGGATTCAAGAAGAGCATTCAAAGAAGCCCTAACCGAGCTTCACTCTGGGGATCCGGGCATGTTCAACCAGTTCAGACGAGCTATGATTGATGCAAAGCTGGACATGAATACCGTCCCTGTCCCTCAGAAGGTTACATATCTTCCTCCATTCATTCCAGATACAAGAAATCCTAACAGGCAGAAGATCGCAGCTGAAGCCAGAAAACTTTGTCAGGAACATGGAGTGGATATCTCGAAGGAATCAGATGCCAAGAGAGAAATTTTTGTCAGGATTTTCGGCAAGTATGGGCTGAAGTATTAGCCGAGATAGAGTTTTTGAGCCACTGATGTAATTGATTTCTAAGCATATCTGTGTAAACACATCAGTTGTAATGAAAACTTTCATCATATATCCGATTCAACTTGATGTACAATTTTCTAGTTGTCCAAGCTCTGAATCGCAAAGTTATTTCAATACCATGTTATAACTATGCTAACCCTTTGATGTTTAACCTTATAGACTGTCTAGAATTTCAGCTAAGATTATAGATAGGTCAGTGGGGTTTAGATCAGTAGGGTTTTGGCATCATCAAAAAGGGGGAAATTGTTGGGAAATTTAGTAAAGTTTTGATTGATTCCAAAACCAACTGACCCCAACCGAGTAGATGTTGCCATATCCTATTGTTAGTATTTAGGCTCGCTGTTTGAGCAATGTTCAGATTTTATCTTTACAGGACTCCAGCTGAAGACGACAACATGGCTATACTTGGATAGAACTACAGATGGAAATTCGGATGTGGAACATCAGATGTAAGAAAGACAACTGAGCGTTCAAGCCAACTGTTCGGATGTGGAACATCAGATGTAAGAAAGACAACTGAGCATTCAATCCAACCGTTCGATATAGAACATCGGTCAAAAGAAAACATCTGAGTAATCAACTGTTCGTCAGATGTGACAATCCACCTGATCAGATGGAACATCAGTTGCAGGACTCAATCTGATAAATCGACAACATGAAGTTCAAGGCAGCTGAGGGTTCAACTATTCCTCTTTAGACAGATTGTCAGATGAAGGTAGCAATCAGATGGAACATCAGCTGAAGACCACTCAGATGAAGATCAAACGTCTCAACCGACTAACCAATGTTAAAAGACAAAAGTTGAAATTTGAATTTCAAATAGGAAGTCACATGAAGGTTTGACGTTCTGTCATTACCTCATTTGGCCCAACACAAGGTTGCCTCAGAAGGAAAGCAGAACTTCACAGTTGCCAAATCGGGAAAATCTGCAGAGATGAGAGACAAGCCATCGCTTTCACAGAACAGAGATCAACGGCTCTTCCAACGGCTAGTTGATCCTCACCGCCTATAAATAGAGGCATTCATTCATTCATTCATCAAGGAAGAAGAGACAGAAGAGCGAAAGAACGACGATATACTGCGCACAAGCTAAACTGTAATTATTTTCTTTCTAAGAACATCACCAGCTGAGAGTTCATAGAGAGTTAGAATCTGTCTTGGTGTTTTCGATCTTAGTTTTAGTCTTCATTTGTTCAAGCTTAGATCCTAGCTCACTTCATTGATAAAGCTAGTAGTTGGAAAACCCACCCTTATACACATCCCCTAAGAAGGTTGTTAAGATCCTGCTCTTCCCGAAATTGAGTAGAAAGGTTGATAAGTACCCGCAAACTTATCTGTACGGTTGCAAAGCCCGCGTAAGCTTTGTGGTAGTTGTCCTAAAGAATTTGGATTGAGTTGTGTGGACTCACAACTCCCGTGGACGTAGTAGTTCTCTCCGAACCACGTAATTCCTTTGTGCTTTTGTGTTTTGCATTCAGTTACTTTCTGCATATCTAACTGTCCAATTAACCAGCACTCAAAACTGCATCTTTACATTTCAACTAATTTGGTTGTTGACCGACCTTGGATCTGAGCGTGAGTTGTTTTATACGAGTTGTTTTTGTATCCACCACATTCCGCACAGCACCACTCTTCCAGCTGAGTTTTCTTACTCAGTTGTGATTCCAGCTGAGTCTTCTTACTCAGTTGTGGTATTTTTCGGGGGTTGTTTTTAAAATTCCTATCTGGTGTATTCCCCCCCCCCCCATACACCAGAACTCGTATCGGGACCATCAACCTGTGTATGCCCCAGACAGATAGTACATGCTCCTATGCCCACAGCCAGACTGGTTAGTCTTAGAGGTAAGTTAGGGTCGATCCCACGGAGAGTGAGGAACCTCTTTACTCTTCGGTACACAAATTGAGTTGTCACGGTCTCAACCTGTTTATCTGCACAATAAACTAAAGCGGAAATCAGATATAAAAAAGGGGTAAGATTTGGGGTAGGTCATGATCAGTGCTGATATATTTATTCGGTCATGGGCATACTGAAGATCTGTCCATGCTTCATACAAACTCAAGGCGTGGTCCAAAGACATTGGAGCGTTTCAAGAGTTTATACTTCACATTTAGGATGGTTGAATCCCTTGTAGTCACTTGGTCTGAAGGTCACGCTTCACCCTGGTCACAAGGCTGTGCTTCACTCCTCCTTAAATAGTAGTCATACCCGATCCCTCCAAGTATGACCATCACAAACCTTCTCTTCCAAGCTTTCCATGTCGGCACCTATAGAGCAGATATAACTCGTGGGATATACATTTCCGGTAACGCGTCCAACCGGTCATCGATATATCTACGATGCACAAGATGAGTCCTTCGGTCAATAACCATGGCTTGATGCCTCGTCAGAGTTGGTGGCTGATTGTTAGAGAAGCCCAAGACTGAGGAAGAACACAGTATCCCCCTTGCCCGTTCCTCGCCATCCAGACCTACAGCACCATTGGAGGTACTGCTTAGCTACTCGGTCATGGGCATATTTAACGATGCCGTCTGTCATGCCCTGGCCTTCGCTTGGCATGGTACAACTCTAACCGAACGGAGATCACCCGTTAGGTCAGGACTGCCCATAAATTCTGCACAGATCTTTTCAGAACCACTGGACTCAACCGATGGCACAAATGCCTCACGAATATTTCACATATCAACAAATAACCAATCTCCCCAACCCAAATCTCACTAAGGGGACTACTCACACATATTAAAATACATAATCTCAAATATAATTAAACACATTAATAGAATAGAAATATGGAATACTTGAATTGAGAAAGTACCTAAGGCAAACTGCCTTGGATTTGTTCATCACAGCGGAATGTAAAAGAAAGCAAGTAATTGTTTGTGTGTAAACTGTAAAAGAGCTGCAAGTAAAGTGTTTTTCGGGCTGAAACTATAGAATGGTAAGGGTATCCAACGTTGTGCTCGCCAAGGTTGTTGATCTTTTATAGTTGAGCTGATGGCAGTCAAAACCCTCCGCTGATGGACTGAATCGGCATGATTGATACTTTCCATATTGAGCGTGATCTTGATTATCCATGATTGAACGAATTCAAGATTGGCAATCTCCGATTGATTGACTGAGGGTAATTGACTGACTTCTGGATTCTTCTTTACATAGGTATTTTGGCATGATATCTTGCATATCTCTCTCACGCGTCTTTCCTTCTTTGGTTTTGGCGGCTGACTGGTGACTTCGGTGATGGTCATACTGTTGCATACTCTAGTTAGTCCTGCACCAAGGTTTTGTTCTTCGTAGGCACGGCAGCTGCAATATCTTCTTTGTTGTTGGGTGCATTGCGTTAATACCATGAATGCGAATGATGAACAACAACTTAGCTTCAAGGTTCACATGGAATCCTCCTTTCAACCTTGTCTCATGCTTCAATTGAATGGACTCCTTCTCCTGCGCTGCACACTCTTTGATGTGGTCGTATTCTTGCAACTGCTTGAAAATACTCTAATTCTGCTCATTTCAACCATCTTTCCTCAGTTTGCCTCTGACGGAGCTTCTTCCTCACGAATACAGCTTTCCTTCCCTATATAGTCACTAAAGACACAACAAGACAGGAAAAATAGGGCCAAATGGCCCAAAAGTCGACGCATCAAGAACTGTCATCTCAAGTTGAGATAAAGAAGGCTCAAGTAAATGCTATTACATTGTGTAGTGGAGCCAACTTGCCTGAAGTAAGAGTGCCTGACCATTATGTACCTCAAGAAGCTGTATCTGGGCGACAAGAGTCTCTTGGGCACGATGCTGAAATTGACCAAGAAGATGAGGGTGAACCAGAGAAATATGAAGAGGCACCCATGGGATCAGGTGAGGTTGAGGAGCTATGGCAAGAATTGTCAGTGGAAAAAAAGGCACAGGTTGAAAGGAAAGCAGCAGACATAAGAAGGAAAGTTGAGCTCGATGCGGCTGAAATTAGAGCTAAGGCAATGAACGAGGCTGAGAACGTAACTAAGTCAAAACCTTATGAGCTAAAAGCTTCTTACCTAAGACGTTTTGCAAAAGACAAGGAAGCACAGGAGATGAAGAAACTGACTAAAATGTTTCAAAAGGTTGAGGTCAACATACCCCTCTTGACCGCCTTACAGCCTATGCCCAAGTATGCCAAGTTTTTGAAGGAATTATGCACAAGAAAGATCAAGTACACAGATCATTCAAGGTTTCAAGTGAGAGAAAATGTATCTGTAGTGTTGCAAGACACCCCGATGCCGACCAAGTGCACTGATCCTGGGATGTTCTATATTCCCTGCATCATTGGAGATATAAAGATTGAAAAGGCTATGCTGGATCTTGGAGCATCGATTAACGTCATGCCCAAATCAATGTATGATGATCTCAGGATGGGGCCACTCAAACCTACAAGGGTGGCTATTCAACTAGCGGATAGATCGACTGTATGGCCTGAAGGAATTCTAGAGGACGTCTTGGTCAGGGTAAGAGACCTAATCTTTCCAACAGATTTCTATATTCTAGACATGGGGAGATCATCGCATAAGGCACAAGTCATGTTGTTGGGAAGACCATTCTTGAAGACCGCTCGCACAAGAATCAATTGCAATATGGGGAAGCTAACATGTGAGTTTGGAGAAGAAATGGTGTCATTTGACGTTTACAACACAATGAAACAACCTAGCGACATGGAATTGGTGCATAGCATTGACCATATTGATCAAATGGTGGAAGAGCTCTGGCCACAAATAACAATCGAAGATAGGCTGGATGTAGTCCTTCAAATTAGCCTAACTAAGATTGTTGCCCAAGACGGATCTGTTAAGCTGATTGAAGTAGTGCATTACCTGAGATCAGATGTAGAACCAGTAAGGAGAGTAGAACCATTGGTGATTCCTACATTGAACCAAGAAGATAGGTTGATGCCGTCGATAGAGAAAGCACCCAAGTCAGAATTGAAAGCACTGCCTAGCCACTTGAAGTACATCTACTTGGGAGAAGAAGAGACGCTACCAGTAATCATAAGTGTTGAGTTGTCTATTGAGGAAGAAGAACGTGTGAAAGAAGTCCTGGTGGAGTACAAGCATTAGCTGGATATTGAAAGCATTGGCTGGACATTGACCGATATAAGGGGCATTAACCCTACTGTGTGCAGACACCATATCTTGCTCGAGGAAGATGTCGTACCCATTAGAGATCCTCAAAGAAGATTGAATCCAGCAATGAAGGAGTTAGTGATGAAAGAAATCTTGAAGCTGTTGGACTTGGGGATTATATACCAGGTATCTGATAGTAGATGGGTTAGTCCAGTACATGTCATACCCAAGAAGTTCGGAATTTAAGTGGTAGAAAACGAGCAGAGGGAAATGGTGGCTACGAGGTTACAAACAGGATGGCGAGTATGCATTGATTACAGGAAGCTGAATCAGAAGACCAAGAAGGACCATTTTCCATTACCCTTCATTGATGAGATGCTCGAAAGGTTGGCAGACAACAAGTACTTCTGTTTTCCCGATGGTTACTCGGGCTATATGCAAATCTGGGTCGTGGAGGAAGACCAGGGCAAGACCACCTTTACTTGCCCATTCAGTACGTTCGCGTATAGAAGGATGCCTTTTGGTCTATGCAACGCTCCTGGTACATTCCAAAGATGTATGATGAGTATATTCTAATATTTTCTTGAAACATGTATAGAGGTGTTCATGGACGATTTTACTGTCTATGGATCGGATTTCGACAAGTGTTTAAGTAACTTGGAGATGGTTCTGAAAAGATGTGTGGATAAGAGCTTGGTACTCAACTATGAGAAGTGCCACTTCATGGTAAAGAAAGGTATAGTTCTTGGGCATGTCATATCAGAACGACAGATAGAGGTGGACAAGGCCAAGATAGATATCATAGCCAAGTTGCCCTACCCGAGCAACGTGAAGCAGCTGCATGGTTTCCTTGGACACGCAAGATTTTATAGGAGGTTTGTCAAAGACTTTGCTAAGATCGCGCAACCCATGGCCAGGTTATTACAAGGGGAAGTGGAGTGGAATTTTGATGAAGATTGCAAGAAGGCATTCTGTACATTAAAGGAGATCTTGGTGTCAACACCTATCATTCAACCACCAGACTGGAAAATGCCATTTGAAGTGATGTGTGACGCAAGTGACTACGCAGTGGGAGCTGTTCTTGGGCAGAAGAGAGGAAGAGTGAATCATGTCATATATTATGCATCCAGAACTTTCAATCCTGCCCAATGCAATTATTCCACTACAGAGAAGAAATTACTAGCTGTGGTGTTTACCGTAGAAAATTTTCGATCATGCCTGCTCGGGGGCAAGACCATAGTCTATACTGACCACTCCGCCCTGAAGTTATTCATAGCCAAGAAGGAGACAAAACTCAGATTGATAATGTGGATTCTGTTACTTTAGGAATTTGATTTGGAAATTAAGGATAAGGCTGGAGCCCAGAATCTAGTGCCCGATCATCTGACTCGCATTATCCAACAAGAAGAGATTGAGCCGATCAAGGAGACTTTCCCAGATGAACATCTTGCTCTTGCCCAAGATAACCCTGATCCGTGGTATGCCGACCTGTGCAGCTATATTGTCTTGGGACGACTTCCAGGCAACCTCAGCCTATATCAAAAGAACAAGTTGAAGGTGGAGAGTCGATATTACATCTGGGACGAGCCGTATTTGTGGAAAATGTGTACCGACCAAGTTATTCGAATGTATGTTGATGAAAAGGAACAAGCAAGTATCCTCGCACACTGTCATTCCAAGGTGTATGGAGGACATTTTAGACCAAAAAGAACGGCAAGGAAAATATTGGATTGTGGGTTTTATTGGCCCAATGTATTCAGAGACAGCTTCAAGTGGTGCAAACGGTGCGTTCAATGCCAAAAGGAGGGCAACATCGGCAAGAGGAATGAGATGCCCATGACCCCAGTCATGCCTGTGGAAGTATTTGATATATGGGGAATGGATTTTATGGGGCCACTGCCCAACTCGCTAGGAAATCTATACATATTGTTGGCAGTCGACTATTTGTTGAAGTGGGTGGAGGCCAAGGCAACATCACATAATGACTCAAAGGTAGTTGTGGAATTCCTCAGGGGCAATATCTTTAGCCGGTTTGGTGTGCCCAGGGCAATCATTAGTGACCAAGGAACGCACTTCTGCAATGGAGTTGTAAGAGGGTTAATGAGCAAATATGGAGTACATCATAGGATTTCAAATGCTTATCACCCTCAAGCAAATGGTCAAGCTGAATTGTCTAACCGCATTGTGAAGTCTGTCTTGAGGAAGACAATCAGCACAACAGGGAAGGATTGGAGTTTGCGTCTTGAAGATGCATTGTGGGCATACAGGACAGCATTCAAAACACCATTTGGGATATCGCCCTACAGAATGGTCTTTGGAAAAATGTGCCACTTGCCCGTAGAAATAGAACATCGAGTGTATTGGGCAGTTTAGAAGATGAATTATGACTGGGATGAAGCTGGCCAAGCTAGGAAGCTTCAATCGCGGGAACTCGAGGAAATTCGACTCAATTCATATGACAGTTTTGTGTTGTACAAAGAAAAGATGAAGAAAGCTCACGATGCGTTGATTAAGGTTAAAAAGTTCGAACCTGGGCAACATGTGTTGTTATACTAATACAACTTTAAACTCATATCGGGGAAACTATCTACTAAGTGGGTTGGTCCGTTCGAAGTGCAAGCGACATATGCAAATGGGACTGTAGAGGTAATGAATTCAAACACGAGAAAGAATTTCAAGGTCAATGGAGAGAGATTGAAGGTTTTCTTTGGCCAAGTTCTAGAGAAGCCAGAGGAATACTTGAAATTCCTCTGTGACATGGAGCCCTAACTTGGGCAAGAAGGACGTCGTGCCCACGATGATAACTGAGGTGCTGGCTCAGAGGCAACCTGGTATATTTTTCCTATTTTTACTTGTTTATTTCATTTTCTTAAAAAAAAGGTGAAGGTAGGGATTAAAATAGCCATAATTTTAATTTTTCCATCAAATTTAGGCGTATTTTAATTCCACCTTGGGTAGAAATGTCTAGCCATAGGATAAGAGAAATTTTGCCTTGTATATGGTAGTGTGTTTGTGACCTGCAGAGCAGAGGTATTGAGTGAAAGGAAGAAGAAGGATTTAACACTTTGCCTTGAGCAAATTTTGTGCGTAGGAAGGCAAGAGCGGCGCTCTGGGCTAAGCGATGGACTTGTGCAACACAGCTGACGAGACAGTAACTGCCACACCACGTGGGATGTGACAACTGCACTCAAAACCTAACTCTATCCCTATAACCGCCTGCCACCCTACCACGTCTATTCCCTCTACCCTTTCCACTTCCCTACGTAAACTATCAATTCAAAAAACTACCATAATCCACTTTCCATCCTCAACCTCCCCAATTTCGGCCTTCATCAGATTTCTTCCCCAAATTTAAACCCTAAAAATCCCACCATGGTATCCACAAGCCCTAAGAATAAACTTAACAAGATCCCTCACGGAACACATATCGATCTCTCTCAACCAGAATCGCCACCGTCGGAGGTCCCTTTGGCCGCAACAGACCCAACATTTTGGGTGGCACCATATCCTCTCACAGCCGAGGTAGAGGAGATCATTAGCAGTGCACTCGCTGATGCAATGGTGGTTCCTGAGGAGGTAAAAACAGACATAGTTGCTCCGGTGGGTGGAACTTCTTCCACGCCGGAGAAAGCCTCTGAGGAAGTAACGTCGGAGAACACGCCACCAGAACCGGAGGAGAAAGAGACACAGTAGGACGACGACGTAGAGATGGAGGTTGTAGAAGAAGATAAAGGAGAGCAGGAAGAGAAGAAGGAATCCGACGATTCCTTCGACAAGTTGTGCCAAGAAGTGGAGAGGGATGCAAAGCGATAGGAGAAGAAAAAGAAAGGCCAACTGGAGAAGGAGGCAAAGAAGAAAACGAAGGCGGCCACGTCTGAAGCCGTTTTGTCGTTGGGTGGAGAGTTATCCATGGAGGAGACGAAGGTGACCACACCTTCTTCCAAGAACCCAGGGAAGAGGCAGAAAGTGGTGGAGTCGGAGGAGGACGAGGATGTCCAGATTGTGAGGGAAAGGATAACTAGGTCCGCTGCTCGGAAGATCAAGAAGGAGGTGTCCGAGTCGCGAGGGAAAAAGAAGGGAAAGAAGGTGGAAGACTTGTCCGCCAGGAAGGTTTTCGTGCCCAGGGAGGTTGATTTTGGTGACCTGGACTCCCTGGGCATCACGATGGAAGTGAGAGCCTTGTTCGAGGGATGTGGCTGGGGAAGATTCTTGACGCTACCTTGCCACATCTATGAGGACGTGGTGAGAGAGGTGTACGGATCTATGGAGTTCGTACTAGATGGAGAAGAGAACTCGGCCTCGGTCTAGTTCGTGTTCAATGGACAGCCATTTATGGCTGGGTTGAATGACTTGAACTAGATTTTGGGGTTCGTCACGATGATGCAAATGCAAAAGCCGGAGTTTAGGAGCGCAGGAAAGAAGGTGCCAGTGGATTTGCCCAAGGAGAAATAGGTCCGGATGTGAAAGGAGGTCAGTTTGGGAACGGAGTTCAAGCCAGGAAACAACAAGGCATCTGATCTGAAGACGCCAACCCTCTGCATTGCCTATAGGATTCTTGCCTACAACATGTTTGGTAAGAGAGATAGCGGGAACTCGCTAGCCAACAACAAGGTCAACATACTGTTTTGTATGTTGACAAGGAAGAGGTTTCATTTTGCAACCTTCTTGATGGAGCAGTTGAGAGCACTGATGGAAAAGGCGAGGCAGAAGCACTCGTGTGGGCACTTTATTATAGCCTACATCGAGGGATTGGAGCTTCAAGATGAGGTGAAGGATTTTGAGGTGACACCGGCTGACGAGCTCAACATGGAGAGGTTGAGCAGGATGAAGGAGGTGGTGAAGCATGGAAAATGATGGCGTCTATTGGAGGTGCATGAGAAGGATCAACCAGCCTCAGCACGCTTGTTGCCCAAGAAGTCAACTAGGATGGCCAAGAAGTCAGTGATCAATGAGGAGGAAGAAGATAATGAGGAGGAGGTTGAGTCTCCTTCTACCCAGTTGAAGGAAGTTTTGGAGAGGTTGGGCAAGACTGAGAAGTTGCTCAAGGAGCTATGGAATGAGCAACTGATCATCCAGACTACTCTCAACAGCCTTGCCCGCCACTTGAAAATAGGGTCAGCTTCTGATCCTTCTGCTTAATTATGTCCTCCTGTTTTATGTAGTTTTTCTTTAAGTTTTTATTTTGTTAGTGTTTTTTTGTTTTATTTGTCTTGTGTCTGTGGAGTGATCGAATACCTCACCCACATTTTGTCCTGCAAAATGTGTGTTGAGGTAGGCGAATAACTCTAGTTGTTTATGTTTGAGTTTTGACCTTTTTACATCCACTACTTTGCTATAAGCAAAGTGTGTGTGTAGGGAGGCCAATTGTTTGTAAAAAAGTTTGTTAAGTCCAAGGTTGAGGCCTCCACGGATGGACTTTGCTATAAGCAAAGTGTGTGCGTGGGGTGTTTGTGCCGTGTGTTTTTATTTTAAAGTTGTTGAGTCGATCAGCATGGGGATGTTGGGCAAGATGATATGATGATTTGTGTGCTTAATTGCTGCATGTTGAACAGTGTTAAGTTTATGCATGCTAGAAGATGACTTGAACGATGGATTGAGTTGTGAGCATACCCTGTGAGGATTTGAGCTTAATTGAATTCATTCTTTTTGTGTGATTGAAGACATCTTGATTTGGAAGAACTAGAACTTGCCTGTACTTTGGTTTATAATCTCTAAACTTAGATGATTTAGGCCATTCTTTCATTAGCCCATTGATCCTGAATTGAATACCTGATATCATTATATCCTTTGATAACCCCTTTTGAGCTGAATTGATTCTTTCTATCACTTAGATTGCCTTGGAAAAGTTGTTTATCTGGTTGCGGGAACTAGGGCAATATAAAGAAGAAAATGGCAAGAAGGAGATGATGGGGGTATATCCTGGGCAGGAATAAGTTTTGATAGTTGGGTTATGCTCAAGAAAAGAAAAAAAAATGAAAGAAGAATTAGGTGAACACAAAAAGAAAAAAAAAATATATAAGATCCCTAGAAAAAGGTTAAAGCTTAAGCCTGGAAAAGATAAGGCAAGGAATTAAGAAATAGATGGGAACCCCTGTTGCCCAGCATGAATTTAAATTGCCCTTAGCCGAGATCTAAATACTTCCTACTCATTGCCTTAAGCTTAAACCCCTAAAAAGACCTAATGATGAGTTCTGAGATTTAGAATAAGAACTTTAGATTTAAAAGGCAGGCAAGCCTATGGTGACACCGAAGTTAAGATGGTCTATGAGTGTAACAGTGAACCTAAACACAAGAGTGATGAGTGTGGAGAGGATATCCTAAAAGCGCACACTTCTATCTTGACTTGTTTGATGGTATTGCATTTTCTTTTCCCTTCACTTGAAGATTATTTAGAAAGAATTGTTGTGTTGTTTTGACTAACTCTTCTGTGTTGATCATGTTTGGAGTCTTTTGTTCTTTTGTTTGTGTCTTGGGCAAGTTGTTTGTGCACACTTAAAGACAAGTGTGGGTTAAGTGTGTGCACATGATGAGTCCATATTTTATGTCTTTTTAGTGTCTGTTTTAGGTAGTTTAGATCGAGTCTTTGTGTGTGTTTTGTCTAGTTTTAGTGTCTTGGAGGACATATTTTGGGCAAGAGGTGGTTTGCTGCCTTGCAGGTGGAAACTGGGCAATACAGGGATAGAAAGCTTCATTTCTGGAAGCAGGTCAGACAGAGCGTTATTGATCAAGACAAAGATAGGTGGAGTGCTTTGGTCAGCTGGCAAGTTTCTCTCCTAGGTTTAGAAGGATAAGGAAAAGATGATCTAACTTAAATATCTTTCCTTATCCGACTAGATTTAGGATCCGCAAGGGATTTCTTGGAAATAGACGTGACTTGCCATGTTGGGGTCGTGCTTATCAAGTATTACTTGCATCCCAAGGTAGCTCGTGGATTCCTTCCATGTTAAGGACCGGGGACCCAAACCCTAAGTGTTCACCTATAAATATTGAAGCCTAGCTGCTGCGAAGGAAGCCGTCTTTTTATGCTTTCATTCCCTGTTACTTACTTGAGCGATTGTGAGGAGAAAAACAAGTCCTACGGGCAAAGTTTATTTGTGTTTTTGTTCATCGGCACTTTTGGCCATATTTTACTTTCACGTACTTCGTAAGTTTTAATATAGTTTTTCTTATGAGTTCCTTTAATTATTGTGTTCTTAGTTTTATTATCATGTCTAGCTAAGGTTTTATACTTGATCTGGGCAAGATAGTTAGGTGATTACTTATGCTTGAGAGGTCTAATTCGTGCTAGATAATTGCATGCATGTGTTCCCGATATGTTAATGAGCTTGTTCCAATATTATATAATATGATTAAGAGATTAATAGGCCATTAATCGCTTAGGACATATTAGATCACTAATCAATTGGGAGGTAGGAGTGCTTTCCATAACTATCTCAATTAAGATCGATTAACATTAGAGAAAAGTGTCTACCCTATTGGATTGGACGTGATGATTCGTTGTTGGGCCTTTCTAGTGATTAATGCTCCTTGGGCAAGAGACTGAACGATTACTCCGACAGAGGTATTACTCAAGGTAGGGAGCCGGCAGCGCGTCACCAACTAAGTAAGGATAGGTAAGGAAAGGGTTTGTTGATAGCGTGACGAGTAAAAAGGGATCTCGGCATTCAAGTCCTATAACTAACGATGCATGCATGTGATGACTATATTTGCACCAATGACCAAGCTAGAGTTTTCACTTAACAATGTCTTAGTCCAGATCAAGTAATTTTTATTATTGATCAAGTTATTTGTTTACTTTTCAGTGTTTATTTAAGTTCTCGAATTGGGTAAGAGAGCCCTGGTGACCAAGATAGCAAAACCACACTTTCTTTACAGGTGGAGGAGGTTTCACGAGATAGTGACAATCAACTCCTTGTGGATCGATCCTGTACTTACTTCCTAACTATATAGCTGTGAGGATAGGCTACAAATTCATTTTGAGAGAGCGAACAACAGCTTTGTCCCCATGGTATTTGGTATAAGTCAAGTTCCGACTCACAACTTGTTGGATATTGTGACAGTGATTGGGCTGGATCACAAGATTATATGAAGAGCACTTCTGGCTACGTATTAAAGCTCGGATCGGGAGTTTTCTCATGGGGATCAAAAAAGCAAGACTCAATTGCATTATCATCTGCAGAAGCTGAGTACGTTGCAGCAGCCGGAGCGGCATGTCAAGCTATATGGCTTAAAAGAGTATTGGAAGACATGGGAGAACTAGAAAACTTGGCAACAGAGATTTACTGCGATAACAAGTCAGCTATCGCAATAGCCAAGAATCCAGCAAAATCGCACAAAGCACATTGATATCATGTATCACTTCTTAAGAGATGTCAAAGCAAAAGGGCTCATCGAGATGAAGTATTGTCCAACGAAGGAACAACTAGCAGATATCTTCACCAAGGCGCTACCAAGAGATAGATTGCAGTTTTTACGAAGGATGCTTGGAGTTATCGACGAATGCATCAAGGAGGAGTATTGAAAAGGTGATGCATTTATGTAGAACTATCTAAATAAATATAAACTAGAATATTCTAAAGTAATCAAGATTATATGAGTTGTATTTGAATCTAGAAATATTCTAGAGAATTCAAAAGTATATGATATTAATGTGGGATCTACATATGTTCTAGAATATTCAGGATTAGGGAATGTATAATCTAGATTAGATGAATTTAGTAGTAACTAGTAGAGAAATCTAGATTCCTATGAGGATCTAGAGAATTCTCTCAACAACTATAAATAGAAGTTTTGCACCATATGTAATATATCAAGCAATCAAGCAAAGCAATAAAGCTAAGTTTTCTACTCTCTATAGCCTTCTAGGAGACAAGAGCTTCATTCTAAAATTACTCTTTATATCCGACACACTCTTCATTCACAAAATACTCACAATCTTCGTCTACACCATTCACTAAAATCACTCACCACATCCAAAACTTCTTAATCACCTTCATTTTCTAACATTTTTTCATTCCATCTTCATAGCCCACCACCTTTTGATATTGTTTCTTTTTTAATTTTGAAAAATTTCTTTGGTCTCGATAATTCTAGTTTTAATGTTTTTTATTCGCAGGTGTTTCATTTCACCATTCTGACGTTCTTCCACATTTGGCCTGGATTTTGCGGCAACTATAGTTACTGAAGTCTATTCATCGTCGAGCATGGACAAAAAATTGATGGATAATTTGAAACTTGGTTGTTTTGTGAAATTATTCTTTTAGAGCAGATATAATTTTTTTTTTCATTTTTTGGTGTTGTAGTTATTATAATTTCCGATTGATTGATCTTTTTTATATGGGTATGATTCTATTTATTTGATTAGTGTTTAGAGCAAATGTATTTGAATAGATGTATCTCATAGGGTTTAGGTTTGAATTTGATAAAATGGTGTGGTGGCTTTAGCAATTCAGTTTCATGTTCCTATTTTTCTGTCATGATATCATTGATTTATGAATTTCTATGATTCAATTAGTGTTGAGGCATTCGTGTAATGCCCCAGACTTTTTCTACAGTCTTTAAAAATGAAAGTTAATAATAATTATGGCTTTGCATGCCTAAGATCATGAAATTAAATTCTAAGATTTACGGTGAAATCCGTTTCCGAAAATAATTTTCAGAAATCGGACGAACGACTACTGTATTAGGGTTTTTCGCGTCCGTTAAGTTTTTCGCCGAAAACTCGGAATCGAATTCCGTCAGAATTTACATTCACTTTTTCTTCGAGACGAGTTCCCCGGAGAAAGTTAGTTTTTATGATTTTCCGGACGAAATTTGGACTGTTATGTCCCGACTTTTTCTAGAATTTTGAAAAACGAATTAGGTTTTCCGAGTACGTAAATTATTTTCAATCTAACGGACGAATTAGATTTCATCAATTCCGTAACTAACTAGGAAAGTATTTCTCGACTTTTAAAACGACGTTTAAGAGCCGGAAACGAGTTTTTATCGTCAAACAATCCCTCGCCAAACAACCCTTAACGAGTCACTATGTTTTGGTTGGATATTTCCTTAGCTTTATGAGTCACCATTGTGACTCATCATCTCTCTCTCCCACCTCCTAATACCGCCACCTCCATCTCCCATTCTCTCTCTCATTTTCTTCATCATCTCCTCCATTGAAGCACATTCCAAGCTTTCTTCAAGATCGATACTCTTCCATCTACCGATCAAATCCATATCCGAGTTCATAATACGAAAGGTAAGAGCTTCGTCTATCATTTGAACCGAACAAATCTCTTTTTTCCCCATCTTTTATTTTTCGAAAATTTTGAAGGATGAATAGCATGTGATTTCTTGATCGAATCTTGTTCTAGGATGTTTAGAATCGAGTTCTACGGATTGAATCATGAAGAAAAATCACACCTCCATGTCTTAGGTCATTACCAAAATTTTTTAGAATTTGGGGCTTTGATCGTAGCTCGTTTTCTTTGTCGATTGAATGTTAGATTAGTGTTCCTTATGATGTTAATTAACCGTATGAATTGTTTTAGATTTTTCTAAAAATAAAATGTGAAACTTAAGAGATGAAGGAGGCTCGATTTAGGATAGTAAATGTGTTGATATGCTCGATTGGGTGATGGAAATGAGATATACGATGCATGAGGTCGAATATATATTAAATTGAGATTTTTCTAAAAATAAAACGAAAAATGTAAGAGACGAAGATGTGTCAATAAGTCGAAGATCGATAATATTTTGATAATATGATTTGCATGTTAGTAATGCTCGTTAGATGATAATCGTTGTCGTAAAATTTGAATGAAAACGGAGAACGTAAAATTTTACGTAAGAGAGGAACGACGGACGATAAGTCGAGAATAGATAATGATATGAGGATGTGAATTACGTATTTATGACTCTTGATAGATGATGAATAAGATTGTAAATTTTGAACGAATTCTAAAGATGTTAGATTTTTCGTAAGAGACGATCAATTGATGATAAGTAATGATAGAAAAGTCGATTAATGATTCTATTTGGATATTGATGATTATTAATGATTAAGGAATGAGTTTGTAGTTGACGACATGTTTGTCCGAGTATTGAAAAGATGAGTTGTAGTTATAATCGAGAAGTAGAAAGAAGAAGTTAAGAATTTGAACGAGAACTTGAATTGGTTTAGTAATTGTATAGTTTGAGCGACGAGGTTTTGATCGTCATGTTCATAAACGAGAAATGAAAAGAGGTCTATCACGTATAATGATACGAGTAGACTGTATTGAATCAGTAAATTCATGAGATTTAAGTTCGATAACATAGAACGAACCTAGAAAAACGTGCGTCGATTTTATCGAGCATTAGGGTTTCACTCGGCAGTTTTGGCGACCCTTCACGGAAACTGCAATATCTCCTAGCTCCTTTATCGGAATCAAGATCCGCGAATTGGGGAGTAAACTAGACACCCGTACCTTTCTTTTGGTATAAGACTCGCCCCCTGTTTCGAAATCCCCTGTTCTGGGCGAACTTACTGACCTCGTGCAGTGTATGTTCAAAATGTGGTTTCTTAAGTTGAATTCTTCTCAACTTGAACTCTTTCGATCTTTTTAGTCATTTCAAGTTATCGACTACCTTATTTCTACCGACCTAAAGTGTCGAGTACAGAACCGAGTGAGTGTCAAACGAGATGCGTTCGTATCTCGTTTCTTTTTAACTAAAAGAGTTTAGTTAACGTGCAAATGCCTAAATGTCTAAAGAACAAAACCTTAATCCGATTCTTTTTGTATTCGTTTATCGTATGCGACCGAGCTTAAAAGGATGATTTTCATGATGAAGGAGGAAGTCAACACCAAGGTTAGGACGGAAGATCAGAGGACGGAAGCACGTGTCTTTGTTCTGTATTTAATCAAGGTGGGCTTTTCTTATATATATGAAACAAAATGAGCAATGCTCGAAAACCTTTTCTTTATCGCTTTGTTAATCGTGTTTTCAAAGTGATAATTATGGCATGAAATGTTTTGTGTTTTATGTGAGTTCTCTTGTACCTTATGAGTTAATCAAAAAGGGTTAACTAACGATCGGCTTTGAGTTAGTCAAAAGGGGCTTTCCAAAGTTAGTGCACTTGTAGCCTGTGGTGTATGTGGTATCCTGTTGAGGGGTAGCCAGCCACTGTGAATTATGACTGGTCAAGATTTGAACGTAACATCTATGAAAAATGCTTCGAAGCTACTTTATGAATGAAATGCAAATGTTTAATAGGCACGAGCTCTTTCAAATGAAAACCCCGATGCGCTATAAAATGAGATGCCTATTTATCTATACTTATGATTATGTTTTCGGCAATGCGCCCACTAAGTACTTTTGTACTTAGCCCTGCATATGTTTTCTAAATGTGCAGGTTGAAGCGACGAAGCGGCGACGGTTGAGTTAGAGTTGAATAGAGTTAAGGAAGACTTTTGTATATAGTTCACAATTCCGCTGCTAGACTCTAAACTCATTTTGATGTTGTGTATTAATCATTGTAGTCTAAGTTCTTTAATATAACTTAGAAGCTTTTGATGTATCTTGCTCGAGTAATCTTTCAAGATTAACTCTTTCCTTTCGTCAATAAAGTCTTGTTCATAGAAGATAAGTTGTTATGTATGTATGTTTGTTCTTTCATCCCTCTTCTTCCCCGCTTCTTTAGTCCAACCCCAGTCGCACCCCGGCTTCTGCCGTCCCTCGGGATTTGGGGCTATGACAATTCGATCCAAGTATTTTTTTTCATTATGCAATCTAATAAGATGCATTTCTTAGGTTTGAGGTTTTAATTTGATTAAATGGTGTGGTTGCTTTCCAAATGTAGTTTGGGTGGGAGTATTTTTTGTCTTCTTATATATGTGAATTGTGAATTGGTATAATTAAGTGGCTGTTAACATATTTGGTGCTAACTGTATTTGTAGTAAATCAGTTTAATTAAGATGTATTTGTTGGGGTTTAGATATAATTGGATTAAATATATGGTCAGGCTTTACCAATACACCCACAATGTTCTTGTTTTGTCTCAATACTCCAATTATTTATGAATTGCTATGAGTCACTTGATGTTGAGGCATTTGATCCAAGTGTTTTGTTATTATGCAATTGAGAAGATTCATTTCTTAGGTTGTAGGTTTTACTTTCATAAAATGGTGTGGTGGCTTTACCAACTTAGATTTCATGTTCTTTTTTTTGTCTCATCATGTCATTGAGTTACTCATTGCTATTATTTAGTGGCTCTCAATAATTTTATTGTTATGTATTGAGTTTATAGTCAATTTTATTATTGATCTGAATTTTACTATCAATCTGAATTCCATGATTTTGGGTTCATTTTGGTTGATAATTACTTTGTCTTTAGGAAATATGATAAGATGATCCAATTTTATATGCTCATATTACTTTTTTTAATTAAATATATAGCTCTGGGAGCATGTATATGTGTGCGATCTCATACAAAAAAAGTTGTGATAGTTATAAAAGTAAACTTGAAGGGTAAGACTATGGAAGATTTGAGAGGTCATGCTTTGGTACTGTAATAGCCCTTTGATGCGTCTTCGACTTTTGGGTTTTTTTGGCCCCATTTTTTCTTTTCTTTTGTGTTTGTATGAGTCGTATAGGGGAAAAAACAGATATTTTGGAGGTGGAAGCTCGGAAATGAGCATATGGACGAAATATGAGCGAAATGGGCATTACTGAGACAAATCAGCCCAAGTTGCATCTGAGCAGCGATGATTTCCAAAGTGTACCACCTGGTGCGAGGCTAACCGAAGGATGCAGTCAATATGACCATGCTGGATAGCAGCAGTCAGCAGCAAGAGCCAAATATGGAAAGACACGTGAAGGAGATATTAAGGAGATTCTGGCGAGTCCTAACAATGGAAGGATCTGGAAAAATGTGGAGTCAACTTAATCAATCAATAATTGATGGCCAATCACCAATCAGATCAATCGAGGATCAAGCTAAATATGGAAGGTGATCACTCATGTTGGTAAGGCCATGACAGACTGTCCCAATCAGCACATATGGGCTATTTATGGAAAAACGTGTGAAGGGCCAACGATGGAAGGTTTCAGCGAATCTGGGATATCAACATCAAGAGAAAGATAAAGTTAACTCAATCAGTTAAGCCAATCATCCCCAGGAATCAAATCAATCACGATCATCTATTTATGGAAAGTCAGTCACAGGGATACTGTCAGACAGCTGGGTTAGGGTTAGACTGATGTCTGTCAACTATATAAAGCCAGCAAGTGTGGCTGACAAAGAAGGCTACTCCCCATCGTGTTCTACTTCATTTTCAGTCCCAAGATACACTTTAGTTCAGTATTTTCTTTTACATTTTCGTACCAAACAATTTACTTGCTTTTATTTCAATTCCGTTGTGAAGAACAAGCCCAAGGCGGTTTGCCTTTGGTATTTATTCAAGTATTTCGTATTTTCTTCTATTCATGTGTTCATTTTATTTTGTGTTTATGTATTTAATTATGTGTGAGTAATTCCCCCGGTGAGATTTGGGTGGGGAAAATGATTAAGTGTTGATATGTGAAATGTTCGCGAGGCATTTGTGCCATCGGTTGGATACAGTGGTTCCAGAGAGATCTGAGCAGAATCCATGGGCAGTTCTGATCCAGCGGGTGATCTCCGCTCGGTTAGAGCTGTACCATGACAAGAAAAGGCCAGGGCATGACAGACGGCAACGTTCACTATGCCTATGACCGAGTAGCTGAGCAGCACCTTCAATGGGTGCTGTAGATCTGGATGGTGAGGAATGGACAAGGGGATACTGCATCCTTCTTCAGTCTTGGGCTTCTCTAACAATCACCCATAAACTGTGATGAGGCATCAAGCCATGGTTATCGATCAAAGGACTCATCTCGCGTATCGTAGGCATACCGATGACCGGTTGGACGTGGTCCCGGAAATGAGTATCCCGCGAGTTATGTCTACTCTGTAGGTACGGACATGGGAAGTTTGGAAGAGAAGGTTGGTGAGGGTCATACTTGGAGAGATCGGGTATGACTACTATCTAAGAAAGAGTGAAGCACGGCCTTGTGACTGGGGTGAAGCGTGACCTTTAGACCAAGACGACAACAAGGGATTCAACCATCCTAAGTGTGGAGTATGAACTCTTGAAACGCCCCAATGTCTTTGGGCCACGCCTTGAGTTTGTATGAAGCATGGACGGTGACACGCACTCGTCGTATGGTACAATCAAAATACCTGTGTATGCCCCAGACGGACAGTACACTCTCCTATGCCCACTACCGGACTGGTTAGTCTTAGCGGCAAGCTAGGGTCGATCCCACGGAGAGTGATGAACCACCTTACTCTTCAGTATACAAATCGAGTTGTCACTATCTCAATCTGTGTATCTGCACAATAAAATAGACGGAAATCAAATATAAAAGGGGGTAAGATTTGGGGTTGGTCATGATCATTGTTGATATGTTTATTCGGTCATGGGCACACTAAAGATCCGTCCATGCTTCATACAAACTCAAGGCGTGGCCCAAAGACATTGGGGCGTTTCAAGAGTTCATATTCAACACTTGGGATGGTTGAATCCCTTGTTGTCGTCTTGGTCCGAAGGTCACGCTTCACCCCGGTCACAAGGCCGTGCTTCACTCCTCCTTAGATAGTAGTCATACCCGATCTCTCCAAGTATGACCCTCATCAACCTTCTCTTCCAAACTTCCCATGTCCGCACCTACAGAGTAGACACCACTCGCGGGATACTCATTTCCGGGACCACGTCCAACCGGTCATTGCAATGCCTACGATACGCGAGATGAGTCCTTTGGTCGATAACCATGGCTTGATGCCTCGTCACAGTTGATGGGTGATTGTTAGAGAAGCCCAAGACTGAAGAAGGACGCAGTATCCCCTTGTCCAATCCTCACCATCCAGATCTACAGTATCATGCTAGGTGCTGCTTAGCTACTCGATCCTGGCACCTCAAACGCTGCCGTTTGTCATGCCCTGCCTTTGCTTGATATGGTACAGCTCCAACCGAACGGAGATCACCCGTTAGGTTGGAACTGCCCATGAGTTCTGCTCCAGTCCTTCCGGAACTACTGGACTCAACCGATGGCACAAGTGCCTCACGAATATTTCACATGTCAACAGTCAACCATTTCCCATACCCAAATCTCACCAAGTAAATTACTCACACATAATTGAATATATAATGATAAGCGAAAAAAGAATACATTAATAAAAGAAATGCGAAATACTCGGATTAAAAGTACCTAAGGCAACAGCCTTGGATTTGTTCTTCACAGTGGAATGTAAATAAAAGCAGATAAAGATTGTTTTGAGTAGAAAATATAAAAGTGTTTTCTTCGAACTAGGAACTGTAGACTGATTAATTCTCCAACATTGTGCCAGCCGCCTTGGCTGGACTTTTATAGCTGTAGTAGCAGCGAGCAAAACCCTAGGCGGGTGGATTGAAATGGCATGATTGGCAGTTTCCATGTTGAGCGAGATTCTGAATATCTGCGATTGGCTGGATTGGCGATCTCCGATTGATTGGTTTATTTAGGGTAGGGCGCTGACCTCCAAATCCTTCCTTTCATGGATGCTTGGCAGATATTGGCGAATCTTCTCCACGCGGCTTTCTTTCTTAAGCTTTGGCGACAAACTGGAAATCTTTATAGTGGTCAAACTGGTTGCATACTTCATGGTTGAATTCCTCGTAGGTAAAGCAGCTGCAAAATCTTCTTTGTTGTTGGGTGCATTGCGTTAATACCACGAATGCGAATGATGAACAGCAACTTAGCTTCAGGGTTCACATGGAATCCTCCTTTCAACCTCGTCTCTTGCTTCAATTCATCTCCTGGTCTGCATACTCCTTTGCGTAGTTCTTGCAACCAACTGGATTCACTCCAGTTCTGCTCATTCTGACCACCTTTCCTCTGTTTGACCTGGACTGAGCTTCCTTCCTTCGAACAACAATTTCCTTCCCCTGGACAGACTCTAATGACACAAAAAGACATAAAAAAATAGGGCCAAACGGCCCAAAAGTCGAAGACGCATCAGAAGGATCTTCAGTATGCCCATGACCGAATAAACATATCAACAATGATCATGACCTACCCCAAATCTTACCCCCTTTTTTATATTTGATTTCCGTTTAGTTTATTGTGTAGATATACAGGTTGAGACCGTGACAACTCAATTTGTGCACCGAAGAGTAAAGTAGTTCCTCACTCTCCGTGGGATCGACCCTAGCTTGCCACTAAGACTAGCCAGTCCGGTAGTGGGCTCAGGAGCGTGTATTGTCCGTCTGGGGCATACACAGGTATTTTGATCGTACCACACGACGGGTGCGTGTCACCCTTGCAAATGATTAGTTGAAATTCCAATTACAATTGATCTATCCTGATATGCTTAATATGAGCGAGGTAAAATGAGAGAGAGAAGTGTCAGTGTTCCATTTCAAGAAAACGATGATTGAGTTTACAAAGTAGGATTTTTACTTGATGAGTGGTTTGAAGTTCGACTCTTTAAATAAAGCCCCTACCTTTTCTAGTATTCATGAGACTGTTTTTGATAGCCAGAAGATACTAAAGTTCTACAAAATTAAGAAGGCATTCACCGATAAATGAACAAATCTGGATGGAGATGATGATATATGTTTGAAACTAGCACTATTTGTTTTCCTTTACAGTGTCTTGTTGACCAGTGACAGTAGTGATAAGAATATAAACATGCATTATTTCCACATTGTCGATGATGACCAGGCTTTGAACAACTGTGGGGAGTTGTAGCTTACAACTACTGTTGGGAAAATGAGCAAAGGTTTCAAAAGATATCAAAACCCCAACAGACCCCAACTGAGTAGGTGATAGCCTTTAGTCTGTTCTTTGCTAGAGCTCACTGTTTGAGCATAGGATTTTATCTTTATAGAGTTCAAGCAAAAGAAGTCAGCCAGATAGAAGATGAGAGTTCGTGGAAGAACTTAATTGAGGACCAAACTCAGTTGAGACCCAGAACTCAGCTGAGGATTCAAACTCAGTTGTGACTGGAAGTCAGTTGAGACATCAACCTCAACTGAAGCATGGACTCACTTGAACAGCAACTCAGTTGTCTCCTCAACTGAAGATGTTCAGTTCATGTAAATAGAAGTTGTCAATCGTCACGAAGCAGAAAAGAGAAGACCTTGAAGACGCTGAAGACTGAGGAGTTGCAGTTCAAAATCGAACATACTCAGAAGTACAAGTCAGCTGGAAAACTTACCATAAATGGACCGACAACAACGATGTGCAAAAAGCATGGTCGAAGGTACCGTTTCTGGAAAAGTTACCAGTGAAGCACGTGGAGTGTCATGCCTTTGGCAGAGGGTCAATAGCTTTTTCAACAACTAGTTTGACCTTTTTCTCTATAAATAGAGGTCTCCACATCTAAGCATAGTGACACAAATTTTCATATTAGAAGAGTTGAGAGAAAAGAAATGTAGTCGCAGCAGCAGCAGACTACCTCTCTCCTCAAGCAAGAAAACCTCCTCCTATCAAGAAGTCTTTCCTTGATAGAGTTTTGAGTGCAGGTTCTTGCTTGATTTGTGTCACAGCAAACTATTTCACAAGTGATCGAGTTTGTTGTCTTAGGTTGAAGTCTCCACTCCCCTAAAGTGTAGTAGGCTTCTTTGTTGGATTTCTTCCCCCAAATCCATACCTTAGGTCTGACTTTGAACCCGTAATCAAAGTCACTTGGTCCTTTGGAACCAGTAATCCAATACCAGGTCGCTTGGAACCCGGAATTTAAGCAGAGGTCCCTTGGAACCAGGAATCCAAGAGTTGGTCCCTTAGAACCAGGAATCTAAGATAGGCTGAACACTTTCCCGGAAAAGTGTTGAGGGGTCTTTTTCGAACCCAGAATCGAACTGGTTCGATTTTCTTGGAACCCGGAATCTAAGTGGGCGTTTGGTGAAGCACGCGTAAGCTTACCTAGTGGATTGCTTCCCCGAAAAGGAAGTCGTGGACGTAGGAGGTCGATCTTCGAATCACGTTAAAATAGTGTGTGCTTATTTTCTGTACTTTACATTCAGTATTTTAATTTCTGTATCTAACCAACTGAGCCTAACATATGCACTGCACTAACTTGGAAATTTAACCTTCCCCTTTCACTAAAGTTTCACTTATTGTAACGAGCTTATATTCCACCATCTTCTGCATTGCATAACTATTTAAAACCTCAGTTGGTGCAAGTAGCTGAACTTCATGCATAGGAGTCAGTTGAGCTGCCAACTGTGTGATTTGCTCCAACTGAGCAACTCAGTTGTAGAGCTATTCAAACTGTCTATTCCAGTTGTGAGTAAACTGACCTGAGCAGTATACCTCAGTGAATAGACATTAAACAACACAAAAATTGGTACTGGTGTCTCCCCCTCCCCCTCCATACACCAGTTACTCGTTACCGGAAACCCGACATTGCTGGAAAGCTTGCCGGAGTTCTCAGTGGATGATTATCCCACGTGGAGATTTCGCCTTAAAATGGCTCTGAGTGTCAGACGTCATAGGATGTGGGAAACCATTGAAAATGGTTCCATCCAGGTTACTTAGTCAGTGCTGGTGACTCCCGTCGCTTAAGGGGAAGGAGAGATGATGAAGAAGGATCGACAGAATAGGGCAGATCCAAGTTTTCCCGACCCTCACGGTCCACTAACTCCTCAGCTAGGGATCGACAGAGCCGGTCGGAACTCGAGAAAAAGGTCGAAGAGTTGACCGATCAGCTTGAGGAGATGAACTCTAGGATCGAGAAGTACAGGAGGATCAACCGGAGCAAGTGGTGCTCTAAGATCCATCCTCAAAGAATCAAAGCGAAGGATGCTTTGAGTGCAGAAAGTCAGACACTTCAAATCCAATTGTCCTGACCTTTCCTTGAAGGAGAAGGAAGCCCTCCGAGGAAAAGCCAAGGAGAAATCCAAGGCTATGATCATCGAGGAAGACGTCGATGATACCGACGTATTTACCGAGTCAGAAGGAGAGAAAATTGACTCGTCATCTGGCTCAGCTGAGAAAGAACTGTGCCTCAGGGCATTGCCAGAAGAGTCAACTGAGGAAATAAACTCTTCTATCCATCCCAACCAGAATGTCTCTTCTATGCATCAAAGTACAGAAGAACTTGACGACGACATTACACCGTCATGGGATGAGGTTTAACACCTTAGCAGATCGAGCACTAGACAAACGGAACAGTGTAAGGATATGCAAGCTGAGTGTGATAACCTGAGCAACGAACTGATCATGAGGGATCACGACATTGAAAAACTCATGGAGGAAAACCATCGAATCTGTGAAAAAGTTTCTCAGTCCACCCAATGTCAGGTCATTCACTTGACACATCTGACTCGGACTCAGGCTGAATGTATCTCTCAGTTGCAAACTGAACTGCAGTTTGCAAATGATAAGATAATATCTCTTTATGCCTCGAGGCAGCTCTTGAGAGCATGATCAGCCAGCAAAAAGCTTCCAAATGTGTTGAAGGTATTAGATATGATCTAGCCAATGACATTGGAGCACTGCCAACTCAGTTTGTCAAAGCAACTGGATTACCGACTGAGGCACCACAAGCTGAATCTAACTCAGTCGAGGTCACAGTTCAAGAGATTCCGGTCATTCCTCAGACTGTCGAGACTCTTGTGATGAATAAAGAGAAGGAAGTTCCAACTAAAGAACCTCTGGAACATGACGCTGATATCAAAAGATGCTGAGGGATTTTCAAAGAAGTCAAGACCCCGAGGTCGCCGAACAACAGGGAATCGACGAAAAGGACCTTCTGAGCCAAGGCATAATCAGCCCACACGAAGGCCCAACCATTCAGCTCAGCATCAACAGCAAAGGCATCCAAACTGGGATAATCCATGCTTCTACAATCAGATGTACCTAGTGCCTCCACACTACCAGCAAGCATACCGACTACGGGGAAACTCTGGTGATCGGTTCAATGATCCCAATTATCCTCAATTCGAATATGTTCAAGGAGCAAGAAGGTTTGGGAACTCACCCAAACAGTACTCACCAAGGAAGAATCGACCCGCCCATCCGAGTCGTAATCAAGCTCCACCGAGACAAGGTTATCCACCACTCAATTGGACTGTACGTACGCCAAAGGCATTTCTGTCAGTAGTCTATGTGGATACCGAAGGAAAGGTGATCCGAACTGAGTTCGAGTTTACCAGAAAGTTCCAGTAGCTTCCAATCCTCAATCCAACTGAGTTGGATAAGGAGTTCATCCTGCGGGCTACAGGGACAGGATGAACTGAGCGCGGACTATCTTGCAGGGTCAGTATGCATTGTTGGGAAAATTCATACTGATCTCGAAGTTTTGAAGATTGGAGATAAAAAGTTGAGGGGGAACTAAGACTGCCGTCTTGGACATAGCTCAACTGAGAAATTGAAGATCAAACCTCAACTAAACAGACGATCTTGAGTCAGTTGAGTGTATGCCGTTACAGGTGTGATCTAGACCAACTGAGAAGATACAATCTCTGTCTCTTGTGGTTAAGCAGGTGCTCTTAAATAATTGAACGTACCCATCAAGAATATTCAATGCGAAAGCATAATAAATTTAATGGGATGCACTTTTGAGACTGCGAGTGGGCTGACATGATCACTCCTTCACGCTTCATGCGCGAGTGTCCCTAACCGCCTAACCCATTATCAACCCCATGACTCCACTTCAGAGGTCATGCGAAATGACGCTTCATCTCAACCGAAGATTCTGAGTGAGCGGGAATGATTTTTCACCGTAGATCACTTCTTCATCCCCACATATAAGGATTCTTCTAAACCATTTTTCCTTTCTTACTACCACTCCTAGAATCTCCAAATCTTCTTCTGCAATTTTTAAATCAAAGCGCCTATCTCTGAAGCTTGTCAAAAGTCAATCTATCTCTTCAATGGCATCCTCTAGAACTCCCACACCTATCTTTGTAAACTTGCTAAACATCCTAAGTGAACTCTCAAACATTTAAAAAGTTATCGTGTTTGAGAATGTTCTATCAATCACACAAGCAGAGCACCCAGAATTGGAAAAGGCTCTCTATCAACTCAGTCATGCAAATCTTCTCAAATGGGTAACAGTAGAGCCAACATATCTTCTTCCAAGTGCAGCAGCTGAATTCTTCACCCATCTAGAAGAAGACAACCAAGGAAACCTTTCATCTAAAGTTTGTCTTCCTATAGGCGATGGTAACGGAAATTTTATCTCTCAAAAGATCTTCATCGATGTTGATGAATGCCTTGATCAATTCTTTCACCTTTGAACTGAAGAGAAGTTCATAATGAGTATCGAAGACAAGGAAATTGAGAGGTTCATTCAAACCATCACCATTGATGCACAAAAAATCTTCGCTGGTATGACAAGATCTTTTCTCAAACCAGAAACTCGCCTGATCTATGACATTACCATGAACTGCATTCATGTCTTGGCTGGAGCTAAGTGTGATGTGAGCATGCCTGAAATGCGGATTGCACAAGCCATCATGACAGTAGAAAAGATCAATTGGAGAAGGTATGTAAAGGATCAACTTCTTGGGGAAGCAGCCAAAATCAAGAAGGAAGAGAACCGGGTCACAACCTCAAGCAAGATATTGTTTGGAACAAAAGCAAGCAATATCATTCTCTATGCCATCAGAAAACAAGGAATTAAGGTGAATTAGGAGCACACAGACAGAGAGTTCATCCATGAAAAGGACATATTGTTTGATTCTAAGGGGAGAATTGAGTATGTTCTGAACTTAGTCTACTCGAGACATTCTTCAGCAAAGCTATCAACAAAGAGAAGCAGAACAGTTCAGACCAGATCAAAGGCAAAAGAAGATCTTCCACAAACCGAGGCTGAACAAGCTCCTCCAACCAAATCGATTAAGCATGCTAAGAAAAAGGCCAAGATTGTTGAGAGTTGCAGAGAACATGACTGCTTTGTGCAACATAGCAACGGAGGACATGGAAGGCAAACTTGCAACTCAAGTATCTATTCTCACAGCCGAGATCGAGTTAAATCAAGCAAACTTCTTCACCAAGCCGGACTTCAAGGTCTCTTAGACAAAATCTAGAATCACAAACTGTCCTTGGAAGATCATGTGACTCGTATGGACTGCATGGAAATCGCCACTTTACAAAAAGAGGTCCAGGAGCTCAAGACTCAAAAATCATCTGCTCAAGATGATGAACTGAATGCCATTCAGTTGGCTCAATCTCTAGAAGAACCCTTCAAGCAACTGCACAATGAAGTAGACTCTCTTAAAGACTTTGTTGCCCTCCTATTTGATGCTACCAAAAAGGGGGCAAATATGAAGGAACTGACATCACAAACTGAGGCCGATATGGCCAAAGACGAGGAGGTTGCGAGACAACTGGCAGAGCAGGAAGGCTCAAGACAAACTGAAGAAGACTTAGCCAAGGATGAGGAACTTGTGAAGCAGCTGGAAGCATCGATGAACGCTAAAGATGCTAACACCAAAAAGAAATACAGAAATCAGCTCAAAGAAGAAGTGGATCAACTTGAAGATGACTACTTTGATATCCAAGTAGAACTTTTCGTGATCGACTCCGCTGAAAAGTTAGGGCTTGACAACGAAGAAGCTGACAAGGATACTCCTCCACAATCTCCAACTCTTGCCGAAAAAGCCATTGCTGCAGGAGCAATAGAAGAGCAAGCAAAAGATACCAAATGGCTCAACAAATTCAAGAAAAGGGAGATTGCTACTCTTGAGAAGTTTTCCAAAGAGCTCATGAAGAATGTCAACGCAAGCTCCTCCAAGAGAAAGAAAGAGATTTATCAAAAGCAGATGAGCCAAGCCAAAGAATAATCTCACGCACGACAAGAAAGAACTCGGCAAAGAAAAATGCAGGATCTTGGCACGAACTTTCCCCACAATGATGAATGGATGCCGGTGGAACTGAATGACACGTGGGAATTTCTGAAGATAGAATTCATAGAGGAATTCTATTATGAATTGGAGTATCAAGGCATGGAAGTTAATGAAGCTTGGCTAGCCCATCTCCTAACTTTCTCAACGGATGGTGTTCTTGGAATAAGAATTTTGAATGTTCTCAAGAAGAATGGTCTTTATCCTCCAACTGCTCCTTCCAAACGAACTTTTGCTGCTCCCAAGATTAAACGAAGCAACGAAGTTGACTTCTCTCTTATCAAGAAGGAAGCAGAGAGATTGGCATCCAAATACCATGTTGATCCCCGCGAGAAAGCTGACGAGTTCTGGGATATCAATAGACATGTCTATGACAAGTGTGGACTAAAGTTAGAAATTGTTCAAAAGAAGAAGGATTGAAGCTGCGAAGAGAAGATTTTACAACTGATGAACTTAGTTCTTGTTGTCTTGAATTCTTAAATTCAGTTGTAATGTAGTCTCCCATCTTATTATCAGGATATAATAAGATGTGGTTTTTGTTCAATCTGTTTTGAAAGATTTTATTTCTTGTGCTTTTTCTTTCCTTATACTAAGATTGAGTTTTCTTAGTCTCACTAATGTCGGTTTGTAATATCAGTCAGGAAAGTAAGGTGATGTCAGTTTAGGGTTTTGGCATCATCAAAAAGGGAGAAATTGTTGGGAAAATGAGCAAAGGTTTCGAAAGATACCAAAACCCTAACTGACTCCAACTGAGTAGGTGATAGCCTTTAGTCTGTTCTTTACTAGAGCTCACTGTTTAAGCATGGGATTTTATCTTTATAGAGTTCAGGAAAAAGAAGTCAGTCAGACTGAAGAAGGGAGTTCGTGGAAGAACTCAACTGAGGACCAAACCTAGTTGAGACCCAGAACTCAACTGAGGGTTCAAACTCAGTTGTGACTAGAAGTCAGTTGAGCAATCAACCTCAACTGAAGCACGGACTCAGTTGAACAGCAACTCAGTTGTCTTCTCAACTGATCTACACAACTGAAGACGTTCAGTTCACGTGAAGAGAAGTTGTCAATCATCACGAAGCGGAAAAGATAAGACCTTGAAGACGCTGAAGACTAAGAAGTTGTAGTTCAGAATCGAGCCTACTCGGAAGCACAAGTCAACTGGAAAACTTACCATAAATGGACCGACAATAGCGACATGCAAAAAGCATGGTCGAAGGTACCATTTCTGGAAAAGTTACCAGTGAAGCACGTGGAGTGTCATGCCTTTGGCAGAGGGTCAATAGCTTTTTCAACAACTAGTTTGACCTTTTTCTCTATAAATAGAGGTCTCCACATCTAAGCATAGTGACACAAATTTTCACATTAGAAGAGTTGAGAGAAAAAAAGTGTAGTCGCAGCAGCAGCAGACTACTTCTCTCCTCAAGCAAGAAAACCTCCTCCTATCAAGAAGTCTTTCCTTGATAGAGTTTTGAGTGCAGGTTCTTGCTTGATTTGTGTCACAGCAAACTATTTCACAAGAGATCGAGTTTGTTGTCTTAGGTTGAAGTCTCCACTCCCCTAAAGTGTAGTAGGCTTCTTTGTTGGATTTCTTCCCCCAAATCCAAACCTTAGGTCTGACTTTGAACTCGTAATCAAAGTCACTTGGTCCCTTGGAACCAGTAATCCAATACCAGGTCGCTTGGAACCCGGAATTTAAGCAGAGGTCCCTTGGAACCAGGAATCCAAGAGTTGGTCCCTTAGAACCAGGAATCTAAAATAGGCTGAACACTTGCCCGGAAAAGTGTTGAGGGGTCTTTTCCGAACCCAGAATCGAACTGGTTCGATTTTCTTGGAACCCAGAATCTAAGTGGACGTTTGGTGAAGCACGCGTAAGCTTACCTAGTGGACTGCTTCCCCGAAAAGGAAGTCGTGGACGTAGGAGGTCGATCTTCGAATCACGTTAAAATAGTGTGTGCTTATTTTCTGTACTTTACATTCAGTATTTTAATTTATGTATCTAACCAACTGAGCCTAACATATGCACTGCACTAACTTGGAAATTTAACCTTCCCCTTTCACTAAGGTTTTAGTTATTGTGACGAGCTTATATTCCACCATCTTCCGCATTGCATAACTATTTAAAACTTCAGTTGTTGCAAGTAGCTGAACTTCATGCATAGGAGTCAGCTGAGCTGCCAACTGTGTGATTGGCTCCAACTGAGCAACTCAGTTGTAAAGCCACTCCAACTGTCTCTTCAAGTTGTGAGTAAACTGACATGAGCAGTATATCTCAGTAAAAAGACGTTAAGTAAAATAAAAATTGCTACTGGTGTATTTCTCCCCCCATACACAAGTTACTCGTTATCGGGACCATCAACTACCTCTTCAATTTCTTGTTCGGTGCATACGATCTTATGATGGTGATAGTTAAGTCTAAGATGAAAGTGCAACCTAAAATTGATGTCTATGGCCTTTTATTTGCTCTTCAATGTTGGTTTTATGAAATTCTGCCAAGGATTGGAAAAGGTCAGGTAACAGAGTTTCCAGTTGAAGAACAGTTTATACACGTATTTTATGGTGGAAGAGTTATGGCGTATACAACTATGATGTGTTGAAAGAAATGATTAATTATATTTCCATAGTTGTGGTGAATTATTTAAATATGCAATTTTTAGGCCATATTACTTTATAATGTTGAATTGTTGTAATTATAACTTGTAATGGATGTAAATTTTTTGGAGAGATCTCTAGAGGTCAATCAATATCATGAATGAATTGGACCAGGACTTTTTCAGTTTTTGATGTACGAGCCGATTGATCCTATGTTTTCTTCTGTTGATGGTGGTCCAGTAGAGCAGAAAATGATCGTGAAGAGATCAATACCTTTTCATGTAGGTGAATCAGCCTCCCACGAACCACCTCTTAAGAAATACCATCTTCCTAAAGGTTCCAAAGATGTCAAAGATGAAGGTTTTGCTGTTAAGAAATCTGCAGCTCACACCAAAAAAGCTGCCCCTTCCAGACTCTGCTAGGTTGTGCAGTAATATTTAAATACAATGTTTACTTGAATAGTTAAATACTTATTTGTTTATATTTAAACAATTTTTTTATTGTTATGCCTTCGAAGTGCTTGAGCGTGAATGTAATCTCCAAATCTTATTTCTTACTTCTTCCTTGCCGAAAGCATCTATATATAGGCGGAAAGTAAAACTAGTCATTGGAAGGCTGTCTAACTCTAGCATTTGAATCTGAATCTTCATCCCGTTATCCTTGTCTCTTATCCACTTTAGGCAACTGCATCATGCAACCTTCGATTTGGATGAATGTTGTTGTCGGCCTAAATGAGAAAACACACTTAGCTAGTTTCTGCTTCGTCCATCTGGCCATGTAATCTTCTGAATTTTAGTTGTGTCAAACTCTTAGTTTGATTATATAATCCTGCACAATTTTTTAGTACCTTCCTCATCTGAACGCTCAATTGGCATGAGTCAGTTGATCAATCAACTTTGACTGGATCTTCTGCATGGAAGACTCCGAACTGAGTCTTCAAATTTTCCCTCGGTTGAAGACCTGTTAAGAAAGTCTTCTGAATGCACAGCTGAACTTGACTATCATTAATTCTTAGTTATCCTTGCCTTGCTCAATTGATGCAGTAGATTTATACAACATCAATTCCCTAACAGATGAACTGATATAAATCTAAGAAAGGAACATTAATAACTCATGTGAGGTTTGTCGAGAATTTTAGAATTAATCAAAACTTTATTAATTCTCCCAATAACTTTTATGTAGTAAAACAAAAGCTTAACGTATTTTATACTTATTTTGTGCCCCCAATAAAAAGAAAAAATCTTGGATCCGTCTCTGCATGTGAAATATGATAAAATGTCACGGGAATGGAATGGATTGAAGTCTCAGCATCACAATCACATCACATATAGTATAGGATAAAGGGTAAAGTACCAAAAGAAAAGCAGATTCTTTTTAGCTTCATCGACTATCGGATGATTTAACTCACATTCAATACCTTAACTTTAAAGTCCGGATCATGTTTATCATTTGTTGAGGAGTAATGGATTAGGCAAGTTACCATTACCATCTTGATCATGATGTATTGTTCTAGACATGTTAGAGGCAAAATTACATACAGTAAACCATACGGTGAGATCACAAATGTTTCCCTATAACCGACTCATACTATACAACCGGATTTTTTGACCCGGATTTGACCCGCGAGCCCCCATACCCATAAAGTCAGAAGCGTGGGTTACACGCGCCCAGAAAGTTTTTTTTTTTTTTCCCTGCATACATTATAAATATAATAACGTTTGTCTATGCATAATACATAGTGGACTTCTAGTGCAGCGGTAAATTTCGTAGTTGTCAAATATGGAGACCTGGGTTCGAATCCCAGGTTATGCAACATTGATTTTTTTTTTTTTCCACTTATTCTACTTCTTTTTCAATTTTTTTTCCCTTTCTTTCTTCTCTTAATACTTTTAATTTTCCTTTGCTTTCTTTTTTATTTCTTTTTTTTTAATACTTTTTTGAATTATTTTCACTTATTAATAACACAATAAAAATTATTAGTTACTTATTGTTTTACATTTACCTTTCTTTATTCTTTTCTCTTTGTTTTTAGTTTCTCTTCCTTTCTTTCTTTGTTTTTTTTTATTAATTCATTTTCTTAATTACTTTCATTTATTTATAAATTAATACTACCTCCGGTCCACAAATCTCTTCCTAGGAGGAAGTAACACGGGTATTAAGGGAAATGTTATTGAATTAGTTGTAAGTAGAGAAAAAATGATTGAATTTGTTGTGAGTGGAGAAAGGGTCTCATATTAAGGGTAGTGATATATTAATTAATTGAGATAGTGGTGGGTCATATGTGGTATTTTAGGTAAATAAGTTGATAAAGTAAGGGTAAGAGATAAGAATTTGTTGTGGAGCGTGTTCAAAAATAGCTAGGAAGAAACTTGGGGACCGTCCCAAAAAGGAAAGATAGGAAGAAACTTGGGGACCGGAGGTAGTAATAGTTATTAGTTATTTTTACAACTATTACTTTTTTGACGACAATATTTACTTTTATTTATGATAACTTGTACTTTTAGTTATTTAGTTAAGTAATTATTGTCGTTAAGAAAAATAACTATTGATATGAAGAAAGGTAATGTTTCACAATCATTACTTTTTTTCATGACAATATTAACTTTTATTCACGACAACGTATACTTTTAATTATTTGGTAAAGCAATTATTGTCGTGATTAAAAGTAATCATTGACATGAATAAAGGTAATGTTTCAAAAAAATTATTTTTTTTCACGACGATATTGTCACAGCCCCAAATCCCGAGGGACGGCAGAAGCCGGGGTGCGACTGGAGTTGGATTAAAGAAGCAGGGAAGAAGGGGGCTAATTGACTAAACATACATGAAAAATATCGAAAAACTATGAATAAGACTTGAATATCACTAAGAAAGAGTTAATCCCTAAGGATTACTCTACAAGAGTACAAAAAGGAAACTAAGTTCACATTTTACAGACTTGGACTACTGAGTATAGTTCAAAAAGTACATCTCCAAAAAGAAATACAGAGATTGGTAGCGGAAGGGTTCTAACTAAGCATCCTATCCTTTAACTCAACATCAACCGTCGCCGCTCACCGTCGCTTCAACCTGCACATTTAGAAAACAATGCAGGGCTAAGTACAAATGTACTTAGTGGGCATGATGCCGAAATCATAATCATAAGTATAAATAATCTGGCATTTTATAATCGTAGCGCATCGGGGTTTTGTTAAAAAGGCCCGTGCCTACTAAACATTTTCTGACTGATTTGTATAAAGCAGCTTGCGCGAGCATTTTTAGAGTATGTTATGTTCAATCTTGACCAAAGCTAATTCACCGTGGCTGGCTACCCCTCAACAGGATACCACATACACCACAGGTTACAAAGTGCACTAACTCTGGAAAGCGCTTAATAGCTAACTCAGAGCCGATCGATAATAGTTAACAATCCTAGCGGTTAACTATAAATTCTGGAAAACCCGAAGGTTAACTCAGAAAGGTACAAGAGAACTCACATAAAACAGTTAAACATTTTATGCCAAGATTATCACGTTGATAAAACACAATTATTAAAGCTGTAAACTTCACTTTCGATTTGTGGAAAAACCCACGTTTTATTTTCATATAATAAAAGTCCACCTTGTAAATACAGAACTTATAAGCAAAAGCTTCCAACTTCGGATCTTCTGTCCTTTCTTTACGGTTAGCTTCCTCCTTCATCGTAAAATAAACATACTTAAAAACGGTTCGCAAAAGAATAATCGAAGAAAGAGGATCGAAGAAAGATTTAGTTATTTTATTCTTTTGGCATTTGCACATTTACTAGATTCGTTTTACTTAAACGGAAAACGAGACTCGTACTAATCTTGTTTAGAACTCGGAAGATCTCATATTCGACTCTCGGGTCAGAAGAGAAGGTATTCGATGTCTTAATACGACTTTAAGGATTATAAGAAACTAAGTTGGAAAGAATCAACTTAGGCGATTTATATTTTAGTTCTTTGAATGACTTATGAAATTTCTCGTTTATTACTTCTTTAATGAAAGGATAAAAGATAAGATCTCAACTGGTTTTCATCACTCAAGGTCTTGTACTTGACTCTAGGGTCAGTAGGTAGATGTTCGTTAGATAAAAACGGCTTAAACGATTGAAAGAAACTAAGTTGTGAACTAAACAACTTAGAAAACAAGAAACTGAAATTTCACTGCACAGTCCAGTAACTCTGGAGGCTGTCCAGAACAGAGGACTTCGAAACAGGGGGTGAGCCCTATACCATTAGAAAGCTTAGGAAGTCTAGTTCGTGCTCCAATTTACGGATCACAAATCCGATAAACGAGCTGGAAGTTATTACAGTTTCCGGCGAGGGTCGCAAAACTGCCGTGGAAACCCTAATTGATTGATAAGTTCGACGTATAACGTTTTAGGTTCATTTTAAGCTCTCGTATTCATTTTTTTAGAAACTGGACTCTCAAGACAGTCATCACGTACTTCCGTACGTGACAAACTCCTTCTCAACACGCTCAAAAGCACGACGTTCTAACGTCTTATTTCAACTACCAAGTACTAAACCAACAAACATTTCAAACGCGTTCTAGTTCTCGATTATCACTATAGCTCATATTAGATTAATTCGAAAGCTTATGACGTCAACTAGAAAGATGTTCTAAATTTCATTATAAACAATAATATCAACTTAGAATTCCCATCCGACTTCTCGATTATTAATTACAACTACATGTTCGTCTCTTATACGATTTTCAAAAGTTGTCGATTTTTGTTCAAATTTTACGACGTTAAACTACGTCTGACGTGAATCATTTTCATGCATGCAAACACATCTTAACATCATTATAACTCAGTTTATATGGTGATCTTTGCCTCTTATGTTTCACTAAACATTTTTAGAAAATTCTCATTTAATTTCTATTATCAACTAACATGATTTGCAACATAAATCAACTAACAAATGATCACTTATATCAAACATGTATAAACCCCCAATTACTCTATAATTTTCTGGTTTTAAACATATGTTAAGGGGATGATTTTCTTCTCCAATTAACTACATTTATTTACTAATCAACATCTTATATCATCCATTAATCAATTATAATTCCAAAACAACTAACATGCATAAAATCCCTAAATTCAATCCAATTTTAATTGTAATTTTACTAACACACATAGGGCTTTTGTTTCCTTTTCATTTCAAACACTAATTAAACATCTAGGAAGCATGAATCCATGATCAAAAGAAGAAAAACAAAAATCCTACCATTTTCCCAAAAAATTCTGCATTCACATAGGTTTTAGGATTCTTGGTTTTGATCATTTTTAATCCATAATTATCATATCTAACATACCTAATTTCATCATTCTAAGATCAAAACATCTAAATCAAAACCTTAAAAATTCGAACAAGAAGGAAAAAGAAAAGAAAAGGAAAACTAATTGGATAGGATTGTGGAGAAGATCATTACCTAGAGAATTAACAAAGGATGTATAGAGTTTTGTTGGATGAATTGAGAACTTGTGTGATTTCTTCAAGCTTTGAGAGGTCTTCAATGGTGGATGGATGATGAAGAAGATGAAGTTGAGGGTGTGTGTGTGTGTGCTGCCGAGAGAGAGTGTGAGAGAGATGATAGAATTAGCTTTGTTCAAGAGTTGGTATGATGATAATGTTGAATGGTGTAAAGTGTAGTTTAGGTGTCATTAGCTTATTTAAGGTCAACATGCAAGTTAACACCTAGGTATGGTGAGGTGGCGGCTGCATGGAGGAGATTAAGAGGGTTACGGGTTTTTCCGGCGCGATCCGACGTTACACGACGAAAAACGTTGTTCGGTACAAAAATCGTCGCGATTCGATTTGACTTAAAAATTCTAACGTATGAACTTAATTAGAAAATAAATTTACAAAATTTATTTTGACAAAAAACTCGGGATGACATAGTCCGAGTTTCGTCCGGAAAAACATAAAAACAAACTTTTTCGGCGTGTTCGTATCACAATTTTGTAAACGTAAAAATTAGACGGTTTTCCGTTCTTAGTTTACAAACTAAGAACTTTTCGTACGCGCTAACCCTTAGCCTTAAAAATTATAAACTTAGGCGTGCAAAGCCATTTATTTAGTTAACTTTAAACTTTTTAGAACGTAAGGAATTTACGGGGCATTACAGATATCTACTTTTATTTACGACAATTTGTACTTTTAGTAATTCGGTCAAGTAATTATTATCGTAATGAAAAATAATCGTTGACATGAATAAAAGTAATGTTTCAAAAACATTATTTTTTTTCACGACAATATTTACATTCATTTACGACAACTTGTACTTTTAGTAATTCGGTCAAGTAATTATTATCGTAATGAAAAGTAATCATTGATATGAACAAAGGTAACATTTCAAAAATATTATTTTTCTTCACGACAATATTTACTTTCATTCACGATAACTTGTACTTTTAGCAATTCGGTTAAGTAATCATTATCGTAATGAAAAATAACCATTGATGTGAACATAGGTAACGTTTCAAAAATATTACTTTTCTTCACGACAATATTTACTTTTATTCACGATAACTTGTACTTTTAATAATTCGGTCAAATAATTATTATCGTAATGAAAAATACTCATTAATATGAACAAAAGTAATGTTTCAAAAATATTACTTTTCAAACGTAAAAAAATTTAAGAAAATGAAAAATTGAAAAAATAAATAAAATGAATAATAGGACACAACACAATCAAAGAAAAATTAAGAAAAAATGAAAAAAATAAAAATGACTTTAAAAAAAGATAATATGAAGAATAAATAATTTTAAAAAAAATTAAAAACAATAAATAAAATAAATAATAGGTAGGAAACAATATAATGAAAAAGAAAAAGTAAAGAACGAAACGAAAAAAGAAAAAAGAAAAAACTAAAAATAATAAGGCTTTAAAAAGTAAGTAAATTCTACTGCCTATAACTTAATACATGTACGTCAATATGTACAAAAGAGACGGTAGCCCAATAGCCTAGCGCTGCAAGTTAAGGCCTTTGAGGTTCTGGAGGTCGCCTGTTCGGTTCCTGCTGAGGGCAGCGCTTATAATTTCTTTTTTTCAAAATTGAGCGCGGGTCAGCGGGTCAAAACCCGACCCGTCTGACCCGATTGCATAGTATAAAACAGGTGCATGGAAACACACCTCCGGTGAGATTACTGCTTTTAATAATTAAAAAAAAATGATTAAAATATTAATAAATCTCATTAAAAGATTAATCATTTCTAATGGAATGAAAAAAGAAAAAATAAAAATAAATAATGTGGCGGGGCGCATATATCTCACTCACACGCCCACCAAAAAGAGAAAATAACAATAAAAAAGACTGGCATTTTATACCATGTGATTGCACGCACAAATCTTGATCATTGATGGAGAAAATGAGATGCACTCGTTCCAATAGCACGTCAGAAATGCATGGTAACCGCACTGTGCAGCTAATAGTACATGAATTTATATGTTTTTATTGGTATACTACTTGGAAATAATTTTGATTTAAATGAAATATAGTGTCATACGCATGTTTTTGGATAATTTGATAGATATTAGTGCACAAAGTGATAGCATTTAAAACAAAAACAAAAAAAAAAAACAAAAAACAAAAAAAAGGCATAACTAGTAGCTATGTATTACAATGCTAGGTCGAGTTAAAAGATTATGTCACCATGCGCCAATTGACAAACATGCACGTTATCAATCCATCGCCATATTTATAGATGAAAGAAATCATCTATTAACGGAGTTAATTATACATTAGGGTGTGTTTACTTGGAAGCATAAATTTATACCTCTAAATGAATGGATAATATTATGAGGTATAAATTTATACTTCATTGTGAAAACCACAAGTTTTATATCTTGTTTGGTTGGAGTGATAAAATGTTTATCTCTACTTTCAAGGGGGACCATAATGTTTATATATTATTCACTTGGGATGAAATTGATGGATAAAGAGGAAATATCTAAAACACGTGGGAGGTATAATATTAAACCTCTATTTTGGAGGTATAACTTTATACTATGGGCAAGGAAAAAGGGGATACCCGAAACTTTATATCTCCTATCCGAATTTTTCTTAAATCGAAACTAAAAACAAGATATAAAGAAGTAAACTAATATTATACATCACACTACAAGAAAAACGGTTATAGACAACGGGAAATGCGCGTCGTCTATAATAAATTTTCCCGTCGTCTATAGCCTCGTAGTCTATTGGGTGCGGTTATAGACGACGGTAAATTACCTCTAAAGACGATGGTAAATGCCCGTCGTCTATATTGCTTATACAACGGTAAATGCCCGTCGTCTATAACCAAATTTTCCGTTGTCATTTTATATTATAGACTATGTTTTTCTAATATAGACTACGCTATTTTCCCGTCGTCTATAGTGTTGATAGATATCGGTTTTTTCCTGTTGTCTATTGTATTACTTTGTCCTGTTGTCTATTAAAATACATTAATATTTTCCAATCAAATGATAATATCATAAACATCACAAATCATAAAATCAAATATATTATTTTAAACTCAATGTCATACAATCACTTTCATTACATGTTCTACAACTAGCCTTAAAACAATAACAATGTCTCCAAATAGTCTTAAATACAAAAATATAAATATTTATATTGTCTCACCCTCCAAAACAATAACAATATCTCCAAGAATTCCGTTGTAAACTCAACCAAGCCATCCATCCATTCATGCATCCAAATGACTTCCATCTACATGATCTAAATGAAAATCACTACTTCATTTTCATATTACTAAATTTCATAAAAGATGAAAATGATTAAAAATGTAAAGGGCTAAGAAACTTACCATCATCACTCGGTAAATTCGTTAACAAAATCAGTCCACTCCATACGCACTTCATCAATTTCATTTCTTGAATAACATCCTTTGTTAAACTAGAAATAAATAAAAATAAAAATAAAATTAGATCATAAATAAAATTGAACCTTAAAAGTAAAATAAACTTACAAGTAAAGACATTGGGATGGGGGAGTTAGATCCTTCATTTTCAATTATATCTTTCATGTAGCGCATTACATAGAATCCACATTGCGACCCATCGGGTTGTTGTTGTCACTACACGAAATGACATAATGTGACCATCTCCGTTTAAAACCATATAATCAATATTCAAATAAGTATTAAGAGCTTCATACCTCGATAAATTCAAACAAAGTTTTGGTAAAATCAATCTGATAAGTATATTGCCTACATTGACTTCGTATAATTTCTCTACTTACCTCAACAGGCAGCAGGGGAATGTCAGCAACGGGTTGTGCTGCTGCTCCAGCTGCACCCAGCCGACTCATGCTCAAAATCTGATAACAAAAATGTACTAGTTCAATAAAAAGAGAAGGAAGATAATCATGAAGGAAAAGAGAGGGTGAATTTCATTTTGGAATTAGCATCCAGAACAATGAAGAATTAATAAACTTCAAGTACATAAACTGAGCATAATGCAAGGTATGGGTACACATTTCACTAGGGCACATAAAACCTAAACTATGCAAGGAAACGATGGTATAAGATATTTTATATGCTACTCGGATTAGTTGAATTGCTATAGAATAAGTAACTCTTTTACCTTGACCTGAAGTCTTAAAAACTTCACGTAATCCAGTATCTCATCAAGCATCGCAGCCCTATCTGTCTGCCCAAAGAGAGATGATAAATAAAATCATAATCACAATCACTTGAAAATCTGAGCAACTAGCATAGCCACTGTTGCAGAATTGACACACCTTATTGCAGCTGGGAACAAGTTCTTGCAATGCCTTGATCCTCTCTGATATTCTTTCTCTACGCAACTGTATCAAACACAAACCACTTCAGTCAGATTCATTTCTAGAAAATGTTCATAACTTGTTTTGATGATGATGATATACCCGCTCAGCAATACTATGTGGATCCGTTGCTTGACCCGTTCGTGCTCGTGCCCTGGCCTAATCGAAGGCGGATTTGGCGCAGAGACTGCTGGGCCAGATGTAGCATGACCTTGAAAAGCCTACAATGAATACATACACATTCTATAAATGCAACTGCAAGCATACAAGCAAATACACGATATACACAAGCTTATACATATTTCAGAGACGCGAACAAGTTCAATCCTCGACAACAAGCACATAATCGTTAAGTTAAGCATGTAAGAGGATGCATGTATGTTAAGAGAATGATATGTTGAACCTGAGGGAGAGGGTGGTTGACAGCATGAGTCTGCAATTGATCAAGACCAGGATACAAATTGCTCATGCTATTAACAGCTACTGCATCCTGCTGAAACATGAAGTAAATATAATCAATAATTATACACCAAACACAAATCACTTCACCAAATCATATCACCAAACAAAACAGTATCTACTTTTGACAATCTACTTTTGGACATCCAACCTTTATCCATTCTTGCTACTATATATATTCTAACATGAATTCATCAAATAATGTTATACAACAAATTTTAACTAAAAATAGTATACTCTACCATAAACATGAGCAAATTTGTAAATATTATAACATTATCATGCAGCAAATTTGCAAATATTATAACATTATGATGCAGCAAATTTACAAATTAATCATCCCTAGCATAAAAATCACATAAGTTATAATTACTTCATTTTATAATCTACTCTATTGTATATGACTCATAAAAATACACAAATCAAGAGAAGATTTTGTACCTATTTTGAGCAGCAAGGTTGTGATGGGTCCGGGCAGCGGCTTGCGGCGGTGGACAGTGGCACAACTTGATCAAATCTATCACGATCCCCAATCGAATTAGATCAAATTTCTTGATCTAAACTAAATAAATTATTCTGCTGTAAATTTCTGATGTAAATAAACCCACCAGTTTTTCTCTAAGCAAAAGAAATACAGTGTCAACTAGAGTGACTAGTATTGATTTTTTAAAAGCTTCAGAAAGAACTCTATAAAAGGGTAGAAGCATACCAACAGTTATTTAGTACAAGTACCATAGATATAATAATGCTTTAGCATATTCAACCAAGAGCTACTAACATTAAATGCAAAATAACGCAATTCCAAAACTGATGAGGAAAAGAGGGCATAAAAAAAGTCGATGATGCAATAAAGCTCTGCACCACTCTGCTTTACCTTAAGACTTCACTTAACAAAGGTGTTAAGCAGAAATGTGGGATAGAATGGCACCAAAAAATAATGATAAATACTACTTAATAAGATCTTTGGCTGCTCAAAAAATATAAAACAACTTCTAAGTATGAGCGATAATAAGGTTTTTTTTTACAATTTCTGTACCATGGTTATCACAGCATATGTTCAAAACCTAGAGCTTCTACATACCCTAAAAACTTACAAGTAAATATACGAAATCAGCACATTAAGTGTTAGTGATCAATAAAAATCTGTTTCTCAATATAAGAAATGATGATTAATAAATCATTCAACCAACTACAACCTTGGGAGCTATACTTGAAGCAATTATCATCTAACACATAGCAACTTCAAAAAATATCTCTCACAAACTCTCTCTCTCCCCTTCTCCTGCTCTCCACCCCACCCACTTTCCCCCTAAAATAACTGCCCACAACTGGTTTAGTTCACATTCATCTTCAGCTTCAATCATCACGCCCACACTCTTCCCCAATTATTTATTTATTTATTCCTACGCTTTTTATTTTCACTTTTTCGCTCTGTGCCTAAATTAAATAGAATATGCTATGCTCATTTTCACTACCTTAATATTTCACCTGCATTGAATTTTCCTAATTAATTATCGATTCTGGTTCACCAAGAATCAAGCCAGAATCATCCGGAAAAATGTTTAATATTTTTGGATGGAGGAATGCTTTTCCCAAAATTAGAATGATGCAGATATTCATGCTCAATAAACAATCATAAATCTCACACAAGCAGATCTATTCACATTTCTCCGGTAATCAGATTTAAAAAAGAAAAAAGAAAAAAAAATGCACAACAAAAATCGTCAAAATCCCCATCCGATTAGGCGATGAACAATACGAATCACAAGAAGATCTACACACATTCCCCCCACCAAGCAGATAAAAAAACAATCAAGCATCCAACAATCGGAAGAATCGAAAGGCATTACACGAGGCAGCAAAAAAAGCAGAGGAAGAGTGTACCTAGGGAGGCGGTTTCTCTCTCCTGATTGCAGGAGGGTGGTGAGAGAAAGGGGGGAAGAGGAGTGATGTAGGTGCGGTGCGGGAGTAGAAATGGCCAGCACCACAGCGTTAGAAAGAGCTCAACTCACGGGAGTGCCAAAGCAAGAGTGAAAATGGGGAGGTGGATGAGAGGCGTGCTGGTGGCGGATGAGAGGCGGGCTGGTGGTGGCGGATGAGAGGCGGGCTAGTGGTGGAGATGAGGCCGACGGCGGCGGAGTTGTCGAACTAGAGGTAGGGGGAGGAGGAGGAGAGGGTGCGCGGCTGAAAAGGGGGTGCGCGGCGGAGGAAGAACACTTCCTGAGACGGCGGTGGTGGCGGGAGGCGGCGGTGCTGACGGGAGGCGGCGGTGGCAGGAGGGCAGGCGGTGGCAGGGAGGAAGAAGAAGAGCGGCGTTGAAGAAGAGCTTGGCCGAGCGGGAGTTAGAATTAGGGATTTGGTTTTCAAATAGTTCAGTAAAAAAAATAAATAAATAAATAAAAAGTGGTCAAAACGATGTCGTACGATTTTAATATATATATATAACTTTTTTTTAATGCGGTAATAGACGACGGGCCACAAAATCGCGTCGTCTATAACCGAGGTAAAGTAGACAACGGGACATGTAACGTTGTCTAATATATAAATAGACGACGGGAATTATGTTCCGTCGTCTATAATCGTACGAAAGCAGTAATAGACGACGGGAAATCTCTCCCGTCGTCTATTTAACTGCTATTAGACGACGTCATCTGCATCTCCCGTCGTCTATTGCCTTATAGACAACGCGAATCAATTGCCCGTCGTCTATAACGCGTAGTCTATTACCATTTTTCTTGTAGTGTCATTTCCTTCATTTTCACTCTAAGTGAAGACACCCTTATAGTACCTGGAACTGGAAAAAAGATTGAAAAATAAAATTAGTTATTTCAACCAAATTTGTGCAATCCCTTGACAATATTGATTGGCAACATAATTAACTATGTTGTTTATATATAGAGCTGACACAAGATTCCGCTGAGCCAAAGAACCCGTGAGACCGAAGGCTAAAATTAGATATTGATTGGCAACATAATTAACTATATGTTGATTATGTGTCAGATCGTTTAAATCGTGTTAGGCTCTATCCTGCATGGGCCACCCACCACTGGGCTAAATCCACCTTGTCCATTTTATTATGTCCTACGGTGTGAAAATTAAGATTAAGAAATTATTTTCATGATTAGTGACGACCAGAGACGGAGTTAGGGGTGGTGAAGGTCAATTGGGATCTTCTACTTCTTATCATGTTTCATCCTCTATTTCATTCGGCCGATTTTTGATATTTAGTGATTTGGATATTATTATATATTCTATTTGGATGGAATAAACACTAATGTTACATGTCATTCAACCAATGAACGGAGTAGAAAATGGAACACGAAATGAGAGTAGTAAATCCAATTTAGGAGAAGGTGGCGGTCGCCCCCCTCAAATTTTCTAAGTTCTTTATAATATATGTATACCTAGGAGGCTAGTTAGTATAAAAACTTGGTATATATGATGAAGTATTGAAGTCCTCTTAACCCTTCATCTAACATAAATTAATGGTTGAAATATTGTCCCACCAAATCCTCTTATTCCAGTATTAACGCTCACAAGTTTCCTAAAACTCCAATTTTTTTCAATTTTTTTCAAATTCTATCAAATCTTCGTGCTTTTGCATGATTCAATCAAATAAAAATAATTTCACTACAAATTTCTACATTTATCTTTGCTTTATTTTGACAGTTAAAAAAATTCAAAAACATAGATTTAATAATAAAATGGTCAAATTTTAAATTAGTTGAAGAAAATTACACTAGAACACTAAATTTATGTGTTTATTTCATCGTTTCTATGTAATTGGTCATATTTGGAATTAGTTATTCTTATTAACTATTACCATGTAGTTTATCTTTAAAAAAAATTGAATGTTCATGTTAAATATGAATATATTGTGAAAAATATTAGTGATGCATTAATATTAAAAATATATGAAGTTTTTATATTTTAGAATTTTTGAAAGTTTACCCCCTTACCACCACACAAGTTTTAGTATGTTTACTTTTCAAAGTCAACTACGGAGGCACTCTCTTGTGCGACCGGGTCCCATGCAATCGGATCCATGCGATCGGATCCGAGTCGGGTTGATCCGTTAATCGGTCAATTTTTTTTTTCTTTCAGTTTTTTTTTTTAATTTCAGTTTTTTTTTCAGCTCCGCCATCGGTTCCGATTACTAATATAAGGATAATCGGCGGACAACAATTTGGACTTTTTCAGCTCGCTCCGAGGCCTTCGGCTCCCCTCGCTCGAATTTTGACCAAAGAAGAAGCGGCAAACAAAAAAACGAAACGGTAAACAAAAAGAGTACACTTATGAGGTAGCCATATTGGGCCATTTACCTCAATTTTTGGCCCATGCATTTTGGAAATCCAAATTATAGCCATCTGGGCTTCGGGTTGGGGCTTTTTAAGTTGATCGGGCTGGATTCGGGTTGGGGCGCGGGTTGGGTTCTCAGATTCGGGTCGGCTGCAAGGGTTTGGGTTTGGGTTTCGAGTAAGTGGTTCAGGGTTCCCCCAACCTAATTCACTTTTACAGTTCTCTTCCCCCAAATTCTCATCCATTTGTTCCGACTGTACCATCTTCTTCTTCTTATTCTTCTTCTCCGCCTTCATTCGTTTCAGCCAATATGACGCGTCGATCCAGTAAATCTCGCGCATCTCAGGCATCGAGGGCGACTGCAGATGCCGCATCTGTATTACCCGAAGATGTGATGGACATCTGTAAGGAAATCAATAGAAGAGATGGTGAAGAAGCATCTCAATCTTCCGATGATTTCGTGCAACCAACAATTTCTATGATTTCTGTGCCATCAACCGCAGCGACAACTCAGGCTGATGAGAATGCCGGTGACACAGAGAATGCCGACGACGGTAGGGATGCCGGCGACGCCGGGAATGCAGAAGAATCCTACGAATCAGAGAAAATTCCAGCCGAGGTAGTATCTAAACTCAAACCTATTTTCATTGTTGGTTCATGGTTCATGTTATGCATTTGTAGATGTGAAATTAGGTTTAGATCTCGATTCTTAGCATTGTAAATGATGTTAGATATGATTTCTGTGCAGAATGATTGCTATAGTTCATCTAATTCACGATTATTTTTCCAGAAATAAATATAGCTAGCTTGTTGGAACAGTTTGCTACAGTTGGAACAAATTTACCCATTTGTTCCAACTGTTCCAACAGAATTAGTACTAAATGCACCCTGTTTGATTGTTAGTTAGCTTGTTGGAGCAGTTGGAACAAATTTGCCCATTTGTTCCAAGTGTTCCAACAGAATTAGTACTAAATGCAACCTGTTTGAATGTTAGTTAGCTTGTTGGAACAGTTGGAACAAATTTGCCTATTTGTTCCAACTGTTCCAACAGAGTTCATGATAATTCCAGTTTGATTTCACCTGTCTTGGTGTGCATGCAAAGTATAATGTAGATTCATTTGGTACTTTTTGGCACAAATGAATATATTTGCTTGCTGTTTACTAAAATGAGCCTCATATGTTTTCTATTTTCCGAATGCAGGTAAGATGGTGCTTGAAACGCCCCGATTTGATCGATGTGTATCACAAGGTGGTTGTGAAGGGGAAGGAGAACGCCGTTGAAATAATACGAGAAGTGTTAGAAGGTACAGGATCATTGAATGAGTTGATGGATTCCGCTTTGGGTGATTTCTTGAGACTGCCGGCACACATATGGCGGTCGGGCAAAGCTCTGCATTACATGATATCAAGACAAGTAAGGGGAGAACCGGAGCAAGATCCAACAGCTCTCTACTTTGAAGTGGAAGAAGGTCGAGTGGTTAAGTTTTCTAGGGTTGAGTACTTTCTGATGACGGGACTGAGATTCGGATCGAGCAGCTTTGATCCATATATAAATTACAACCCCCGTAAAGGATCGTTTTATCACAGGCTCATGGGGAGGAATGACACTACCTCCAATGATTTGAGGGAGAGGTTTACAGTAAGGAAATTGGGTGAAGACCCCGAAGACTACGTCAAGGCTGCAAAGATACTAATAGTGGCTGATATGTTATTTGGGTACGATGCATCGAGTCACACGATTCCGGATTGGCTGTTGGTGCTCGTGGAGGACAAAGCAGCATGGGAGGAATTCCCATGGGGAAGCATGTCATACCAAATGATAGTAAGCGCTATTGACAGTCTCAAGTGCATTTTGGCTGACGAAGACAAAAGTCGAGCGTATCATATCAATTCAGGGAACTGTATTGGCTTTTTGGTAAGTTATCGTTAAATTCTTACTGTTTAGTTTTGCAATAAAAGTTAAATAACTCCATATGTTCTCTATCAGGCTTGGATATACAGTGTCTTGCCCAAAGTGGGAAAGGATATCGGAGGAACACTGCGACAGAAATCATTTCCAAGTATGCTGAGGTTCACATACCCAAGAAATTACGCTAATGTACAAACAGGCAAACAGGTAAAAATGCTTAATAATACCATTTTTATGTTCTCTGCACCTTAATATATAGTATATACATAACATATCATGAATTTTGGCAGGTTTGTTGGCCACTAGTGCCAACCACTGAGGAAAAGAGACACAAGAACTGGGAATCTGTTGAGAAATGAGGCATGCCATTCGAGTTCAAGTTTGATAAACTTGTCGAGGGAAACATAAGAAGAGCGAAAGGATTGGCAGCAAGGTATAGATATGCGCCCAAACGACCACGGTTGGAGAGAAATGAGGAGAGACTGGATGAAGGCGATGGAACTCAGCAGGAACAGCCTATCATCTCATTCACCAGTGCACAGATGAAGGAGTTCATTGATAGAGTCGGAGATCGTGCAGCAAAGCAAGCGCGTATAGAATTTGCTGCACATTTCGATCGGGGACAACTCATCAACGACATAGCCGACTGCGTCATGGCCAGAATGCAACGAGGACAGCCATCTCATCCACCAACTCAGGTAAAAATATTACTTCGATTGACTACTTGTTCGATATTTTATGTACATGCATGTCTGTGTTTTTTGGTACAGTTGGAACAACTGACTTTCAGATGTTCCAACTGTACCACACATTGACTCATTGTTTGCATCCATGTGTGTGGTCAGGTGCATTTGGAACAACTGATTCCAGTTGTTCCAACTGTACCAAGCTTCCAATTGTGAATTTGTATGTGTTTACTTGTTCAACATTTCCATGTGTTTGCATGTGTGTGTGTTGGTACATTTGGAACAACTGATTCCAGTTCTTCCAACTGTACCAAGCTTCCAATTGTTTAAAGATTATGTCATGATGCTCCTCTAGATGTTTGGTATCATAATGCATATGCTTGGTTAGCACAGTTGGAACAAACACACCAGAGCACTACTGAATGGGAAGCCTACATCGAAAATGAACGGAGATTCTACCACCGCACGTGGGGAACACCATCTTCAGCCAATGAAACACAAGCAACGACATCACAACAACCACCAGAAGCATCACAACCGGCACAACATGCAGAAAAACCCACGTTGGAGGCTGAGAAAATAGTGAGAACAAGGCCAATCAGGAAAAAGCTTCCGTCTGCAGCCTGCAAAAGCCCATTCCTGCCTAAAGACGTCAGGGGAACAGACTTCAAATTGTTTATAAAGAGCAGTGAAGAAGAGTAAGTGATTAAATATTACGATTGAATTCTCATTAATATTCTTATTCATATGCATTAGTATGTGCAGGAGAAACATGGGCTTGGCGTATTTGGTGCGAAGACAATGGTTTGAGGATCTCAGCGACATGGATAAAATGATTGACAATGATCACATAGACTCATACCTTGCTGTGATAGCATCAAAGCCGGAACTTGCTGGACTTAAAGCTGGTAACATCGATGCCGACATTGGTATCACAAGCTCAGATTTCATTGTAAGTTGAACAAGATTTATCAAACTTTCAATTTATAATAATCAAGTAAATGACATCTGATAATCTCATAATGCATAGACCGTCATACACCACATATGGAAGCAAATGCATGGAACGGACCCAGAAGGCACCATCTACAGCCAACAAACTGAGGAGGTTGTACCGGACGATGAGATGAAAACGCTGCGCATGTATGCTGAGGGCCAGTATCCAAGGTGGGGGAAGTTTCTGAAGAAATGGAAGGACTTGAAGAAGGTTAGTTATTCACCAAGTGGGTAAATTTGTTAGTTTGAATGATAGCTAGCCTCTTGGAACAGTTGGAACAAATGGGTAAATTTGTTCCAACTGTTCCAACAGAAATAGTACTAAATGCAACTTGTTTGTTTGATTGTTTGTTAGCTTGTTGGCACAGTTGGAACAAATGAGTAAATTTGTTCCAACTGTTCCAACAGAATTCATGATAATTCCAGTTTGATTTCACCTGTCTTGGTATGCATGCAAAGTATAATGTGGATTCATTTGGTACTCTTGGCACAAATGAATATATTTGTGCCAAAAGTACCAAAAGACAGTTCCACTTGCTTGTTTTTCTGAATGTGTGTAACTGATGTGGTTGTGATTTTCATTGATCATGTCAGGTCATAGTGGTCGCTCACTTCAACATGCACTGGGCCACTTGCTTGGTAGATTTCATGCAGCAGGAAGTCATCATCTATGACTCAAATCAGCATATATTTGAGGAAAAACATTACAACATACGCCAAGAAGTCTTCGTACCACTGTGCAGGCTGCTCCCACAACTCCTGAAAACGATTGACTACTACAGAGGGAAGAGCATTCAGCCCAAGTACACGGAGTGGATTTATTCGTTCCCAAATGATGGAACGAATCATTTGAGACATGTAGACAACTTCAGTTGTGGAGCTCTAGCTGTGAAGTATGCTGAGATGATGCTGACAGGAAGATACCGAAAAAAGCGCATGACCAAAGCTGAGGTAAAAACATTTCGTGGTAAAATGGCGGAAACAATCTATAAATTCAGCACCGATGCAAGTACATTCGAGCCAGAAAGTACCTCTGAGCCTATGGAATCTGTAGCAGATGAAGAAGAAGAGGAAGGGGTTGACGAGGAAGCAAATCTAAATGATGCATAGTCTAAGTATTGAACAGTTTATATTTTTGAAACAGTGTTTGTATAGTTTACATTTTGATACAATGTGGGAGTTTGTGGGGTGTATTAAGCATGGGGGTTGTATATGATCGTTAATATTAGTAGTAAATGTAGAATTGTCTTTTTATTACTAGTAGTAGTACTTTCAGTTGTTCCAAATGTACCAAACACACATATGCAAGCACAACGATGTTGAACAGGTAAACAAATCCGAATTCAGTCAATGAATCTTGGTACAGTTGGCACAACTGAAATCAGTTGTTCCAACTGTACCAAACATACAGAAACAAACCTTCCATATTTACTGTTACAATATTAAAAGTTATACTCTAGATAGTTGGTGCAGTCAGAATAAATTTGCCCATTTGTTCCGACTGTACCATCCAAACATGACAAAATCTCACAAGTATGGTAATTTTGGTACAGTTGAAACAAATGGGAAATTTGTTCCAATTGTACCAAACATATCACGAAACTTTGAAAACAATGAATGAACCCCTGATACAATACATTATAACAATTCGCTACATAAAGATACAACATAAAATATAATGTAAACACTAAACAATAAACACGGAATGATATTGCAGAATTCAAAATCTAATCATATATTCAGTACGAATGGGACAAAGGAGTTAAATTGTGCCAAGAGTACTGACAGGGAGGTCAATAGTATATATAAAAAATGAACAATAAAACCGGTCAGCCCGTGAAACTGTAAAAAACTTCAACCAAATCTGAGAGAACATGTTGCTCGGTTATAATCTTCAGCCTTGCATATGTTGCACCGACTCTTTCTACGACCAGTAACACCTGACTCGCTGCTGCTGACTTCTTCCCGAGGTTTCAATGGAATGACTAGTTTGCAGGTAGTATCATAGTGTCCAGGCTCATGGCATCGAGAACAAACACGACTCACTGAAGAACTGGAACCACCACTCTTAACCACCTGCGATCGACGGGCCCTCCAATATGAACCGGAACCACCACTCTTGATTCTCTTCTCACGCAGCCTCCCAGCTTGTCGAACCTCACCCGGCGTTTGCACAACTCTCAAAGCGATATCAGTGGGAATACGCCAATCTTCAGGATTCGGTAATGGCATCACCTCTCCAGAATATATTTCACGGAGAGAAACAGTGGAGAAATAAGAATTCACATATGATGATGGGTTCTGACGGACCTTCCTGCACCCAAAAATTAAAAACAAAAAAGAAAACAAAATAAAAAAGTAGACGAACAAGTAAATGAATCTGAATTCAGCCAAGGAAGCTTGGTACAGTTGGAACAACTGAAGTCAGTGGTTCCAACTGTACCAAACACACCACATGCACACACAAAAAATGTCGAACAGGTAAACGAATCCAAATTCAACCATAGAAGCTTGGTACAGTTGGAACAAATGAAGTCAGTTGTTCCAACTGTACCCAACACACCACATGCATGCACACAGAAATCGAGAACATATAAGCAAAAGAATCCAAATCAGCCAAGGAACCTTGGTACAGTTGGAACAGCTGATGCCAGCGGTTCCAACTGTACCAAACACTTAAAGACAGAACAGGCAAAAAATATAACATATTATGAAGAAAAAATGAGATAAATAATAATAATTACCCTATGGCAGCTGCAGCATGAGGACATGGTATCATTTGGAACTGGAAAACAAGACACGTGCATGTGTGGCTTTCAAGATCAACAACATAACTATTGTTATCATTTTTAACCTCAAACTTGGTTGAACTAATTGGTTGCACAGACATTTTGAGGCCCAAATGAACTGATTTTGCCAATCTCATTGATGCCCAATCTGACAAATCTAACTCGAGAGGTCTTCAGTAGCAATAACCCGCCGCTCATAGAACCAAACTCCAATCCTATCTCGAATAGTCTCCAAAAGGGTGCAAACAGGCAATCTTCTAGACCATCGAAGACAGTTGTTCATACACTCAGCAGGATTAGATGTCATAAGGAGAAAACGATGGACAGGGCAGTGTGAACGAGCCCATCTGCTTGGACCCATTTTCATCAACTTATCATATGCTTTGGCTTTAACAGCCTTCAAATTCTCCATATGCTGCTCAAAATGATTAACCTTGTAAGCCCTTGTAGCTAGTTTGTAAATTTCAACGACATCACTTCCCCAATGCTTGATGTTGTTCTGAATATGATAGCCACAAAGTGCATGGTGCGCTTCTGGAAACACTTGTTCAATCGCATTGCTTATGCTCGGATGCTGATCTGTGACAAACACTAACTCCTCACGCACTCCAAATGTCTTTCGTAGCTGCTTAAAGAACCAGATCCACGAAGCATCACACTCTTTGTCGCCAATGCCAAAGCCTAAGGGTACTATTTGTTCATTTGCATCCTTGCCAACAGCAACAAACAAAATACCCTTGTATTTGCCCTTCAAATGAGTGTCATCCACAACAATCATAGGCCGACAAAGCTTATATGCTTTAATGCAAGCAGACAAAGCAATATATACATATTCAAAGACATTATTTTCATTGGTTTGCAGATCTACAACAGAACCAGGATTTACCTTCTCCAACATGTATATATACCTTGCAAGGATGTGGAAGGAAGTATCTGCATCACCGTACGTCTTCATAATAGCCAAATTCCTCCCAGCAAGTGCAGTATTATACTTCACATGAATACCATATTTCTGCTGTAGCAACGCCTGAATAGCTTTTGGTGTTAACGTAACACCTTTAACCATCAATTCCGGTATGAAATACGAAGCTAACACTTTAGAAGACACCTTCGGGGGAGCATGATACCTCAGGTGCATCTCACAGCTATGGGGAATGAATTCAGTAATCAACCACATCTTCCCCAACGGCTTTCCCCGAACAATAAATGGGCAACGACCACCAAATTTGCATACAATATGATATCTCTGCTTTGATGAACGAACTGTAGAAAATGTTGAATGGTTAATAAGGTGATAAACACCACAAGCTACAAGCAATCTCTTCTTGTTTGCAAACAAACCGCCCTTACGTAACTCCTCACTGCTCGTGTCATCCTCCTCTATGCCTAGTTCCCGACAAGGGATTGAAGATTGGTATGCAGCACCTGGGATAATCCACTGACTAGTAGGGTGATGATCATCACCATTCTCTTCATCCGAAACATCACCAGATGCCTGCTTGTGACAATCCCTACCACAACAAACATCATAATCACTATCATGATCATCCCCGTAGTCGTTTTGCCCAACAAAATCATCCAGGTCCTCCTCCTCATCCATATCGTCATCCTCAACAACCTCATAACCATCATGAACATCATCAGACTGTTTATTACTACTACTAACATGGCTAGAAGCTGAAACTTCAATAGCAGCAGGACGATGTAAAACATGCTTCGCCGACTCACGACCAATACGCGAAACACTGACATGTAATATAGGCATCTCCACTGCACTCAACACATGTGTCAACTCAAATTGACCGGTGATCTTCATCCTCATCACCTCACATTCAGGAGACTCAAACAACGCATCAATATCATATCTGTAAATCGTCCTCTCTTTCATCACACGCATTTCAAGCTTATCCAATAGCTCATCAAACGTTATGCCATTATCCGGAACAGGCATATATTCCCTCCGTCCACCCTCATAAACAGTGTTCACCCAAGTCCCTCCATGAGCAATAATCAAACCTTTCGCACTCATCTACAAAATAGAAGAAAGTGTATCAGTATAAGTAGGTCATTATAATATGGACAAATCAGCCATGGAAGCTTGGTACAGTTAGAACAACTGAAGTCAGCTGTTCCAACTGCACCAAACACACACCATGCATGCACACACAACTAAATGAAGACGAATTCAGCTATGGAAGCTTGGTACAGTTGGAACAGCTAATATCAGTCGTTCCAACTGCACCAAACACACACCATGCATGCACACACAACTAAACGAAGACGAATTCAGCCATGGAAGCTTGGTACAGTTGGAACAGATGATATCAGTCGTTCCAACTGCACCAAACACACACCATGCATGCACACACAACTAAACGAAGACGAATTCAGCCATGGAAGCTTGGTACAGTTGAAACAGATGATATCAGTGGTTCCAACTGCACCAAACACACACCATGCACAATTAGGGAACGGTGGCATTCTAAAAACCCTAATGGTGAACCCTAGGGGGAACGGGGATCAACTCTCTTCTTTGGTGCAGTTGGAACAGCTGATATCAGTCGTTCCAACTGCACCAAACACACACCATGCATGCACACACAAATCGAGAACAACCAAACGAATACGAATTCAGCAATGGAAACTTGGTACAGTTGGAACAGCTGAAGCCAGTCGTTTCCAACTGTACCAAAACACACCATGCATGTACACACAAATTGAGAACAAGTAAACGAAGATGAATTCAGCCATCGAAGCTTGGTACAGTTGGAACAACTGAAGTCAGTCGTTCCAACTATACCAAATCACAGCAACCATGTACACACAGAATGAGATGAAAAACGTGAAACAACAATCAAATCAAATAGAAATGGATGCCTAATCAGAATTCAACTAAGCAATTCACATCATGTAAACACATTCATAACATAATTACCTAGATTAATCTAAAAACAAGTACAAACAGAACAATTGCATGACTGAAGAGAATTTTAGAATAACCTCAATAATCTTAGAATCGCATGTTCGTGGAGAGGAGATCGTCTGAGAAAGTAACTCCGATCCAGAGATTTTCGTCGGTGATGTCGCCGGAGATAGGTGAGCTCGAGAAATCGTGTCGGATCAATTTCAAATGGTGACGGAGATAGGTGAGCTCCGATCCTAAATTACACTTCCCGGATTAATCAACAAATGGATGGAACATATCAATTTCATGCGACGGGAGGAAGAGAGAAATAGAGAGAGAACGAGAGATGAAGCTGGAAGAGAGAAAGAGAGAGAGAGAGCGCCGTTAATCGAGCTGAGAGAAAGAGGGTGAATTCAATTCATGAGATAGGGTAAATCTAATTTGGGTGGGTATTGTGACCCGGTTGGGCGGGTTAGTTAGGATCCGATTTGGGCTCAAATAGTTAAAACCCACGGGCTTAGCTTTCGGGCTCAATTTGTAAAGGGATGGCCAAAATTTGGATTTGTAAAATTGGTGGGCTAAAAATTGGGGTGATAGCCCCAATATGGCCAAATCACATAATAAACTCAAACAAAAAAACGAAGAGGCAAACAAAAAAAAGGTAGAATTTTTTAAAAAAAAATTGAAATAAAAGCTGAAAAAAAAGCAAAAAATAAAAAAAAAATAGAAAAACAGGAAATTAAAAAAAAATCAGAAAAAGAAACAACATGAGCACGTGCACCCCACGCGCTGTCGCATGGGGTACGATCAGTCTTATACAAGTATTTGCGTCAACTACGATATATTGAAATTCATATCGGGTTTACATGGGCGGGGTATTTAGACACAATTTGTTCCAATATCGAATTTAGAGTTAAAACAATATCGTCACACTTCCGTCGTTGAGCAGGCCAATCGAATTCCTCCGTTGGTAGACAAATTTTTTATTTTTATATTTTTTCTTTGTTTGCATAGGAGACTAGATTTACATGGAACGGAATTGATTATTGAACCCCTTCTTAGTTTCTTGTATCTTGTTAATGCGTTGCACCTCCAGTGCGTTGATAATATAACTTTATCTACTAAAGAAAAGTTTTACTAATAATGATTCTTTTATCTAAGAAAGATCTAAAGAGCTATAAATATTTATATAAAATAAAAATGACCAATTAATAAAAAAAAAAAAAGAGTGATTTAGTATATATAACACGAAAGCAAATAGATTGTAGCTTTACCTCTTTTTTTAGGTTTATATTATTTATTAGAAAGTACACCCAAAATAATTCAAGAGAAGTCCCACGAGAAAAAGCCTTCATGCAATAATTCACCATGAACAGCGTCACTGTCGGCCGCCTCCAGGCACAGCGGCGGCGCCGCCGCTGCAGCGGAGCAGAACCACCCATCGTGATGGTATTGCCCGTCGATGCCCAAGAAGAGATCCGGTAAACCAGTAAAGGCATCATCCTCAGCAGAAGAAGAAGAAGAAGAAGAAGAAGTAGAAACGGGTGAGAGTTGACTTCCCGCGTCGCCATGCTCAGCCACCAGCTCAGCCGCTTTGGCAGCGGCGGCCTGGACGTCTTTCGGGGTGTTGGAGACGGCGCGTGGCAGTTGTTCAGCCTGATCTGGGAAGTTGAGGACAGCGGAGCGGCCTTTGATCGCAATGGCGGCCGCATCGTGGGCTCGCGCCGCCATTTCTGCGGTGGCGAAAGTTCCCAACCATATCCTTGATTTCTTTCTGGGCTCTCTGATTTCGGAAACCCATTTGCCCCAGCTCCGCCGCCGAACACCGCGGTATGTGGGGTGGTTATTTGTTTTCGCATGCATTCTGGTGGAAATCGTGATCTTGGTTTTGTTGATTGCTGCAGGATTTGATCTGTGATTGGATGCATATGTATTGATCTCGGTGGAGGCGGAGGAGGAAGTGGTGGAGGTGGCTGTGGTGGTTGTGGATTCATGCATATAGTGGAAGGTGGTGAATTCTTGATCCATTATTGGTGTGGAGTGTTGGCTTTGTAGTAGTGCACAAGTGAGATGTTTGGTACATATAAAGAGAGAGAGAGAGAGAGAGAGAGAGCTAGTATCTCACTTTGTCTCACAATTCGTGCATGCTTTGGGATGAAGATATTAAGGCCATTATTTTATTTCGTTGAGAAATGAGACTTATGTAAAGTTTTAACATGAAAGAAATAGTTTTGACAAGAGAGAATAAAACAATAGTGCAAATTAGTTTTTGTGTTTGTAAATATTAGACAAGATGATGTCAAATACATATTAGAGGTTGTTGACGAAATATTTTGTGTGTCAACAGATACATGGGAAACTTTTTTCAGTCATCTCAAAACATATGTATTTGAAAGAGGTAATATAGTAAAATAGCACTTTTTTGTGGCAAAATGTCACACATAAATTAAAACACTTCAAATGTCATTTTAATTTTGGAAAAGACAAAAACACACTTAATGAGAATACGAAGATTAACTTTAATATGAATCATACACGAAAACTAACTTCATGTATAATCTTCTAACGATGGTAAAATTTTCCGACGACGACAGTGTGATTCCGGTGCGGTTGTGCGATTTCCAACGAAAATTTGAATCATACGCGAAGACTAACTTTTATGTATGCATTTAGTCTTCGTGTATGAAATGAATTTTGAAATTTTTTCGCCGGAAATAGAACCGCCGCGTCGGAATCGCACCGCCATCGCCGGAAAATCCTACCACCACCGGAAGATTCATGCACGAAAGTTAGTCTTCGTGTATAAAAGAAGGATATGGTAGGAAGGTTTTTAAGACTTAAGGGCTAATTTGGGTATAAAGTATTACTTGGTGATTTTTAATTTCAAAGTAACATAATTAATCTTTTATTTCCAAAAAAGGTTATTTTAAGTTTTCACTCAATTTGAAAAGTATAGGATATGTTTAAATCTCTAAAACTATAATTTTGTACTAAAAATGTATTTACAATTTTCAATGGAAATATATTTATATACTAATTCCAATAAAGTGAAAACCTTATATTAATTTTTCAATATTTCATAGGATTAAATAGGTTAAATCGCATGAAATTTATCCCCTTTTTTATATTTCCATGAACTTTAGAAATTATTTTAATTTCCTCTGACCTTTAAACAATGAACTTTAGAAATTATTTTAATTTCCTCTGACCTTTAAACAATTATTTCTAAATACTTGACCTTAAGATTCTTTACAAATTTTTCATGGGTTGTAATTACAGTAATTTAGTTTATGACGTGGTTGTCCGTTTTTTACCATACACAATGATGCCGCTATATCATTTGATGTGAACATCCATTTAATTGAAAAACATCGTTATTTCTTGATTAAATGGACGTATATTAAACTAAACGATATAATCACATCATTATATGTGTCAAAAAACAGACAGTTATATCATAAAATAAAATCGTTAGAATTATATTATTGGGAATTGCAAAAAAAAAATTAACATCGTGTATTTAAGAAACAATTTTTAAAAGTCATAAAAATATCAAAAAATCTAAAAAAAAAAAAGAAAGAGTATTTTAACCCAGATAACTCCATTTAAATTAACAAAGACATGGGAACAGGACTTGGTGTGTACAATTTAAATTTTTTGTCATGGATAACTGATATAAAAATAAAGTAATGATAATATTCTAGTTTTGACGTTTATGATTTATTAATCTCAAACTACACGTGGTCTTTCACCTACATTTGTTTTCAAGGCATATGCCAGCCCAATATTCTCATGCCTATTTCGGAAATTGGATTGAATACTATTGCAAATGAGGTTATGTTCAATTCATTCCGCGTTTAACAACTGTTAAAGTTAAATGACATCGGATAACAGGGACAAAGTGGGCCACTGAAATTTAGGGGACGGTGTTACCAGTAATGGAATTGAACGGAAATGGAATGAATTTAGTAATGGAATGACGATGAGAAAGGAATGGAATGAGTAACAATATTCCTATGGTTGGCATGCACAAGTAATGGAATGATTATTTCCCTAGGTCATTCCATTTCCTATGGTTGGTAATCAGTAATAAAAAAAAATATTTTAATCAAAATGCTTAACTTTCATAATTCATCAATAAAAAGCAAACTAAAATTCAATCCAAAATCCAAACAATCCTTCATATTTATTAATTTGTTCAACTAAAGAAGATTACTCCAATACGAATCTCAGCACGTCTATTACTAAAAAAGGAATTCAAATCTCTCCATTTAATATAGCTTGAACAAACTCTTTTTTTATTTGATTGGTCATCTCAACTAATTAGAGATAATTGTAATCAATTTTAGTATTGGTCAAGAAACACGAGTTAGAAATATACAAGAATGATATTCAAGATGAAATAAAGGTTTCCTAACGTGCAAGATGGATGTTGAGAGAAAAGGATATAAGTAGAGAGGAGTTGCCAGATAATGCAACTTTGACCCAGTTAAGCATCTTAGGAACTTCGATAGGTAAAAAGAACAAAAAGGGAAAATGAAAAAGAAAAAGAAACAAAAAAGGGTAATTGAACCAACAGAATTTTTTATTTTCTTCTTTCATATCTTCTTTAAGAAAGAATCAAACCATACGTATGAAGGAAGGAATTGACGACAATTTTTAAAAAGCGACATTTTCTAAATGCCAATTATTGTAAATAGCTTATCCAATATCCATCTATCCCTAATTTGTTCTGATTTGAAAAAATAAAATAAAAACTAAAATAAAGTGATCTCCTTTAAAGACACCATGTATCCACCTTTAATTCTCCATCTATTCCAAATTAATAGGGTTCGAAGACCCCGACTTGTATATTAAGAACATGAGTGATTTATATAAAACTTAAAAAAATAAAATAACTTTTGAAGGATTTGTTTATCAAATTAATTAGGAGAGAAAATGGAGTAACTTTTCTGTGACATTATATGTGATACATTCTCTCTGTTTACAAGGAGTGTATTTTTGATGGGTGGCACCAGATTTAAGAAAACTAAGGTAGATATTCCCTCCGTCCCTAATACTCCCTCCGTCCCACCGAATAAGGCTTATTTTTCATTTTGGGACGTTCAACTATACTTGACATGTTTCCTTTAAATGAAACAATTAGTTTATATACATGACCCAACATCTCATCTAAACCCCACTAACCTACTACTACACACTCAACCGTCTTATCTATAACTTTATTAGCATTATAAAATATTGCATTCATACTATACTAAACACTTTCTTTATACCCAATACATTTTTCTTAGTCTGCGTGTCCATATAAACTAGGCCATATTTGGCGAAACGGAGGGAGTAGTAATTATCTTTTTTTTATCGGTCATCGTGAATAGTAATCATTTTATTTTGGGATATGACCCACCACTGTCTTATTATTTTTATTTTGTTCCACTCGTAAAGGTAAGACACTTTCTCCACTACCTTAATAACTTACCTTTTTTTATCCCTTCACCACCACTCACAACTACTAACTTCAATTAAAACTCGTGTAGTCTCCAAAGAGCTCTACTATTCAAGGATGAAGGGAATATTATTTAAGTGGAAAAGGAACTCATCGTTTAACTACATAAATAAGTTTAAGAGATAAGAGCGTACAAAGTTATTTCCTCAAATGCAAAAACCCTCTTTGTGAACAGACCGATCAAGAAACCTAACCACACCCAATGAAGGATATTTGTTGTGTAATATTGTTTTAAGAATGAACTTATTGAATTGAAATATCCATACAAGAAAAGTTAGCCCATTGATTTGAAACCAAAGGAGTATAATTATGGAAAAGCACAAACAAAGCTAATATGCCGTATCCACCTTGACATTCGCGTCTTTTGATTTAACAAACAAAGGCGGTAACATGTGACATAGTTTCAAAAAACAATACCTAACCACGAAGCACAAGCAATCATAATCGCTTCGCGTCACCCAGAAGATATTTCTGCTCTCAACAAATGCCCCAAAGCCAGAGATAAAATTCTCAAATATAATCACGATACGAATGCAAATCTTAAAGACTCAATTTTACTCGTAGTTTTATTTTTATTTTAAATCCTGAGACGGTCAATTATTGGTAGTCACAACTCCACGCTCTTATTCTGATATACAACATTTCTACAATTTAGCATTATGGAGTTGCTGCTTAAGCAATGGCCTCACGTACTGATGAATGCCGTCAGCTACAACTGTGTCGTTCAAAGGATCCTTCCATGCAGCTTCATAAAGTTTAGGATAAACATTTCCGTCATAGCGGCCTAGAATAGATCCCAGAAAGTGGTCCGTATAATTGAATGAATCAACCAGAGCAATGGCATTTGGACGAACCTAGACGAAAACAAGTCGAACAGATTGGGATACAGCAGTTTGTTGTAAAAGACGATACGTAAGAAAACGGATGATTGTAGAAAACAAACCTTGGCATACAGTGCCCTGAGCTGATCGTTAGCAAGTGCAGCCTGCTTAGGGGTGATGTAACTGGTAGCTAAGAAGTCGCCCTGGTACTTGTGAAGTAGGTAGAGGTAATATATGCCACATAATGCTTGTAACTGTTCCTTCACCCCTTCACCAGTAATATCTTGTTGCAGTGTCTCAAGAAACCTACAGGAGAGGAGAGGCACAAGTTCTTCAATAAATATTACTCCCTCCGACTCATTGATAATATCCCCTAATTTATGGGCACGATTATTAAGGAGCAAGAGTGTAAGGAGAGATGGTAGACCCCATCCATTTTGAAGGGTTAAATATTTCCGCTTATGATAAAGGGACATTATCAATGGGGCGGACTGAAAAAAAAAAAAAAGAGGGACATTATCAATGGGTCAGAGGGAGTACTAACGGAACTATCTAGGATACTTGGAACATTTCAACTAACCGAAATCCGATCACTTCAGAAAAGAAAAAAAAAATCTAAAATGACCAGAGGTTGATATCAGCAAAAGAGTTGATCCAAGCACCAATAATGAATTAGGGTCATTAAAAATCTACTCGGAATGCTCACAGTAAAAATGGCACCATTAGTGTTTTCAAAAAAGGACTCGAATTTTTTCTGACTTCAATTTACATAACGACGAGTAGTATAAAAATGGGCAAAGCACATTACATGTCTGGTGGGATGAGTTTTTCATTTTACAACACTCAATGAATGATTCATCTGAAGTATGAAGTAAGCATGTCAACACTTTTTGCCAGCAACTTTAGATTAGATGTGTTCGATGCACAAGGCAGCCGCAAGAGCATATAGTTTGTGGGCACTAGTAAGGTCATCATACAAAAATGGGCAAAGCCATTACTGAATACCGCTTGAAAGAGAGAACATATTACTGAAAATATACATCGATATAAAGGCTTAAACAAATTTTTATTCACGTATACATCAACATTTTCAGTTGCTAGAGACTAAACTGATTTAGACTTAGTAATCTGTCATTAACCAAAAACTACTAATATCTAAGAACATAACCCGTCTTCAGAATTCAAACTGTGACTAAATGCCCACAAGAATATCTTTAGCATAGTCCACAGATTTCATCAAACTGAGTATAATAACAGAGAAAAGGCTTACTTGGATACCACAATTAATTGACAGTGAGCTACTGCTGCCTCGACTAAATCAGCTGATAGCTCAGCAAACCCTGATATCAAAAGGAAAGGCAACTTTTTGAATATGTTTACAGTAAAAGAACTTGTCAACTGTCATAATAATAATAGTTTAGGAGAGTTTTACACAAAAAGATAATAGAAAATCTATTAAATTGTGTAGTAATTAGGAGGCTATCAATAAGAACAGTTGAGATATTTATGACCTACTTACAATTACTAAAGCTAAAATTACAACATTGACTAGGGGTGGCAATTCTCGGCACAACATAGTAGCACTGCATGAAAATAACAGATCAGTGTCATGTGTATGTCATTATTGAGTCAGCCTATTAGTGACGCACGTTTTCTGTGTTCTGTTTGAGTTAACATCAACCTCTTAATCAGAAAAAGATCGGCGACGCCTTAAACTCTTAAGTAGGGATGCGATGCAACATGTTTAACGACAGAATTTTGAGAGTGACATGTTATCATGTTAAAGACACAATGCTATGATAGTCTGTGAAATGTAAACGTCAGCATAATGGTATATAACCATTCAACAATGAGCAATAAATTTAGAAGTGTACGATTTAAGGGTTAAATCTATTACTATATTAAAGCAAAATAATTTCCCTCCCATTTAGCATGTCACATATAAATCATTATACTTTTTCATGACTTCACATTTCCCCACGTCATTCTAAATTTTCAAATTCAAATACTAAGCTTTACAGTTTAGCAAATATAACTCACCATATAATGATGTATAGGCTACATAATTACACTAAAAAATATTGTAGTAATTTTTTATTGTTCGTCACATTAAATTTTTGTGTTTGCTATATATACCATTTTACACAATAAAATTCATATTGATAAAAAAAAATTCGGTTTGAAATATTTAATTATAATATAAATTTGATAATACTTAAATAATGATGCTCTAATAATGTTTAAAAAATGGAAAAATTAAACACGGTCGAGCGCAACGCGCATAATGTACATAAATTACACTACATTATACAAGAATGTGAGTCAGTAAGTGCGACAAGAAAAAATAACCAGGTTAATGTTAGGGCTGTAAAACTATAATGCAACACAAGCATTATTTATGGTTTACAATATAACATCATTTAGAAAGTATCATTAGATGATTTTTTATGGTATAGAATATACGGTTAACAGCAAAATCACAATTCATTATTACATTATTGGATGAACTAAACTTTCTAACTTCATTTTACTGAGATTTTGGTTTTTATATGATTGGATGATAAACATGCTTACTAAATATTTTTGTTATGCTGGATTTATGTATCTCATGCTAAAGAGAACACTTATTACTTATCGAAGTACTGAAACACTTGTTACTTATCACAGAACTGAAACTGCCTTATTGTCCAATATGTTATTCGGAATTAACTTGTAACATCAATGATTTTTGCAGTTGTATTTTTATTTTATTAATTGATTTCTTCTTGTTTCAATCATGTTGTGCCATGTCAGCAAGAAATTTTCATTTTGCATAATTCATGTTAGCACCAAGCCTGTATGGTATTGCGTTTGATTTTATCCTAATTGTGTAGGTGTCATCATTATGTTGATATGGAAACAAAATTTCCCGCCTCTAAAATTAACTATAATCCCTTTATAGATCTTGATGTAGACAGGCAATTAATTATCAGGAACCTTCAACTTTAGGCAAAAACAATAGTTCTTCTATGTTTTTAAGTGGCCCCTTATCAGCAAGAGTTTACTAGCCTAGTTGCATTTAAAGATAGCCAACTTATTCACATTCACAATACTCTAAGAGTGCGTTTACTTTGATGGCAATATTTCCATTGGAAAATGATGGACAAGAAAAGATGAGAAAATATTAACATTTCCATCATTTTTTATCACATGTTTACTAGAATGGAAAAGAAAATTATCACATGATCCCCTCACCCCTTCCCCATTTTTATGCCTTATATCCATTGGAAAATATTATCACACTCCTCCCCCATGTTAATATTTTCCACAATTGGAGAGAAAATGATGGAAAAGGAGTTGCCCAAAAAGGTTATCCATCTTTCCCGAGGAAAATTAACGGACGTAGTAAACGTGTGAAAAAGATGGAAAAGGGGTGAAATTATTCATTTTTCACCCTTTTCATCAAAGTAAACGCACCCTAATAGAATTTGAATACGGCAGTCTATTCACATTCACAGCTTACCCTACTGACCAAGAATATACCAAATGACTCAAGTTAACATTGAAAAAGAGTACCTTCCTCAGGATTAGAGAACTTGCTTAGATTTTGACCACAGGAAACAGACATTCTAGCAGCTCTTGCCTCAAAAGCTTCCATTACTTTACTAGGGTTTAACCAATCCCCAGCTGCACAGACATGACAGATAAATTCAATAAACTAAATCTTCCCAAGAGACAAAAGAGTGATAAGGACACACTCAAAAATTATTTTGTTGGTCTAGATTAAAGTTTAACTTCAACAAGATACATGTTAGAGAATATGCCATATTTCATGGTTTGAACTTTGCACTGGGAAAAGATTAAATAAAGTTGAAGGGAAGAAGGAATTGAGGCTCGGGGTGGGGGCCGGAAAAGAAAGCCAGATACCTTTTTGGACACTGCAACGGGATTTTAATAGATGTTCAACTCTTCCCATATAAGCGATAGTCCCAACTGGCTGTTTGCCACTTCCAATCTGGGATACAGTCTTCATGAGAAACCTAGCAACCTACAGCAATGCAGTCTAATTAGTCAAAATTTATCATATAAACATCCTTTATTCTCAAGAGAATACGTAAGTCGGTATCAAAATGTAACTTTGGAAGTCAAACTAGCCTACATTATATGTAAATGTTTAATCATCAAAAAACTTCACGAATTCCATCCGACAGATTTCATGCAGAACTTATGCAATAAATGAGAAATTGATACGAATAGGCCCTACATGGCCGATGGAGGAGTATTAATTGGATTTACATTATTAGATGCTATTTTATTTAATTAAGTTCCTAGTTTTGTTCACTTGAGGGTATTTTTGGGCCTATTCCAACTAATGCTCGTCCATCCCTATCCACAGCTGATTTGTATGAGAAACAGATGCTGCAGATATAATGGGAATAGAGCAATGAATAGTGGAAAGTGAATCCAACAATCATTTTTTTACAGATTGTTGATACCACAAAAGCATTAGAGCAAGTACTTCAGAGCAAATTATCACAATGCTTGGACCAAATATTTACGCGTCATTTATCCAAGAAATGTTTGTGCACAGAAAAGCAAGTTAGAACTCATGATGATCAATGTAATACATGAATACACATATCTGAAGAGACTACCTGTAGAAGCAGAACAACATTATCTCCTTCATACGTACAAGCTGGAACATAAACTGCAAATAATTCTGGAAGCCCACTGGTGCAGAGGTAACCATGGCCTCCACATAACTTCCGACATTCTTCTATTCCATCCTGAGAGAGATAACACGAATTCAAGAGAATTAACAAAATAAATTTATTAGTGTTGTCAAGACAGTTGCAACTGCAAATTTATAGATACTGGTATGATCCACAAAGGATTACATTATATTCAGTTTAAGAAACTTGTATAAAAATATTTTAGTTTGCTAAAGCATGTCCATAGTACAAATACATAAAGGGAGACTTAACATAAAGGAAAAGATACAGCAATGCATACTTACAGCAGTGGCAGTAGTAGTCAAGGACTTTAAACCTGCAGTGCATGCATGAACCTCGGGCAATGTTGAAAAATCATTGGCTTGCAGTCTTTCAGTGACATCCGTGTACAGCCATTTTAGCCATTCACCAACAAATCTAAATGCATAAGCAGAAGCCAGCAGAGGAAAAAGTCTACTTTGCTGGGTTTTGTAATCAATGACCTATAGATCAAGCAGATGTGAGGCTTTGTAATAACATGTCCACTTTAAGCATAAGGAACTTGTACAAATATGTGTCTGAAAAGGGTTTCACTATTTCATCAAAATCTTAAATAAGTCCCACTTTACATCTTTACGAACAATCAATCCATGTGGAATAGAAATAGATGGATGTGAAAATAATTCAGCAACAGTCATAAAGGTGCCTGATAGGATTCAGCATGTAAGCGCAGCTGATTGAATGAGCAGAAGAGCTATGTTATAAGTTACCATTCTATTTTATCAACCTCCTTTTTTAAGGGCTCATATTGGTCGGTCTTATATTGAATTAGTTAACATTTACATATGATGAAAGTTGATAAGAGTCAGGAAAAAAGTCAGAATTAGAGGAAAATTGCTGGACAGGAATTTCTGGAACTTTCTCGTTGTTCGGTTTCATCTTTCATTTCAAGTATTTTCTGGTGTTTAAGCTCCCGCATCTTAATACGATTTAAGCTTTGTATTCTAGACAAACTATAATAAGTCAAATTCTTTCAGAAGATAGCAAGCTAATTAAAGTGGACAGGTATTGGCATATATAAAACTGAAATTCAGGCCAAATTACGATAATCAACAGAGAACAATCCTATCAAAGTACCAGTTAAGTAAAATAGAGATTTAAAACAAAACTAGAGACTAAAAGGGCAGCAGTTTAGAATTATTTAGCACATAAAATCTGATTGATTCTTACACACAACGATTAAAATGATAGTTTTATTTTAAACAGAAGAAAGGCACACCATCCACAATTTATGAACTAGAACTACACTAAGGAGAACATCTAACATTTTACCTGAGTCTCTGGTCCACCATTCTGTGATCCAAACTGTCTACGTACAGCACTATACCTAGTAGCAATACAAACAGCTTTTGATAAAGTACAAGAAGCATCTGCCACAATTTGTTGCCGAACATATACCATAGTCCCATAAACTAACTGTCGTGGCACATCGGATTGCTTAACCTTTCCTTCTCTTGTCACCTGTAAAACCCTGAGATTCAAAGGAGCATTTAACAACCGCCAGAAAATTGTACTTTTTGATTTTGTGACTAACATCTTAAGAATTTATACTATTCAGAAATGTTCAAATAAGAATTGGGTCAAATGCTAGCTTGAATTTTCAGGTTTTCCATAAGAAGAATGAAGCTTTTATTCAAAGGGATATCCTCAAAGATTTAAGTGTCTGTTGCTAATCATTTTTAGTTCAAAAATTAAGGATTTTTTAATAGTTTTCGACTTTCTCAAATCTCCATTGAAGTTTTATTGATCCAATTCTCCTTAATGTCCCAAAAGAAAATGTTATTTAGTACAAGAGTCTTGTTGCCAGAAATAACCTAAGTTGGCTAATGATATAAGGCAGCATTCAGCAGCTTCTACAACTTACAAAAGTGTATGTTTTACACTCCCATCTGAATCTGCATTGCCAATTTGAATAAAATGAGAAAATATTATGCCTTACATTAGATTGCTATAAGAACGGTGTTCAACTTTATCTACTTATTTTGTCTGAAGTCTTACTCCACCCCCCCCCCCCAAAGGAAAAGATAAAGAAAAAACTTTGCATGGCGCTTCAGTCTTACCTAACAAGAGCAAAGGTCAACAACCGCCCAACAATGCGGAGAAAGGAGGGAGAAGGATATATTGAAAAAATATATAGAAGAAAAGAAACGGGGAATGGTAAAAAAAGTAATAGGGGAAGAAGAGAACGAACAAGGTAAAGGAGGAGAACATGAAAAGGTATATATTGACTTGGCACTTCAAACCTGTGTGTGTCACTTAACTCTCAATTATAGTACAATTCATCTTCAGAAGCTACTTCTTTAAATTTTTATTTTATTTTATTTTTAATCAACGCCCTACTCTTCAGCCCTCATTTCAATCTATAAATTGGTGTTATTCTACCCTCAAGCTTTTATGCTCTGTAGAAACACTGGGAACATAATCAATTATGTTCCTTGAATTCTTACAAATATTAAGAGCACTTAATAAGATATATAGAAGTAGATAGAATTGGAAATACAAAGAACTATAACTGCAAAGACACTAAAAACAATTATCCAATGTAGAACTGCCCTGGAATTTGCTTGACTTATCTTAAACTGTCTATTTTCATTCAAAAGGAGGGATGGATTCTTTAGATTGTTTATAAATGTATTAGCTTTGTAGTTTAAATGATTAGCAGCATCAACTAGATCATCTCCAACAGAATCTGGACTTGAGATTATTTTTTCTGAACAATATTGCCAAAGAGAAACAGCAAAACAAGTTTGGATGAAAACATACCTCATTAACATCTGATCTCTTGGAATACGAACATTATCAAATCTCAGTACACCGTTGTCCATGGTGTTGTATGCCCCATTTCCAAATTTCATTCCAATATCACCAACAGTTATTCCTGGAAGTGGGTTATGGTCCTCCATGCTCCGTAGTTGGACAATAAAACCTAAAAGGCGAGAATCAACCTGTCATTGAAGGTACTTGCACATCAATATGAACCAAGAGAAAGGGGCAATCTGTACATACCATGAACACCATGGTATTTACCATCTACAATGAGACGAGCATATACTATAGCATGTGTGGAAACTTTGCCAAGTCCTCCAGGCCACCACTGTCCATGAAATAATCAGATAGTAAGAACTAGACTGGAGAAATCAATAAATGAAAGTGTGTGTGATTGTGCATAGATCCTTCCACTGTGTAGTAAATAGGTCAAAAGTACACATCTTCCTTTCATGAAACTTACTTTACTTGAAGTCAGTGTAGGACTATGAATCACAAACTCATCAGTTTGAGGATCAAAGGTTGCAATGGTTTCCAGACCTTGCACATTGGAGCCATGTCCAAGTTCAGTTTGGGCATAGCAACCAATTATCTGCATCTTATAAGCCAATGGCAACCACTTTTTTTGCTGTTCATCAGTTGCCTGACCTTTTAAAGCTGGTACAAACATTCCCTAAACATAGAAGCAGAACAAATGACCAGGGCCGATCATTTTGCATTTAGATGTATGGTTTAAGAAAGTAATCATAAGCTCATCAAAACTAAAAAATCAAGGATGCATTAACTAATAGAAATGAAAATAAGAAGTAATAAGGTACCCAATGAAGATCGGTATAAGCTGGTTCATCCACAAAAAACCTTAGCTTAGATGCCTCTTCTTCTGCAACAACAAACACCAGAAGAACAAGATTATAATTTACTCATATCATGAAATAAAAGCAGCCAAAACCATATCAATACCTGACAGACGAAGTTCAATAATCCGTTTCCATGCATAAGCTGCCTTCCTAAGAGTATTTTTAAACAGTTCCTTCCTGGGCAGCATAGGTCTGTCATCCTTCCGAAATGCCTAAATTCAACCATGATATAACTTGGTCAAATTAGCATTCAGGCAACAGTAGCACATTTAAAATAGCCCACTCTTCAGAGAACTACATAAAGGTAAGAATGACCTTGAAATTAAAGAATTTTTAGTTGAAATAGTGCACTTACATTTCTTGGAACACATATATGTTTCTTTGATTTTAGACTTTGTTCGGAAAGGAGGAGGAATCACTTGACTGAACAGAAGTGTACTAATATCGCTTGGATATATGCTACAGGATAATAACACAGTAAATGCCTCACATTAACAGTTCATTTGCTCAATTAAAATATAGGAGACTTTTAACATCTTTAGAACATTATCTTCTCCTTTATCACAGGCTTGAGCTATGAGCTTCTAATTGTAAGCTACTTTTCTTTTTTCACCTTAAGGGGGTGTTTGGCTAAGCTTTTAAGTTCCTTAAAACAGCTTATAAGTTGTTTATTATTAAGGATTTAGGAGCTTATAAGCTGTTTTAAGGAGCTTTTAAGCTTAGCCAAACACCCTCTAAGAAAACATGTTGTATTTCCTCTCCCCTTTTCTAATATAGCCCTCACCAGCTGAAACTTAATTATTTGAACAAAACAAAAAACTTACAAACATTCATGAATATAGCTACCTTAAATTGATGAAAAAGCCAAAGTCATATTTAAATTTAGAAAACAGAGGTGTAAGAGTTTTATGCTGGGCAAGGCACTACAGGCATTGAAAAACTACATACTACAAAGTACTAGCTACAAATAATTATCCAAATTTAACCATAGACTTAGCTTGTAACTATGAATTTCTCACTCTCATATATATTTGTAGTTACAGTAAATTTTCCTTCTGAAATCAATTTCTCATTATTCTGTGAATAATATCCTTTCATGGAAATATACTGCTTGAATAGAATCAAAAGCTCAAACATTAGGCTAAAAGCGTGTTCCCACATCCCGAAAAGTAAGAATATTCAGCTCAACTTACTTTTTTACCCAAACTATTAAGTCAACTGCAAAACAAAGTTTGCAACAGAAAACCTTGCAAGCATCGAAACCATAAGGATTAGATCAGCAATCACCATCCGAAACTTCAACCAGTTGTTTTCACAACCCTAAATCCACCGACCTACTAAATTAGAGACTGAAAGTTACAGAGACAGAGAGAGATAGAGAAAGTATACAGGATCATTTGCCACAAGCTTGGAAATTCGATCCGAAACTTCGAAGGTGTGACGAGAGCCAGCCCACACAATCTTCATGGAGTCCACATCGAACTCCGCCTTCTTCCTCTCATCAGCTAGATAGTCCACTCCCGCCATTTCCGTTCAGATCAACGGAAAAATTACTGCTATTGCTTAAAAATTAACAAATCAATTCGGCTCAAATCTTCTGAGAAATCGGTGTTGGTATGAATATTTTGGGAATAGAGAGAGAATTTTGCGATAAAAATTTCGCACTCGTAGTTCCCAATGCGTGTCCCCTCTCATTCTTTTATAGTAGATGATGATACTAGTTGCAACTACTCACGTAATAATGATTGTGTGCGCGCGCGCGTGTGTGTGAAGATAAAATTGTGAGCACATTTTTATTTTCTTTTTGGATTTTGGATAAACAGTCAACACCGACCTATAGGATGTTTATTTGGATTTTGGGCACACACGTTTTAGAGGAGTCAATTGAAATGCATGCTTCTTTTTCTCAAAGGTGTGCGTTTAGGCTGTGAGTAGCGGCGATCGTTAAGATCGCGCGCGCTCACATGCCACGTCAATGCAAGCTCGCGCGCACGTAATGGTTGCAGCGGCGAGTTCGTCGTAATAATTTTTTTTTAATTTCTAATTTTTTTTGCAAATTAAATTATAATAATTTAATAAATAAATTAAAACAAACATAACATTAATTATAAAAAAAAACCCTAATACAATGACATAATTAAAAAAAAACACCCTAATACAATGACATATAAAAAAAACCCTACTCACTAAAAAAACCGGGCACATCCTTCATGAGTTGCCAAACCGCCAAATGCCTAAACGCCTCGGCGTTCATGGCCGCCCATTCATTGAGCGCACGAGCTTCCGGAATACAATGGGATCTTCGTAAAGTTGATCGTTATGAGTGTTATGCCAAGGAGAAGATGCGGGTTCGATTCCCGTTATCCGCCCGAATTTCAAATATCATGTGAATTCAAAATAAAAAAAGTTTAACTATCTAAAAATATTTAAGATTGACTGTCGAATATTATTCTATTCTAATTTAGAATTGTGATAAAGAAATCAAAATCCAACGCAGCGACAGAAGCGTAACGAGTGGTCCTCTGAAAGATATACGATGTCTGCTAACCTTCCAGTTAGTTATAGGCATACATATTGCCTGATCACGTGCATTTCACGCTTCTACGATTGAG